>VDFB02373365.1:270602815-270863478 GCA_007258455.2 Sequoia sempervirens
CTCAATTGAGCAATTAGTAGCCTCGCTTTCCCTTTAATAGTTGCACCTAAATATGGTTTTTCACCATGTTCCTTAGCTGGGTTAGACTCTTTGATGTAATATGCTTTTTTTCGTCCGATCTGATTTGACCACATGGCAGTCCTGAATTTTTCCTTCACATAGATTTTTATTTCACTGTTGGTGTCAGGACACTCATGTAATTTGATGTTCCACTTGTTCAACCACTTGATGTTCTGTTTCATCCATGTTTTCTTTCTTCGGACTAGAATCTCCTCCATAACCGTTTTGGGCCACCGGTGGTTATCCATGTTTTCAACCTTTTTTAGATAACTTAACAACCGGGTTATCGCTGAAGCTTCCAAAGGAAAAGCTCCCGCCTCAGCTAGCAGGATTTCATAAGGAACAGTAGCTTTAACTTTGAGATTATTTGTTATTAGGTGTTTCTGGATTCTTTCTATCTGTCTCCAACTGCACTTTGATGTGTTGCTTCCCCACACTTCGCACCCATAAAGCACAACCGGCGTGACAAGTAAACCAAAAAGGGTTTTCTTGGTTTTCCAATCCCAAAGTTCAGCTTTTCTACACCTATTTTGGAGCAAATAATAGGCTTTCCAACCTCCCTGTATCCTTTTCGTTCTACAGGTTTCCCAACTGAGCTTATAATGGAAGTCAATCCCAAGATATTTGTATTCTTTCACTATATCAAGTGGGCTGCCTTCAAAAAGAAAGGTATGCTGTTTAATTTTTCTATTCAATGAGTAAATCATGATTTTGGTCTTGGATGTGTTCACTTGCATCCCAACTTCCTGACAAAAGTGTTCTAGGGCTTTTAGATGTTCTCTTAACCCATGAGCTGTTTTGAGATTAGGATAAGATCGTCAGCATATAGAAGTAATTTTACTACATAACCTGCCAAATGGATACCATCCCCGCGTTCCTTGCTTAACCACGCTTCCAACTTATCAATGTATATCCCAAAAAGCGTAGGGGATAGAGGGCAGCCCTGTTTAACTCCAATGTCACTGTCAAAACATTCTGACATACCTTCACTTGTTCTGATTTTAGCACTGACCTTCTCATACAGCCTATGAACAGCTGCTCTATATGCATTTGGAATGCCTAATTCTTCCATCCGAGACCATAATTTGTCTCTAGGCACTGTGTCGAAAGCTTTCTTAAAGTCTACAAAGCAACAATAAGCTTCCTCACCCTGGTTATCCCAAATTTTCTCAATCAAGTGTCTAAGGGTGATGCAGTGATCGATGGTAGAGTGCTTGGATCTGAAACCTGCCTGTCCCTTTGCTCTTTTGCCCTCATTTTCTGCCCATTTGCTGATCCTACGTTCAATCATGCTCCCAAATAGCTTGCCAAAGATAGAGTTGACCATAATTGTGCGATAGTTAGATGGGTTATTGATATCACCACTTTTAAATAAAGGGATGACCACACTGGTAGTCCACTCCATAGGAAAACCTTCCCAATTGACATTGTTGAAAATTCTTTTTATGTGAGGGGCAAGAATTTCAGTCCCCCATTTTAAAAATTTAGACTGTAGCCCATCTATGTCTTGTGCTTTGCCACTTGCTAAGTTCTTTATTCCTTGTTTAATATCATCCACATTGAATAATTCCGTTGGTGTGTTAATGACAGGAGGGTAGTCTTTCTCGTGGGCCCGCTCGTAAAGAAGTCTAGCATATTCTAACCATTGGGCATCTGTAATATTGTTTTCCACCACCTTTTTCTTTTGTTGCAATTCCCTCCAAAAGCCTTTAGGATTATGTTTCCCAAGAGTGATTAGTTCCTAAAAATCAATTAGGAATTGAAAAAAAACTCATTGGTCAAATTCAAAATAACAAGAAGAGACATCCTCCATTACTGATGGATCCAGTAGTGTTGGCAGAAACATCTGAACCTTCTAAAACTTGGCAGTGAATCCTAGAACAACATTGCACCATGATGAAATCTATACCAATCTTTAGAAAGTTGAATAGTGAATTAGGGTAGTTCCAGTACAGTGAAATCCGGGCATATTCTGGACATGAAATGCCCACCAGCAGATTAAACGTTTCCCGTATAGATTGCCCAAAGCAGCTAGGTTCCTGTGATTCTTGTAGATAAGGATATTCATATGTTATGATGGCTGGCTCCCTCCTTTTAATTGTGATCCTGTTTGATTTTACCTTGGGGTTGAAAGCATCCTGCGTGCCTCCTCCATCAGTAGAATGCAATTCAAACCATGGATCCCATGTTTTCAATCCTCTGGGCATTTTGGATGACCATGGGACTTACGTGCCTCCTCCATCAGCAGACAACAATTTAAACCATGGATGCCAGATCTTCAATCCTCTAGGCATTTGGGATGACAGGGGAACCTGCGAGGCTGCAAACGGTGCCTGGCCCAAATCAGAATCCGAGCTTATACACGCTATTGCTCATGCAGTTAAAAACAAAGAAAAGATCAGAGTGGTAAGCAGGCTGGCCCATAGTCTATCAAAATTAGTCTGTGTGGGAATGCAAGGGCTCATCATCTCCACCCAAAACTATAATTCCCTTAATTGCAATCAACAAGGCTGCAATGACGATTACTGTACAGGCCGGAGCAATGATGAAAGATGTGATTGAAGAAGCTGCAAAGGAAGGCCTAGCTCTGCCTGCCATGATTAACTGGAACGGAGTTTCCGCAGCCGGTGTTATTTCTACCGGAGCCCATGGCAGTGGTCTTTCGGGAAGAGGCAGTGGGGTTTATGAATATGTTGTCGTAATGAAATTAGTAGTCCCTGCCTCTCCTTCTCAAGGCTATGTAAAGCTCATCACCTTGAACGGTGATTCTCTCACTTGCCCAATTGTACTTACATGTTGTGGTTCTGAGATTTAACCATTTTCTTGTTGCTTTCCTTTCTCTTCTATTATGTTTAAAAGTTACTTTCTCGAATAGGGTCTAGTTCTTCTCTATTATAACTGGTTTCTTTCCTTTCAATTTTGTGGTTTTTTTGTTTAGTCTGTTTTACAGTCTAGCTTTTAGTTCTTCTCCGTAAAGATCGCTTATACTTTTGAGGTCTGTTAACCGTCTTTATTCATTTATGTGGACATTAATATAGGTTCGTTTCTTCTTTGGTCTTAACAGAATCAGATTCGGATATGAAAGCTGCCAAGATATCTCTTGGAATGCTGGGAGCAATCTCTGAAATAACTTTCACATTGCAGCCTATGTTCAAGCTCTCATTTTCAGCCGCTGTGAAAGATGATAATGATCTAGAAAAAGAAGCTGAGAGTTTTTTACGAGCCAGTGAATATGCAGACATAAACTGGATTCCCTCTCACGGGAAGGCAATTTTCCTGACCAACTATGGTGTTTCTGTTGATGTACCAGGAGATGGCATTAGCGTGGTAACTGGTAGTCCAACCACAGCAATGAGTGTTGAAACAAGTGCTTATCGGTGTGAGTATGATCTTCACATTTCCCCACTGAAAAACATTAGCCTGATTTTGTGCCAACAATATAGCTTGCGACTTACAAACTTGAGAGATATTGTTGTGGATTTATTAGCCCTACTCTAGAATTTTTTAAAACATTTTGGCAGACTTTTTTATTAAAAATCGGGTTCCTGTGAACCATTTTATATAATACACGGGTTAATGAAGATTAACTTGGAATTATACAACTGAATAGCAGTAAATACTAAATCATCTTATGAAAAGTCTAATCATTTTTATAAATCCTCTGTTTTTAATGAAATAGTTGGTCTTTTTGTTCCTCTGCGACAGGCGTATTGCTCAGTTCTTAGACTTTTCAAAGAAATTACATGATCAGTTCTTCTATAATAAGGAAGAACTAAGATTAGGAGGTGATTGTTTTTTCTTTTTGAGAAAGAATTATTACTCTCTTTTTTTACCATGAATTAGTAGCTCTATATTGACAAAATCTTACTAACTGCATCTGCCATATGAATCCTGTTTTGTATTTTTAATTTTAAGTAAACTATGATTCGGGATTTGGGCAAATGTGGCTAGTTTTACAGTATTGCAATCTGTCATAGAATATATTTCTGCACGGCCTTAAACGAGTCCCATTAGTAGAGGAAGCTGACTGCCGGGTATAGGCTGACTGTGAGTAATTTCACGATCAAATTAGGTCTTTTATAATAGAGAAGAACTAGATTAGCAGATCTAACTGACTGTTTCTTTCATTGTGGGAGATTGAATAGTTGCTCTCCTTGTTGACCATGAATGAGTAGCTCCATATTGACAATATTACTGGCTAAATCTGCCATATGAATCCTGTTTTCTGTTTTTAATTGAGAGTTAATTATTGACTTGGGATTTGGGCAATTGCAACTAGTTTCAGTACGGCAATATGCCATAGAATATATTTCTGCACGGCCTAGAAGAGTCCCATTAGTATAGGAAGCTGCCTGATGGGTATAGGCTGTCTGTGAGTAATTACACGATCAAATTGGGTCTTTTATAATAGTGAAGAACTAAGATTACTAGGAAACTAAGTGTTTCTTTCTTTGTGAGAGATTGAATAATTACTCTCTTTGTCGACCATGAATGAGTAGCTCCATATTGACAAAATATTACTGGCTACATCTGCCATATGAATCCTGTTTTTTTGTTTTTAATTGAGAGTTAAATTATGACTTGGGATTTGGGTAATTGTAACTAGTTTTACAGTACGACAATATGCCATAGAATATATTTCTGCATGGCCTAGAAGAGTCACATTAGTATAGGAAGCTGCCTGCTGGGTATAGGCTGCCTGTGAGTAATTACATGAACAAATTAGGTCTTTAATAATAGAGAAGAACTAAGATTAGGAGGTAACTGAGTGTTCTCTTTCTTTGTGAGAGATTGAATAATTATTCACTTTGTTGACCATGAATGAGTGGCTTTATTGTTGAAACTATAGCTCGAAAGATAAATCTTCCAGCCTGGAACTGTGTCACCCAGGCTGGATAGATTAGATAATATTTCCTGATTTTTATCCTTGTTATTTGTTATGCACTTGCCAGTTTGGTAATTCTTTTTTTTGGAAACAACTTTGTCTTCTTTCTAAGATTAATCTCTGCTTTGCTTCACCATTGGTGAATAAGAGATTATAAAAAGGATAGATGTGTGCATTGTAGACATACAGGTTGAAGGTTTTTGCAGGAAATGACACAAGATCGAAGAGAGGTTGCAGTGAATAGAAGAAGGAGTTGAATATTATCCAAGTTTGCAGTATTGCTGTGGATGCCAAATTCTGGCAGTTGTTGTAACTTCTTTCCTTTCTGTAGTAATAAAATCTCTCTCTTTGAATGCTGGTTTTTCCCCAGAGTTAGGGGTTTTCCAGGGTAAATCATTGTGTCAAAGTGTGATTGGTTTTCTCTGTATTCAGTATTTTAGTGAATGGTGTTGTGCATGCTTTAGTTCATTGTTTCAGTCATTTGATTTCTGTTATTCGAATTTTTGAGAATAAACAATAGTGAATTTATTGCTGGGTTTTACAACGCCAATAAGGGAGACGTATTTTTCACATGGTATCAGAGCTAATACCCTGAAAGAGAAAACTAGGGTTTAATCACACCACTGCAAGTTTCAATTTTTCTTTTTTGTGTTTAGGGGTTTCAGCAATGGCAGCAGCCGGATTAAGAGATTCAGACAGACTTGAGGGGGCTTCAAACTTTGGCATGTGGAAAGCAAGAATTCTTCTGTTACTGGAGGAGAATGGTCTGAAGGAATATGCAACCACTATCGTTTCTATCCCTACAGATGCTTACGCTACTAGCGACCTACCGGAAAGAAGATGCCAAAGCTAGACGCATCGTTATGGATGGGGTCAAGGATCACCTTGTTCCTCATATTACAGATTTAGACACCTGCAAAAAGATGTATGATGCCATACTCAACCTATACCAGAGTTCAAATTTGAACAGGTAGCTGATTCTCAAGGATAAGCTGAGAAACACCAGAATGAAGAAAGGGGAGAGCGTTGTGGACTACCTTACCAGGATCAGAACAGTAAAAGATGAGCTAGTAACTGCCAGGGTAGCAATACTAGATGATGAGGTTGTCAGGATTGCATTGGTAGGATTCACAAAAGATTGGGATATCTTTGTCAAAGTTGTATCCGGACGACAAGATATTCCTGATTGGGATCGTTTGTGGACTGATTTCACTCAGGAAGAATTTCGAATGAGTTATGTTAATGGAGGCAGCAGTAGTGGTCGTAAGGGTGAGGTGGAAGCGAATGTTGCTCTTGCCAGCAAAGGCAAAGCTAAGAAAGGCTCAAGGAGTGAGTCTACCTCAAAAGGAGACAAGAAGAAAAAGAAAAACAACCTGAGTAAAATTAAATGTTATGGTTGTGATTAGCTAGGACATTATGTCAGTCAATGTTTGAATCAGAAGAAAGGAGACAATAAGAAGAAGTAGACAACAGCTTTAGCGGATGTTGATGAGCTATCCTCTAGACTAGAATATGAGTTTGCTCTTCTAAACTGCTTATCTAGCTCGAGCACTATAGGGGTCTGGTATATTGACATTGGTGCGTCATGCCATATGACACGAGTTAGAGAAAACTTCTCCAACTACAAAACAAAAAAATAGGCTTCCAGATAAAAATGGGAAACAAGTCCACATGCACTCCAGTTGGGAGAGGGATTGTTTCATTTCAGAGGGAGTCAAGCAGTGATATTAAGATCATAGATGTATTGCATGTGCCAGGGATGTACATGAATCTGATTTCAGTATCTGCCCTTGAAGACAAAGGGTATATCGTACTCTTTCAAGGACAGAAGGTGTATTTAAAACACAGGGACTGGAAGAAGGTAAAGCAGATTGGAGTTAGAAGTGACAATTTATACATATTGCAGTTTGAAACTCCAAAGGCACTAGTGAGCAGTAATAGCAGTAGGGAAATAGGAGAGTATGGCATAGACGAATGGAACATATACACCATGGGACATTGAAATTGCTCAGAGAAACTGTGATAGGAATTCTAGAGTTGAGTGCAGAGCATGGTGACACATGTAAAGGGTGTGCACTAGGGAAATTTTCAAAGGCAACCTTCCCTAGAAGTGACAGTAGAAGTACAAGTGTTCTTGACTTGATACATTCTGATATTTGTGGTCCCTTGTCTACTCAGTATTTGGGAGGTTATGAGTATTACGTAACCTTCATTGATGATTTCTCCAGGAAGACCTGGATATATTTCTTGAAGGCCAAAGATGAGGTCTTCAGTTGCTTCCAAGAATTCAAAGCTCTTGTGGAGAATATGACAGGCAAGAAGATCAAGGTTCTTCAGATAGACAATGGGGGTGAGTATAAAAGCAAAGTCTTCCAAGAGTTCTGTACCAAAGAAGGAATCAAGAGAGAGTGGACTATTCCCTACAACCCACAACAAAACGGGGTTGTTGAGTGTAAGAACAGGGCAATTGTTGAAGCAGCCAGGGCCATGCTGTTTGATCAGGATCTGCCTAAATATCTTTGGGCAGAGGCTTGCATCACAACAGTCTATATTCAGAATAGAGTACCTCATAAGATTTTGGGAAAAATGACACCAGAAGAAGGCTTTATAGGGAAGAAGCCTGAGGTCGGGCATTTTAGGATCTTTGGCAGTATAGCATATTGTCACGTACCATCAGAAAAAAGAACCAAGTTAGATTTGACTACAGAGAAAGGTTTCTTTGTTGGTTACAGCGAAACCTCCAAGGCATACATGATCTTTATTCCAGGGACGAGGAGGATCATAGTGAGACGTGATGTGAAGTTTCTAGAGGAGAAAGCCTTCAGAAAATCTCAGGATTTGCCAACAGTTGAACAGAGTCAGCAGATTGAAGCTCCAAAAGTGGATCAAGAGTCTCAGGTACAGGGCACTATGACAGGAACAAATACAGATACAGGTACCTTGGGTGAGTTGAATCCATAGGATTAGGAGTAGCAGAATAAGGAACAACAAGCTCCATCTATTGGTGTATCTCCTATTGGCGGGAGAAGGATTAGTCGAGTGGAAACTCAGATTGCGCAAGATGCTCAGGAGTTTATGGGAGCTCCTAGAATGAGTGGTAGGGAGAGGAGACCACCGGCTAAATATTCAGATTATGTGGCATTAATAAGCGAGCTCATTGACAGTGAGCCTTCCAGTTATCAGGATGTTGCACAACAGCAAGTTTGGCAGGATGCTATGGTGGAGGAATACAACTCCATCATGAAGAACGATGTTTGGGAGGTAGTGCCAAGGCCTATAGATAAGGTAGTGGTTGGTTCTCGCTGGATCTATAAGATCAAGCATGCTGCAGATGGTAGCATAGAGAAATACAAAGCCAGGTTCGTGGCCAAGGGTTCTCTCAGAAGGAGGGAATTGACTATGATGAGACATTTGCTCCAGTGGCCAGTTATACCTCCATACGAGCTATGATCTCATTAGCAGCACAAATGGGATGGCAGATCCATCAGATGGATGTCAAGATGGCTTTCCTAAACAAAATCATAGAGGAAGAGGTGTACATCGAACAGCCATAAGTTTTTGTGGTGCATGGGAGTGACTCTCATGTCTGTAGGTTAAAGAAAGTACTATACGGACTTAAGCAGGCACCCAGAGCGTGGTATGAGCGCATAGATAGCTACTTGCAGAGCATGGGATTCGTGAAGAGTGAGGTGGACTCCAACCTTTACTATCTCATGATGGGGGGTGAACCACTCATCCTAGTTTTGTATGTGGATGATTTATTTATGACTAGTTCACCGAGGCTCATAGAGGATTGCAAGAGGGACCTAGCAGCAGAGTTCGAGATGAAAGATTTGGGGTTGATGCACTATTTTCTGGGACTAGAGGTGTGGCAGACAGAGGGAGAGATTTTCCTTGGTCAAGGGAAATATTCCATGAAAATCTTGAAGTGATTAAGAATGCTGGATTGTAGACCCATGTCTACACCAATGGTTACAAATTGGCAGAAGATCAATGCATCAAAGCAGGAGGTAGTAGACCCCACCTTGTATAGACAACTTATTGGTTCATTGATGTATCTGGTCAATACAAGACCAGACATTTGTTTTGCAGTCAACTCTCTTAGTCAGTTCATGGTAGAACCAAAGAGAATACATTGGACAACAGCAAAGCATGTGCTGAGGTATCTATGTGGTACAGTTGAGTATGGGTTGAGATATACTCGGGGTGATGGTGTCAAGTTGATTGGCTACACTGATGCAGACTGGGCTGGTAATGCAGTAGATAGGAAAAGCACTTCAGGGTGTTGTTTCAGCATGGGATCAGGGGTTGTCTCTTGGTATAGTAGGAAATAGAAGTCTGTTGCATTAAGCTCTATGGAAGCAGAGTACATGGCAGCAAGCATGGCAACATGTGAGGCCATATGGCTTTAGAAGTTGTTAGTAGCATTGTTTGGTCAGGAGCTAGCATCGAGCATCATTCACTGTGATAATTAGAGTTGCATAAAACTCTCTGAGAATCATGTGTTTCATGATAGGTTGAAACATATTGACATTAGATATCACTTTATCAGGGATTGTGTACAGCGTGGATTAGTTCGACTACAGTATATATCTACAAATGACTAGGTTGCAGACATCTTAACAAAGGCCTTGATGAAAAGCAAGTTTGTCTTCGTCAGGGACAAGTTAGGTGTAGTAGAGAACACCTTCTTCGCTAAGAGGGAGTGTTGAAACTATAGCTCGGAAGATAAATCTTTCAGCCTGGAACCGTGTCACCCAGGCTGGATAGATTAGATAAGATTTCCTGATTTTTATCCTTGTTATTTGTTACGCACTTGCTAGTTTGGTAATTCTTTTTTCTGAAATAGCTTTGTCTTCTTTCTAAGATTAATCTCTGCTTTGCTTCACCATTGGTGAATAAGAGATTATAAAAAGGATAGATGTGTGCATTGTAGACATACAGGTTGAAGGTTTTTGCAGGAAATGACACAGGATCGAAGAGAGGTTGCAGTGAACAGAAGAAGGAGTTGAATATTATCCAAGTTTGCAATATTGCTATGGATGCCAAGTTCTAGCAGTTGTTGTAACTTCTTTCCTTTCTGTAGTAATAAAATCTCTCTCTTTGAATGCTGGTTTTTCCCTAGAGTTAGGGGTTTTCCAGGGTAAATCATTGTGTCAAAGTGTGATTGGTTTTCTCTGTATTCAGTATTTTAGTGAATGGTGTTGTGCATGCTTTAGTTCATTGTTTCAGTCATTTGATTTCTGTTATTCGAATTTCTAAGAATAAACAATAGTGAATTTATTGCTGGGTTTTACAACGCCAATAAGGGAGACATATTTTTCACATTATATTGACAAAGTCTTACTGACTGCATCTGCTATATGAATCCTCTTTTCTGTTTTTAATTGAGAGTTAAATTATGAAGGATTTGGGTAATTGCAACTAGTTTTCCAGTATTGCAATATGCCTTAGATTATATTTCTGTAGGGCCTAGAAGAGTCCCATTAGTATAGGAAGCTGTCTGCTAGGTATATGCTGTCTCTTTGAAGTGTGAGCCTTGATGGATACAGAGTAGGAGTAGTGTATATACATGTGATGTTTAACTAGCAATCTTTGTGTAATCTGCCATCCAGATGACATAATCCAGGCTAAAAAAGATGTGGATGCAATCTGCAATGTAGTGGAGCTGATAATGTCATCCATGGCAAAGGGCAATGGCTTTTTGAACGATGGAAAACAATTCACAGGGTACCCCATGATTGGATTCAACCATCGCATGCAAACATCTGGTGGGTGCCAAGGGAGTCACCCTAATCATGAAGATAACCACAATAGCTGCACTCCCACCAAGATTTTGGATAAGAACAATACTGTTTGTTTCCGGGATCGCTGGCTGCACACTAATTTGTTCTTCGACGTGGAGCTGAGAGTACCAATTTCTCATCTTCGTGAAGCAATTGAGGGCATAAAGTAAATAAGGGATTTGAATCCCCCAAGCCTTTGTGAGAGGGGTGCAAAGGGTGGAATATACATGTGTTCTGTTAGGAAATCGGATGCGTATCTTGGACCTATAGAGGATCAAGTGATGTTAGAGCTGGGAACTTATCGGCCAAGGGAAGCAAGCACACCCAAGTGGAATGAAGATGTGTTCCAAGAGATTGAGTAGATGGTGATTGACAAGTACAGAGGAGGGCTACATTGGGGCAAGTCTGGAGGTTACTTATTTGGAGGGATCGCGAAACTAGCTATATGCGTGGAGGAGCCTCTCAATGTGAAGAGCAGGTTTGATCTCGATGGTCTGTTTTCTAATGATTGGACAGATGGCTTGTTTGGGACAGGAGGGAGAGGAGTGGAATATTTGAGAGATGGATGCTCTCTCAACAAGATGTGCAGGTGTAGGGAGGATTCCCATTGTGCTCCCCACAAAGGGTACTTCTGCCGAGAGGGAAGAATTTGGAACCAAGCTCATGTTTGTAGAAAATCAACTTGAACTCGCAAGTGAGTCTTTCATGCCCACCCAAGTCCAAATCAGATGCAACCACTCTATGGAAAAATATCTAGATGGAGGGGTCGTAAGTTCTTAGAAGAATAATAAGTGCTTCTCACAAAGATTCGATCAACTTCCTATAAACTTGGTACTGTGGAAGGATCAGATTTCAAGCATGCATCAAACTAGATCTCTACCACTCTATATTTCAAATAACTTGTAATGAGCATTTTGTTATCCTCGGCCGCATGAATGAGATGTATTTGAAAATAAATGGCATTTCTTGGCATTTAAGATAATCATCTCAACAATGATATGATGTTCCCCAATTTTATAAGATGAAATAAAATTCATAAGTAAAAAATGGGAAAAAAATTCCTACAATTTCACATAGACGACTAACTCATAGACAAAACGCACCTATGTACACACATAACAACATACATGGAAACATACATAACATGACGATACGTAGTGCGAGGCTCACCAAATGGGGGATAAAAGTGACAAATTTGGCAGGAGGGACCAAACGTCCAGGAAATGGTAGGCAAGAGTTAATGACACTGTCAGGTCGGTTTTCCTGCCTCCTGTTGGCAGATAAAACTGGGTCTCGTGGCGTGCCCATGAAGTTTCACTTTCAGAGCTTTTTTCTAGCGCAAGAAAACTGGAGGCGGATTTATGTGCGTGTTTTTGGTTTGGAGAAAGAAGGGTGAAAACATAATGAGTTTCCAATCTGCACGTTGAAATTTGAAGGTTGGAGTGCATGTGGAGGAGTTGGAGGAGAAAACCGATCAAATTGAGGTGCTTTTTTGCAATCTACACATTGTAAGTTGAAGTTTGGAGTGCACATGGAGGAGTTGGAGGAGAAAACTGACCAAATCGAGGTGAGGGGTGCTAACCAATTCGGTTGCAGAGGGTTTTACAACACAATGCAATTTATAATTTGGGAAACATAATGTGGGTTTTCAATTATTTGAATCTTCTTGTTTAAATGTATGAATGTCTTCAAAATCACACCATCCATTGTTGTGTTTAAATTTTAGATGATTGAAAAAAAAAGTGCACAAAATAATTATATTTTGAAAAACACAATGTGGGTCTTTAGTTATTTGAATCTCTTTGTTTAAATGTAAAGGGTTGCCTCACAGTGGGTTGCTTGCTTCTTAACACCTAGGTTTTTGCAAAATGGAGTTTTACAAAATAGTATGAATGTCTTGAAAATCGCACATTCCATTGTTGTGTTTAAATTTTGCATGATTGAAAAAAAAAGTGCACAAAATAATTGTAATTTGGAAAACACAATGTGGGTCTTCAATTATTGAATAGATCCTTGTTTAAATGCAAAGGGCTGCCTCACATTGGGTTGCTTGCTTCTTAGCACCTAGGGTTTTGCAACATGGAGTTTTACAAAACAGTATGAATGTCTTGAAAATCACACATTCCATTGTTGTGTTTAAATTTCGCATGATTGAAAAAAAAGTGCACAAAATAATTGTAATTTGGAAAACACAATGGTGGTTTTCAGTTATTTGAATCTCCTAGTTTAAATGTAAAGGGTTGTCTCACGATGGGTTGTTTGCTTCTTAACACCTATGGTTTTGCAACATGGAATGTTACAAAAAAGTATGAATGTCTTCAAAATCACACCTTCCATTGTTGTGTTTAAATTTTCAATATATAACAAATTGCATGCTTTATAACACACTGCATTTGTCAACCTCCATATTACAACATACCCAAGCCCTTCTAGTTTTTAAACCCGTATATGTAGGTGTGCATTACAAATAGAAAGAACACCAATTTCTTGTCGTTATTGGAAATAATGAATAAACTTGTTGAAAGTGGTGAACGTTGTGTAGTGCAGGTTGGCAAACACAATGTTTTTTGAAGCCTGCCTTTACTTATACCCAAGCTTTGTCTTGAAACACAAATATACAAACGTATAGATGGGGTTCTATTTTATCAAGTAGCACATTTCTCATTTAAAGGGGACTCTATTAACTATTAATACATAGTGTACTTCATAGTACACACTTCATTTTGTTTTGTGAGCATTTCCTTTCTATCTCTTATTAGACTCTTTATCACTTATACTTCACTTTATTTCAGTTCTATCACATTTTGTTACTTTATCATATTATGTGAATCATATTTTGTAATTTTTTAGAAATCTTATTATTAGCAGTCATTTAGCTATTTTCTATGATAAACTCACTTTTTGATCCAAACAGACGCCAATGCACTATAGAGATGCCAACACACCATGTTGTCATCCCAGAATCGCGCTTATGTCCTTTGGCCGAGAGCTTGTTAGTTTGTCCAAAGAATTTTCATCACTTGCTCTTTGTGATTCTAGAACTCTTGCGCTGTTCCTTGAGGTAGTTTAGGGAATTCCTCCCTGTTAGGCTCTTTGAATGAAGAGAGCTCGTGAGGAGCGAATCCCCCTTCTCTACATTTTGGTGAACCCGACGTGAAGAACAACCTTTTTTTTTAAAAACTAGGAATTTATTTACCTCTACTTGTTAGGGTCATAACTTTTGACTTGGTGCTTGGAATTTAGAACTGTTTACACCGTTGGAAAGGTCTCCAAGAGGAATAACTCAATCCCTAAAATACTGTGCCTTTGGTATTCAAATTTTAAGGACCGATGCAAATTATGACTTCAAATTCCGCTTTGAAGACATCCAAAAATGCAAATTACTAGAACCTAGAAAATATCGAAAATATCCAAAAATCTAGAATTTTGGTTTTTCTCAGTTCTATCACCCCATTTCTTGTTTGTACATTGTTTATTATATATTTAACTTACTACTTTCAAAATGAAATTAATATCCTCTTTTATTAGTTCAGTGTCTAGTTTTATTCAAAGTGTTAATGATGTTCCATTTCATGCATGTGATGGTGACTTGGCTTTGCCCATGTCACTCAGTGTCTTTGATCTTTCTCATGAAATTCCTCCTGCTTTAGAGGATATTTTGTTGCAAGAAGATGAAATCATTGATACCTTTCTTAATGTTACTCTACCTTCTATTCATTCCAATGCACTCTCTTTTGGAAATGATGCATTTGTGAATGATGAATCTCCCATTCCTTCCAATGCACTCTTATCTAGAGACATTGCATTTGTGAATGATGAATTTCATCTTTGTTCTGATGCACTGTCTCCTAGAGATGATGTGTTAGCGAATAATGTTCAAATCTCCTTCCACATTTGATCCTCCTCAGATCGATGTTGAGAATATGTCTTCAAATAATTATTCCACTAGTTGTGATGATTCTGTAAATGTTATCTATGTCTTTGTTGCCCCTCAAAGGCCTAAGAGACCGGTCATTTATTTGACTCCAGCTAGTCCTTCTCCTAAAATAATTTGTTATATTGATGGTGTCCCAGTTGATAGCGATTCTCTTGGTCTTTCCATGAATCTCCCGACAGAGTGGTAGCCCATACTTATGAGAATATAATGAATAAAAAAACAAGCCTTCTTTAAGCTCATAAACCTACAACTAAAGTACCTAGTGATTACGATCTTGTCAAGCAACTTCAAATTACTCTGGCTAAGATCTCATTGTGGGAATTTCTTTAGTCTGCTCTAGTTTATCAAGGTATGCTTCAAGAAGCCTTCCAAAAGATCCTCTTGCCTTCTTCCGCTAGGCTGATAGATGCTAATGCACTGATAACTCATATTCATGTGGATTCGTTGAATATTATGTTCTATCTGCAAGAACTCCCACCTTTGGAAGTACAGAAGCAAGCAAATCCTCTAATGATTATAGTTAACATTAATAATATTGGAATAAGACGTACTCTCGTTGATGCAAGTTTATCACTCAATGTGTGTAGCATTGCTCTATTGCCTGAGATTAATATTGACTCATCTTCTATTAATGCTTCCTCTGTTGACATTCATGGGTTTGATAATGTTGGTTGACAAGCCCTGGGCATGATATTCTTGTCTTTGAGGTTGGGACTCATTACCATACCCACCCTTGTATATGTTATGTCAAAAAAATTACCATATAACCTTCTTCTTGGAAGATTGTGGATTCATGCTATGGGTGCAGTTCCATCTACCTTGCATAAATCTATTAAGTTCATTTGCAATAATCGAGTAGTCATAGTCAAGGCTAACCCTGATACTATGCACTTATGTGAGATGATAGTTATTGGTCAAGTTTCAATTGTGCCTACTCTTATTCATTCAGCGTCTTCCAATGTGTTGATGTTTACTCCAGCAGTGCCCACTACAAAGGATACTCTTGAGATAGATGTCCCTAAGGAAGATCCTTCTAAAGCAAGAAATCTCAAGTTTGCTCCTACTTCTCAAGAGAATGCATGTCTTGGTGATGATTAGGGTTCCTTAGACTTTATAGATTCCTTCAATGGGGAACATAAATTCAACTCAATCCGCTTAGCCCTTCTGATAACATCATCTAAACCCTCTATCAAAGATGGTAATTCTTCTGTATCGTGAGATAATGTGAGCAATAATTGTAATATCATTAATGTTGATCCTCCTCTTTCTGAGGAAGATGACCGTGCTTCTATTAAAGAGGTTAATGTTGGCAGTCTTGTCAAGAAGGATGATGGAAATCCCATAGAAGAGTGTAATCCCCATTGTTGGAATAACGCTCTCTATGCAGATCCTCCTCCTTTGTCTTCCATCTTTGTATCTTCTTCTTGTGAGAATTCAAACTTTTCTCCACAAGAGAAAGGGTTGCTTCCTGCTCCTCATTTCTTATCTTAGAAAGAGTGTATTTTTTTGAGGCTTCTAAAAGCTTGCTTGATTACTCTTCCTTCTCCTACACATAAGATATCTCACAAACATGATAAATCAAAGCATTCTTTTTGTGCATACCATCCAGTGTCTGCACATTCCACTAGTGAATGTAAGGCCTTGAAGGATAAAATACAACAAATTCTTGATTCAGGTGCCATCAAATTCCCATTTGATTGATGCACCTACCTCTTCTTCAAATGATAAGTGATATTGAGGTTTACCTCTATCTTGCATGTTCTAAGTATCTTGTAGGGTTCTCCTCCCTTATGTGTTGGGGGCAATGATAATGCATTTTAAAGATGTGTGTCCTTCTTAAGGACCCCCTCTCTTCTCTATATCTTTCCAATGAAGCATCCCTTGAGTGGACCCCTTTTTCTCTTTTGAAAGGTTCCCAAGAGACCCCCTTTGAAAGCTTGTATCTCAAATGAATTCTATTGCGTCTAGCTTGGGGGCAGCCTGACTAGACCTTTCCTTTCAAATAGTGTGTCCCTTGAGTTGACCCCTCTTCTTTTGAAGGGTTCCTAAGGGACTCATTTGAAAGCCTTCCAACTTGTTGATGGTCTGGGTGGCTGTTCGCTTGACTGCCTATGTGGCCCCTTTATTTTTATACATGCTTTATCTGTGGTTATACATGTTGCTTTGCAGGTGCACTTGTAAAGCTACTTTTTGATGTGACTCTACAGAGTCTCCTTCCTTTGGGTTTCCTCCATGTGAGAGATCTTGGGGGATGCCTCCTTGTAGGCCTACGAGCCTATAAGGCACTCTTTCCTTTGGGTTTCCTCCATGTGAGAGATCTTGGGGGACACCTCCTTGAAGGTCTACAGGCCTGTAAAACGCTTACATAATAGGGTTTCCTTCATGTGAGAGATCATGGGGGATGCCACCTTGCAGTTCGGTGGGCCTGTAAGGAACTTACATCATTTGGTTTCCTTCATGTGAGAGATCTTGGGAGATGCCTCCTTGCAGATTTGCAGACCTGTAAGGTGCTTTCATCTAGGTTTCCTTCATGTGAGAGATATTGGGGGATACCTCCTTGCAAGTTTGCGGGCTTGTAAGGCACTTTCATCTGGGTTTCCTCCATGTGAGAGATCTTGGGGGATGCCTCCTTGCAGGTTTGTGGGCCTATAAGGCGCTTTCTTTATTAGGTTTTCCTCATGTAAGAGATCTTGGGGGACAACTCCTTGCAAGTCTGCAGACCTGTAAGATGATTTTCATCTTACGGGATTTTTCCATCGTTGGTTTGTGGGCCTTCAGTGTGCTTTTTTCAAACTTTGTAGTTCTGTGGAGCTACAAAGTCCTTCGTTCAAACCTCCTCAGGAGAGAATACATGTGGAGCCATCTCTCTTGTAATTTTCATTCCTTTCTCACTTATCCATCTTTTTTCTCTCTTAAATTATCTTCTCTCCTCTTTTGTATATACTAGATCGAAGACCTGCATCTTCTTCATCCTGAGTATATGCCCTTCTTCTCTCCGTTTAAGAATTCTTCTATGTGTGTTATTGCTAATTTGGGGATGACGCATAGTATTGAGACAACCTTCTACATTGAGTTCTCTTTCACTTTGTTGAATCAAATCCTTTAGTTTGTTCTCTATGTGTGTGTTTCTTATGTTCTAACCCCATGATGTAGTGTCTTTCTATGTTCTAACATTGTCTAGTGCAGGTTTTTCTTCTCTAATGCATTTTTTTTTTGTAGATGTTTAGCCTGGGGGCATGCTTCTTTGATTTGAAGATTTGTTTGCTTCCTCTAAAGTATTCTTTTGGCATAATGATGTTATTTATGTTTAGTAGATTTCCTTTAGCATGCATATTAGTGTAGATTCATATGCCCACTAAAGTGGGGGAAAAATGTAATGTCGTAAAATTGCACCCCTTGCAATTTCACATACATATTTGCATTCGCTTTAGTGTCCACTCCCTTAGCATCTTGAGTAGGTTCACTTTGGCCCCTACATCGGCCTTTTCCCCTCTCAGGATGCTCAAAAACCCCTTTTCATTAGCTACCCTCAGATGTTAGCTTTTCGTCAAACTTGGGCTTTTCTTGTTCTTGTCATTTTGCAGTGTGATGTGTCTGGACACTAGCCTGCCGCACAGATGTCTATGTGCTGCACTAGCATCCTACGATGTTTCAACATTCAAACGACCATTTCCATACATTTTTTCCACTTGTTACCTCCTTTGATTGGTGGTAACAACTTGAGATACCTTGTAACCACCTGGGAAGCTTCTTTTTGCTTCTTTTCTCTCTTTTAAAAAATCTATCTCTTCAATTCGTTTTTGGTCTTCCACTACTTCTAACTTCTTTCTAGCTTTAGCTCTAGCTTTCCACTCTCCAACTCTTGCTTGCATAGCTTCATATAGCTTGCTACACCAACATTCTTACATCTTTTCAAGCTCTCTTTGCAACATTCTCAAGCTCTTACAACACTCCTTGCAACACTCTTGGCTCTTGCAGCTCCATCTCCCTTATCTCATGCTTGTGAGCATCCTAGGATTCGACCCCTATCAATTGCATCCTTACTTCATGATACGAGTTCTCCTCCTCGAGTGGGGATTGATTTTATCACCTACATTTTGTGATACGGGTTCTCCTTGAGTAGGGATTGCTTTATCACTCATTGTATACTTCATTTCTCTCTATCTATTTGGCTATCTATGGAGGTGGGAACACCAAAATGGGGGTTTGACTGAGGGAAACCCCTATACAGCCCTAACAATTTCTCCATATCTTACACATGCATGTATTAAAGACATTCACGTGTTGGAGGCTTCATCACTTGTGTGGTTGTGACCATTTCCTTTCTATCTCGTATTCTCTTTATCACTTCAACTTCACTTTATTTCAATTCTATCACATTCTGCTACTTTATCACATTCTGTAAGTTCTTAGAAATCTTATTGTTAGCAGTCATTTAGCTATTTATGTGATAAAATCACTTTTTGGTTTGAACGGATTCCAGCACACCAAAGAGATGCCAGCGTGCCACACTGTCATCTCCGAACCGCAATTTCATCATTTGGCCGAGAGCTTGTCAGTTTGTCTAGAGAATTTTCATGACCTACTCTTTCTGATTCTAGAACTCTCGCACTATTCCTTGAGGTAGTTTAGGGAATTCCACCCCATGAGGCTCTCTGAATGAAGAGAACTCATGAGTAGCGAATCCCCCTTCTCTACAATTGCTATCTTTAGTACCTTTTCTAAATCCTTGCTGCAACAAGTACTTATCTAACCTTACATACTAGGCTCTAGGAGCTTGTTTGAGTCTATACAATGCCTTCTTCAATCTATAGACCATATCAACATCATATGATAACTAAAACCTTCTAGTTGTTCAATGTGCACCTCTTCTTCTAACTACACATCCATTTGATATACCTTGAAGTATTTATGTACTTCAAAAGACAAAAACATTGTAATAGCTTCCATCCTTACCACTAGAGTAAAAGTATCTACAAAATCTATTCCTTCCACTTGGGAGTAGCCTTTACACACAAGTATAGCCTTATTTTTGACAAATTTTCCATCCTCATTCAACTTGTTCCTACAAACCTATTTAGTTTCTATCACATTTTTGTTTATAGGTCTTGGGACCAGTTCCCAAGTTTGATTCTTCTCAATCTATTCCAACTCTTCTTTCATATCCTTGATCTAATTCTTATCTTTGCATGCCCCAATCACTGTTTTATGTTCCCCCTCTAAAAGTAAACAAAATTTTACCAGTTCCTCTATCAAAGAAAATTGTTTCCTTGTCATCACACCTTTGCTCTTATCTCCAATGATTTGATCTTCAAAATCATTCTTTTGCACATACTTAGGAGTCTTAGGGATCTTTTCTAGAGCTTCTTTCTCTTCAAATTTCATCTTTTTTTCTTTCTCTTCATATTTTCCTTCTTCACTGAAAATGGATTCATCACATTCATATCCTTCTATCAATATAGAATTATGATGTGGTTCTTCATACACTTTGACACTTGCAATTTCAACAATCTTCTTCAAACTTTTATTATAGCAACGGTAAGCTTTGCTTCTTGTACAGTATCCAAGGAAGATTCCTTCATCAGATCTTGCATCAAAATTTACTAATTTTTCTTCATCTCTTCTAATATAGCATTTACTTCCAAACACTCTGAAATATTTCACAGTAGGAGATTTTCCATACCATAACTCATAGGGATTCTTTGAACTATTCACTCTTGCTTGACCTATGTTAAGAATGTAGACAACAATATGAATTGCTTCTCTATAATAGACATTTGGTAGATTTTCTTATTTCATCATAGTCCTTGCTCCTTGAACTGTTTTATTCTTTCTCTCCACAACTCCATTCTATTGAGGATTTCTACAAGATGATAAATGTCTCTTTATTCCATGATCTTCACAAAAACTGTTAAACTCATTGGAGGTGAACTCACCACCTCTATTAGACCTCAAGCACTTGATTTTCACATCCATTTCATTCTCTTGACCATAGACTTAAAGGCTTTAAACTTATCTAGAGCTTCTATTTTTTCTTTAAAAAATGCCACCCAAGTCGTTCTAGAATAATCATCAATCAATATGAAATGCATTTCACCTTAAGAGCTTCTTATTCTGGTAGGTCTACATAGGTCTGTATGCACTAAATCCAAAGGACCTATGGTAGAATATTCCTCAGTCTTGAACATCTTCTTTATTTTCTTTCCAAATTGACATTCCTTGCACATTGCATTTATAGGCTTTGTAATCCTTGATAGATCTATGAGAGAATCAATAGAATGGATCTTTGCTAGGCTGTTGAAATTGATGTGACCCATTCTTTTATGCCATAGGCAACGTTCATTCATTTGAGACATAAATCATTTAGCACCACTACCTTTGAGTTGATAAATGTCACCTTCTATTGTTGTCCTTGCAACAACCAAATTTCTAGACTTTCCTTTTTTGATTTCACAACCATCATCTTGAAACACCAAATTGTATCCTTTTCTACACATCTATCCTACACTAAGAAGATTATGTCAGAGACTCTTGACATAAAGAACATAATCTACTTTATGCTTGCCATCAAAACTAATTGAACCTTTTCCACAGATCTTAGCAGATGTATCATCACCAAACTTAACAAGACCACCATCATACTTTTGAAGTTTAACAAACTTACTCTTATCACCTATCATATGATTTGAGCATCCACTATCAATTATCTAGTAATTTATCTCTTCTCTTGCATGAAAATTAGTCATCATAGTTCCTTTAATGTTGTGACCTATTATTGGAGCACTTTCCTTCATACATCTTTTAGAATTAGTAGAATTAGTTCCAAATTTTAGATCCATGAACGGAAATTCATCATTGTCATCATCAGGATAGTCTGATTCCTCATCATCAGATAAACCATTGTCTTTTTCAACATAGTAACTCTTCTTGACAAATTTTCCTTTATGATCTTTGTGTTTGTCATTTGAAACTTTCATTGGATATTTAGAAGCATAATGACCTATCTTTCCCCAATTGAAACAATTAAAGGGTAACTTACCTCTATATTTTCCAGTGCCCTTTTTCAGTCTCCTTACAAAGTGTGCTTCAACCTCATCAAGATCATTTGGATGTGATTTATCAACCTTCTTTTTCTTGCAGACTTTAAAAGCAATTTCTTTCTTTGTAGCATATTGACAAAACACCCTCAATTCATAAGAAATTGAAGCACCAAACATATGATCCCTAGAATAATTATCCAAATTTTGGGCTTCCTCAATAGTAAAAACTTTAGAACTTTAAGTTTTAGGAAGAGTTCTCAATACCTTTTTCACAACTTCACTTTCTTCCAGCTTACCACCAAGACCATTGATGGCATTGAAAACTTCATCCACTCTAAGCATGTAGATTGTAATGTTTTCATCTTTAGACATCCTTGGGGTTCCAAATTTAGCTTTGTAGTTTTGTATATTTTCTTGCTTGACTTTATCATCTCCTTCATAAATACTCTCCAACTTTGTCCAAATCTCTTTTACAGTTTTCAAACATATCACCATCCCAAGTTTTGAATCAAAAATTCCACTCAATATAACATTCTTTTCTTTTCCATTGTTCTCATATTCCTTGATCTCATCATCACTTGTTGGAACATTAGCAAGCATATATAGTATATCCTTTTTCAATTGATTGTCAAATACTAAATCCAAGAGAGACCAAAAGGGACTCCATCTTGGCTTTCCAATAAGCATAATTCATTCCATAAAACATAGGAGCTTTGATACCCTTCCTATGTGCCATCTAAATTTACCTCAAATGGTTAAGCTTTCTCCAAGGAACCACAATTTTGATACCAATTATTAGATACGCGAGACAACTGAGAGGGAGGGTGAATTAGTTGTACACTAAAACATTCAATCCATCATTAACTTTCAAACCCTTATCAAACTTTAAACCCTCATTAAGCATTGGAAAAATGTAAACATGTGAAACAAAAATACAAACAAAACCATACACAAGAGAACACCAAATTTATGTGGAAAACCCTAAGTAGGGAAAAGCCATGGTGATGATTAACTCACATATATATTAATAACAACATCGAATACAGTTAGGCTCATTTCCAAGGAATCACTTCCTAGAAAAAGAAGAAAGGGTCACTATTGGGTGGCTTACTGCCAAGAAGAAAGAAGAATAAGATAAAATGTTACAAATAAATTCACTATCTTAGAGCAATATGAAATTCCACCACTGCAACTCTATGCCATCCGCAACCTTCAACTCACTGTCTCTAGCAACTTCAAGCACACTAAAAATGTAGACACCTTCTGCTCACTTCATCTAGATTCATAGACATTAAAGCTCACAATTAGATCATCACACTTGATCACATTCACATGATTCACACTACACAACATCTACAACAATTGACCTTGCATTTATACCATCCATGACTTAAACAATCTAAATTAGGTCAGCCTTAATAAAATGTATGCACCTCAAATGTGCAACACCAAAATAGGTTAGAACCAAACACTTTCATGATGGAAAGAAGTGAAGGTAGACCACATCAAGGGCTAATTAGGACCCAAATATACATTACCACTCTACTCAACACATCCACAATCCACAAGGTACCTCTACAAATAGTGCTAGCATTCTAGGTCATCAAAACCTGAACTAACACTACAAGCAATCAGATACCCACTTCTCTAGGTCTGAAATCAACATGTGGACCACACAACAACACTTCACAACATCCACACATCTAAAAATATTCTAGCATCATCATAATATTCTACAACAGTACCGCAACCACCTGAGACAAAGATTACTTTCATATGTGCATCACGATGCACTACCACTGAACTCCAACATAAGACTTGAACTTGCATAGAAACTCAACACCAAAAACTCCAAGGGAAGATAAATACAGACAATATAATCATGTTCCCAAATTTGTAAGACAATAAACCTCATTGTAGATAAATGTGGAGCAACCTTCTATACAAATAGACACACTGTCAAATACAACTTCCACTTTCACACAATCCAAAACCTGAAACTCTGGATATAGAACCTCTGAACACCTTTGATCATCATATCCAAATTGCACAATCATATATTCAACCATGAAGAAATGCGGAGCATAACACTAAACACACCTTTGTCACACTGCACACTCTTTTATTCAAATTTTCTCAAAAGCACTTGGAAACCAAGTGAACTTACTGCAATTGCAACACCTATCCATCACAACCATACAAGACATAAATGACAACACTAATCAAAGCACTAAAACACCTTCTTATCAAACCACAACAAATCCATACTAGCACCAACACTTGACAACACCAATAATCTCCATACTGTTGACATCAATAACAACACCTACAACATACTTGTAATAATATTAAATAAAATAAAAAATATTATTTATTCCATGTATGGTGTGCTAATCATACCTAAACAATGTCATTTACTTGTGTTTTTGTGTTATCTATTATACCTCATGCATCAAAATTCACTAGCTTCTCCTCATAAATAATCTCAACAACTTGTATCTCTTTTTAGAATGTAACTAGAAAAAGAAAAGCTTTTCAATATCCTTCTTACTGTTAAAATTTAATTGTAATAGTTAATATTCCTTTTTAAACTTCATTATCATAATTTTTTGTAAGCATGCAATTGATGAGATAATGTCTCTTATATTGCATTCCAAATAGATAGACACTTCTTGTCACATTTTTCAACATTAGGCCAAATAAAATTTTGAATAAATATTTCTCTTCATGAGTGTAGGAATAAAAAATAGTTGAAAAAATCAACTTACAAGATTCACATATTGCTCTATAATATGAATGCAAAAGAGGATTTTACAATGTCCTCTCCACATCTAAAAGGTAAAGCAAAGAAAACCCCTATTTGAGCCAATGAATGTCCTTTGTGCCATGTTTCCTCACATGCAAGAAGATGGCCCATAACATCAATGATTTTTTAGGCACTCAAATAATTGACACATCATTTCTTCAAAGATTCCTCAAGATATTTAAAACCACAAATAATTATTCCAACATCCATTTTAGGATCCATGATCTCTAATGCATGTATAGCCTAATAAAGGCTAAAATTTTCCCCATGCATCTTTGTATTCCCTACACCATTGAACCTTCACAAGCACCAAATGCAACTTCCAAGTTCTATAATCTTTGTGTGCTTTTACAATTGCATTTAAAGAACAAATATGGATTTTTCATGTGCCCCAAGATCTTTAGTGCATGCCAACATATACTTTTCAATGTGCAAAATAAGCTTATAAATATTCATACACACCTAGAGGAATAGCATACATAATTAGCATTGTAACCCTAATATTATTTATTCTATGCCTTTCTAATATTGGTGCTTCTTAAAAGTAATCTTGCACACAACTATAAGATGTAAAATATCATTACCTATGTATTCTCTTCTTATTGTGTGGGCACTTTGTCCTCAATTTTGCACAAGGTGGTTATCTCATATCTCCTAGATGACTACTAGAATGTGTTTTGTTATATATTATGGATCCTTGATTCTCACACTTCACATCATATAGCATCATCAAAGAGCATGTTTTCTTCATTTGATACTTTTTCATCATCACACATCTTGATGAATAACATGACATGTCCCCTTTTTATATAATTCATGTGATGGACCAAAATTCCCATTTCCTAACTCCAACAATTCTCCCAATACCATTTTGTGTGTATGTTCTACCCCTTCATCCCCAATGTTTCTACCTAACACCCTAAGTTACTAAGTATGAAGGCATAAAAAATATCTTAAGTCTATGTAAGCTTCAAAGTTGCAAAATTTCTCTTCTCAACATGCCTCTCCTCCCAATTTTTCTTTCTCTTCTAGCTTCATCAAGGTATTGAACTTCCATGTCTATTCATACCCTCCACCTATTCCCCACCTTTGCTCCCTATGTTGGAAAAACAAGGACAAACAACTAAGAGGGGGGGTGAATCAGTTGTCACGGATTATTTAAACTTTTCAAACTTTACTTAATTCAATCTCAGATCCGATGAATGAACAATAAACCATAAACAATCAACACATTAGAAACAAAAAGAACACCAAGACTTTTTATGTGGAAACCTTGTTAGGGGAAAAATCATGGTGGATGTTAGTCCACAAGATTATACCTTGTTAAAAGTATAATAAAAAATAATGGGAATGCACATGCATTCAGGCACACTTCCTAGAGCTCACTGCTCAATTACAAGAGGGCTCACTGCCCAAGAAAGATTCGAATTAAAACCATTCGAATTGTGAATTGAGAAAATAGCTTCTTCAAAAGCCTGATTACAGTTCCAATTAAGCACAAAAAACCTTCTTCACACTTCTTCCCACTCTGCTCTGCAATCAAATGATTAGAGCATTATTTGCATAGCTGCACTTTCTCTAGCATACATTCGCTCTTATGCACACACTAACTTCACTCAAACAATCTCTCTTATATATCTGCAACATGGAATTACATCAACAACCTAGTCGACCAAAAATATGAAACATATTTTCAATGTCGGCCCAAATTTATAAATAAATTTTCAATGTAGATCAAACACTGTTGGCTAATATTATGATGCGACCCAAAACAATATTGTCGAGTGTTCCAAACATTCAAATTTTAATCTCCAAGGATCCACAACACATTACAACCATCATGCTAGCTAAGAACATGAAAACCCAAACATACAATCTTTGACCATAAGCACACCGATCAATGCAGAAGTGCAACAAAGATACTAGAGCATGATCTAGAAACATCCACGAACACAAGAAACAACATAGAAACATCCACAACAACTAGAATTACTAGAATTATACCAACTTTAATCAAGAACACTGACAGAGACCACAAAAACACTATCAGAACACAAATCTTTATAACTCGAACAAATCTTTACGCGGACCTCTGAAACTTTTGGTGGATAGACTAGATACACTTAGCAATAAACCCTTTAGTCCATAGTACTTGATCTTCAATGTATAGAACAAGACACCTTCATGACCTTCATAGTTCCACTGGGAACTTGAAATACTTTCTTTTACAATTTTCTCAATATCCTCGACATATACAACCTTCAATACATCAAATGATAATAGTCTTGACATCAATGACAACCACATATCAGTAGCACAACCATAGCATCCAACAATCTCCCCCTTTGACATTGATGGCAACACATGATGTGAAAAACACCATCAACTCATCTCTTAATCAACACTTACTCCTTAGATTCTGACTCTTCTTCCTTGACTTCTTCTGCAAGATCTTCTCCCCACAAGACTTTTTACTCCAGATAAGCAAGAGTTTTTCACATAACTCTTCTCCCCCTTTGACATCAATGGCAAAGATAAGCATTATCTTTCCACATACAAGCATTGAACCACATATCTGCACATCTGACTACTCTCCCTGAGTAGCAGCCATGAAAACATCAATCTAGATTAGGAAATATTTATGAATCACACGGATTGATGCAAATAAATGCATCTTTAGTTCAAATCAAGAGGGGTAATCACCCCTAGCATCCCTCTGAGATACTCAAAAGTATCCTTTGGCAATGACTTAGTGAAAATGTCTGCAATCTATTCTTTGGTAGGCACATACACCAGTTTGATTTCTTTCTCACTCACTTTTTCCCTCAAGAAGTGAAAATTGATTGATATATGCTTGGTCTTAGAGTGTAGCACCAGATTCTTTGATATGTTTATTGCACTTGAGTTGTTACAGTAAATGGCAATAGGTTCATCATATACTACTCTGATATCTTTCAACATTTGTTTCATCCACATCACTTGAGTACAGTTGTTTGTAGCAGCAATATACTCTGTCTCAGCAGTAGATAGAGAAATTGAATTCTAATTTTTGCTCAACCAAGACACCAACTTCTTCCCTAGGAAGAAGGCATCACCACTTGTACTCTTCCTGTCATCTACATCTCTTGCCCAATCTGCATCAATATATGCATTCAACGTAAGATCATCATCCTTAGGATACCAAATCCCAAAATCAATTGTTCCTTTCAGATACCTGAAGATTCTCTTAACAATAGTCACATGAGACTCTTTTGGATCAACCTGAAATCTAGCAACCATACATACAAAATTCATAATGTCTAGTCTGGTCTGAGTTAAATAGAGCAATCCACTAATCATCGACCTGCATCTTGTTTGATTTTCTTTAGGAGAATCATCATTCTATGTTAACTTACATCCGATTACCATGGGAGTACCAACAGGTTTTGAATCATCCATGCCAAACTTCTTCAATAGTTTTCTCACATATTTGGACTGAGATATGAAGATCCCCTTGTCTAACTAAGTAACCTGCAATCCCATAAAGAACTTCATCTCTCCAATCATACTCATCTCAAATTCACTCTTCATTTCATCAGCAAACCTCATACATAGATTGTCATCTCCTCCAAAAATAATGTCATCAACAAAGACCTCAATAATTAATTCTTTATCATGATCCAATTTGAAATATAAGTTATTGTCAACAGTACCTTTATTGAATCCAAGCTTCAGTAAGTATTTTTCTAATCTAGCATACCAGGCTCTAGGGGCTTGCTTGAGTCCATATAGAGCTTTCTTCAATTGGAAAACCATGTCTTCCTTATCAGTCAATTGAAATCCATCTGGTTGTTCAATATATACTTCTTCTTCTAGCTCACCATTTAGAAAAGCTGATTTCACATCCATTTGATAGACTTTATAGTTCTTGTATGCAGCATAGGCAAGAAATAATCTTACAGCTTCAATTCTAGCAACAAGGGCAAAGGTTTCTTCAAAATCAATACCTTCCATTTGTGAATACCCTTTACATACCAGTCTTGCTTTATTCCGGACCACTTCACCTTGTTCATTCAGCTTATTTCGAAAGACCCATTTAGTACCAATCACATTCTTATCTTTAGGTCTGGGAACAAGTATCCATGTATTATTCTTTTCAATCTACATTAATTATTCCTTCATAGCTTCCATCCAATGTTCATCATTGCAAGCTTCATTGACATCTTTAGTTTTAATTTTGGAAATTAGGCAATAATCTTCTGCAATCTTTCTTCTAGTTTGCATTCCTTTATTCTTCTATAATTTGATTTTCAGAATGATTTAGCTTTACATACCATAGAGTTTTAGGATTATTTTGAACTTCTCATTCTTCTATTCCTTCTTCTACACTTGCACTTGTCTTTGCTTCCTGACTATCTTGATTTACTAAAACAAATTGAAGTTGTCTTACCGGAACATATGGCACAATTTGAAGTTGATTTTGTGTCTAAACATTCTTCCCTTTGTTTGTATTGTCTTCATCTGAATCATATCCACAATATCTGGATGATTTAGCATAATCCTCATCAACTTTGACATTTGCACTCTCAACCATTTTTCCTAGTCTTCTGTTATAGCACTGGTAGGCCTTGCTTCTAGTAGAGTAACCTAGAAAGATTCCTTCATCACTTCATGCATCAAACTTTCCTATATCATCATCTCTCTTGATGTAACACTTTCTTCCAAATATCTTGAAGTATTTAATAGTAGGCTTATAACCAAACCATAGTTCAAAAGGATTCTTACTAGAATACCATTTACATTTACCTGGTTTAAAGTATACACAACAGTGCTTACTACTTCACTCTAGTATATGTGAGGCATATTTCCTTCAATCATCATTGTTCTAGTAGCATCCAAAATTATTTTGTTCTTTCTCTCAACAACACCATTCTATTGAGGGGTTCGTGGAGCAAATAACTACCTTCTGATTCCATGCTCTTCACAGAAAGAATTAAACTCCCTGGAGGTGAACTCACCACCTCTATCTGACCTTAAAAATTTTATTTTCAGACCTTTCTCATTTTCTGCCATAGCTTTGAAACTTTTGAACTTTTCCAATGCTTCACATTTTTCTCTTAAGAAAGCAACCCATATCATTCTAGAATAATCATCAATAAGCAGCATAAAGTACCTTTCACCATGGAGACTTTTGACTCTAAAGGGACCACATAGATCAATATGCACTAGCTCCAGTAATCCATTTGAATGATGTTGTTCACACCGAAAATAAACTCTAGTCTATTTTCCCATCTGACACTCTTTGCAAATTGTGCTAGCAGGCTTCACTAGCTTAGGTAGATCTCTTACTGCTTGAGTGGAACTTATTTTGACAATGTTATCAAAATTCACATGACACAACCTTCTATGCCATAACCAACTTTCATCTACATGAGCAATTAAACAACTTTCATTGGCAGCATTCAGGTGAAAAAATATCACCTTTTGTCTATTTACTTGAAGCAATTACATTTCTAGAACTTCCATATATCTTGCATCTTCCATATTTGAATTGAAGATAATATCCCTTGTTCACCATTTTTCCAACACTCAACAGGTTGTGCTTCAAGCCTTCAACATAAAGAACATCATCAGTGTTGTTCTTACCACCAAGACAAATAGATCCTTTGCCACGAATCACACAAGCATTGTTATCTCCAAATCTTACAACCCCACCGTCATACTTCTCTAGACTTACAAAAAAATTTTGTCACCAATCATATGATGTGAGCATCCACTGTCAATGACCCACTCATCCTTTTCTTCAATTTGTCCTACAAGAGCTTTCTCAACTTTAGTAGATTCAATAGCCACAAGACTATTTTCCTTGATAGCAATAAAAATCCAATCATCTTCATTTCCATTATCTTTATCAGACTCATCATTAGTCACACCTTCTTCAGCAAAGTAACATTTCTTTTGGAATCTAGATTTGTAAGGCTTAGATCTAGGAACTCTTTTAGGACACCTTGATGCAAAATGACCTATTTTACTATAAGAAAAACATTTGATAGGAAACTTTCCTTTATACTTACCTTGTCATCTACCTTCTTTCTTCACAATTAGTGCTTCCAGCTCTTCTACCTCTCTTTCTTCATCTTCAAGTTGTTTCATTTCTTCCTCATACTTGAATGTCTTTCTAGAACTCTCTCCCAGATCATATCTTTTCTTGTTTCTTCCAGATATAGTAGCCTTGAATGCAGTTTCAGTCTTAGGAGTAGATTCACCAAATTCGCTCAACTCAAAGGCATCAAGTTTACCAATTAGTGTATCCCTTGTCACATTCGTCAATGATCTATTTTCTTCAATAGCATGAGCCTTCACTTTGTAGGAGGGAGGAAATGATCTGAGCACTTTAGCCATAATTTCTTCCTCATCCAAAGTACCACCAGGACATCTAATACCCATCACTAGTTCATTTACTCTTTGCACAAAAGAAGAAATATTTTCATCTTCACCCATCTTCAAATTTTCATACTTTCCTTTCAAACTCTGTAGCTTAGCCATCTTCACATGAACATATCCTTCATACAATTTTTCCAGCTTCATCCACATCTCATGAGTTGTCTTCAGACCTAACACATTTGTCATTTTTGAATCTGTTAGAGCACTCAACAAAGCTTCCATAGCCCTTAAATTATTCTCAGCCTCTTTAATCTCATCAGTAGTGGAAGGACCATTTTGAGGAATAACATATTGATTCTTTGTAATTTTCTAGAAGGGTTCACCAATACACTTCAAATGACACTCCATCCTAGATTTCCACAATGATTAATTTGTTCCATCAAATCTAGGACTATCCTTCTTGTATGATGCCATCTCAGATCACCTCAAGCTTTTAAAATTCTTCAGAGGAACTTGCTCTTATACCAATTGTTGGAAAAACAAGGAAAAACAACTGAGAGGGGGGGGTGAATCAGTTGTCATGGATTATTTAAACTTTTCAAACTTTACTTAATTCAATCTTAGATCTGATGAATGAATAGTAAACCATAAACAATCAACACATCAGAAACACAAAGAACACCAATACTTTTTACGTGGAAACCCTGTTAGGGGAAAAAGCATGGTGGATGTTAGTCCACAAGATTATACCATGTTAAAAGTATAATGAAAAATAATGGGAATGCACATGCATTCAAGCACACTTCCTAGAGCTCACTACTCAATTACAAGAGGGCTCACTGCCCAAGAAAGATTTAGATTAAAACCATCCGGATTGTGAATTGAGAAAATAGCTTCTTCAAAAGCCTAATTACAGGTCCAGTTAAGCACAAAAAACCTTCTTCACACTTCTTCTCACTCTGCTCTGCAATCGAATGATTAGAACATTATTCACACATTTGTACTTTCTCTGGCATACATTCACTCTTATGCACACACTAACTTCGCTCAAACAATCGCTCTTATATATCCACAACATGGAATTACATCAATAACTTAGTCGACCAAAAATATGAAACATATTTTCAATGTCGGCCCAAATTTACAAATAAATTTTCATTGTGGATCAAACACCATCGACTAATATTATGATGTGACCCAAAACAATATCCTCGATTGTGCCAAACATTCAAATTTTAATCTCCAAGGATCCACAACACGTTACAACCATCATGTCGGCCAAGAACATGAAAACCCGAACATACAATCTTCGACCATGAGCACACCGATCAATGCGAATGTGCAACAAAGATAGAGCACAATCTAGAAACATCCACAACAACTAAGAAACAACAAAGAAACATCTGCAACAAATAGAATTACCATAATTATACCAACTTCAATCAAGAACACTGACAAACACCACATAAACACTATCAAAACACAGATCTTTATAACTCGAAAAAATCTTCACGCGAACCTCTAAAAATTCTAGTGGATGGACTAGATACACTCAACAATAAACCCTTTAGTCCATAATAGTTGATCTTCAATGTACAAAACAAGACACCTTCATGACCTTCACAGTTCCACTAGGAACTTGCAATACTTTATTTTACAATTTTCTCAATATCCTCGACATATACAACCTTCAATACATCAAATGCTAATAGTGTTGACATCAATTACAACCACATATCAGTAGCACAACCACAACATCCACTACTCTATTCCATCAGGGCTTCAAATTTTCCCATACCACCTTACCTCTTCACCAAAACCTTGCTCCTTCACAAACCTTTGTCAGGATGTCAAACTTCCTAACACCAAAATTCCTCACCTTTTAACCTTGACACCTAAACTCCAACTCTTCTACCTCTTTCCCCTACTCATCCTCACCTACCTCACTATGCATCTATAGCTTCATAATTCCCAAAGTGATGGATTTCTTCCAAAAGGGTACCCACCAACATAGACACATTATTCAAGGTTGAGGATGTGTATCCATGAGTACCTATAACTATGTGAAAAGGGAGGAAGGATTCAATCACCATTAGTGTGGTTGCTAACATTTCAAACCCTAAGAGATCCCTTATTATATTGTTGAGGTTTGTTGCAACTCACAATGGACATTCTTTCATGATTCCCCAGCACATTTTTGCACACATATGCATGATCCAAAGTGTGTTTCAAAGGAAAATGATGCTTAATAGGTATGGGTAGTACTTGTTATGTACCATCCTCAAGCAAGAATCAATTACTATATTTTTTATGCCATTTATGGGTGTATTAAGGATTTGATGGCTTCATGGAATGATTATTCTAAAAAATAAATAAAAACCATAATCAAAAGTTGTTGTGAGCCTTCATGCTCAAACATCTAAGTCAAAGAATGAAATCACATAGATTTGTTAGAGGTTGAAGGATGAAAAATCAAAGGTCTCATTTTCTAAAGGATTAAACCCCTCTTGGCTAAAGGAATGGTCTTGCATTGAGATCATATTTTATTTTTAATGGCAATGAAATCCCCAGTAGTGCATTGTCTATCCAAGTTGTAGGTGGTCATATTGCAAGCATTGTATTTACAATTAATGGTGGCTATTGTGCAAAATTTGTAATGTATTATAGAATATGTAATATAAAAAGTGTTTTTTGATTCATTTTTCCTTATTGTGAGTCTAATTGTAATCTAGGTTTAGTGGATTAGAGTAAATAAATTTAAATATGTAGTCTATCATCTTGTTGTCGACCAACTAATAATATTAGGGTTTACTGTTACTTGTGTGAACATAATGAGAAATTCTTAGGTTTTCTAGAGTTTATGTAGAATAAAGTAGGGTTTGTCATTTAGGATAAAATAATGAAGTCTAAATAATATAATTATTTTTTGATGCTATTATGTTTGAATTATTATAGTTTAGGGTTTGTAAGGCTCTAGTTTTAATTATTTAATATTGGAATTTAAATAACCAAAAAATATTTGCATAAATACTTGTATGAGATATTAAAGTGGTATCAAAGTTATTTTTTCCTTCTAACTTCTTCTTCTCAAACTTAAATCTTTGAATGCGAAAAAATTATACATACCATTGACAACACTAATATAAAATAAATAAATTCCTTAGGAATTCCATAAAGTGAAACTCTTCCTATAAGAATAGTTCTAGAATAGAGTAGTATGGTAGAAAAAGACAAGATTAAGAATCCTGAGGCTTGGGTAGAAATAATTTTTGAAATTATGTTATACATGGTGGCACAAATGCTTCACAAAATGGATAATAACATGAATTTCCTTAGGTAATAAACTAGCAAAGGGAGAACTTATGTAGCTGGCAATCACAAAATCAAGATTATATTAAAAAATAAAAGGTAAAGTAATGCATTCTCAAAGACATGAGATGGAGAATTATTGTGCAAATTATGACCATAAGGCACAATTGTTAGAAAAAAACAAACCTTGGAGACTCATGATACGTATTTGTTCATTTCTTATCAAGAAATATGAAAGAAGATAGTGGCAAGAACTAGTGTGGTTCCTATTTAGAAAGGTGGACATCTTGAAGATGGAGTTGAGCTTTGGAGCCAACTATAGGGAGTGGGGTGCCAAAGAGCCTTAACACTAGCATTGTCTAGCTGAAAACAACACTTGGTTTAGTAGACTAGTGTTGACTAGGCAAATGTATATGTTGTAGACATCAACCTTATTGCTTTTCCATGTAGATTATTTGGCCCTCCTTGAAAAGTAATATCTTTCAATATGTACTTTTGTAAACCATTTACCTTGGTGAGTGATCTGACCTGCTTCACAACTTTGCATATGGTGATGTACTATTTACTTGTGTGTTCAATCATCATGTCCAAAAGCTTACCTATTTAGAGATACACAATATAATAGATATTCAACTCCTGTGGATAGAGTTGATTTGCACCAATTAATGCATCTAACAAAGTAAGAAAATATGGACCTAAAGGTCCACATTGAAAGCAAGGTGTAGATCAAGGTGTCAGATGATACTATTCAATCTATAGTGAAGAAGTTTGGTGTTCTTGTGTGGACCTATAAGTCTTTGCATAATTGCAACCAAACATTATAATTAACCTTGTTTAGGTGAGGCTCCTAATCTTTGGCATGCCACTTCTTATGTTATGTGTTGATTCTCACAAAGAATTATTATGGTTTTTCTGAATAAATGGTTGGAATTCATCCCATATTTTTTTGCTTCGAGTTGTACATCCTCAAAAAATCCATTATCATCATATTCACACTTGGGATAGATTATCAGTTGTATGGTGAAAACCTATGGACATAATCATATTTTGCATCCATTATGGACCAAAGGATTTTCCAAAACCTGCTTATCTGTGTGACGCTCATATAGTGTTTGATGGAAAACCAAAGTGAATCCAAACACACTAATAAATCCACTATGTAGTATCTAGTCTTGAGGCTATCTTAACAAGAAGCTAAAATAACCATCTTGGGAAATCTATCCATTGATCATAAACATAATCATGTACATGCTTGTTAATGGAAAAACATACACGTGGATTACTTGCCCCAAGGTTGATGTTTTCCAAGAAGTGTATGGTCCTTGCTTCTTTATTTCAAATATAGCCATGGTACACAAAATACAAGATTTGGAATATCTTGCAACATCTATTCTAAGATGAGGTCAATATTCAGAATTGCCAAATTTTTCTCCATTTTAAAATGACCCAACTACTTTACTGAAATGTACTTCCCAAATCAACCTCTAATGTTCTTAACTTGATAGGAAACAAAAAAATTTGTAGTATATAAATCTTAAAATAGAAATTGGGAACTAGCTTATGAACTTTTTATATTCTTATGTGTAAACAAAGTTTGGTTTCACTTCTACAAATTTGACCATGTTCCTATTATATGTTATTTGAATCTAGAATTGTGGAGGTAGTTGTTATTAGAGGGAAACTCAAACAACCAGGTTATTAGGTTAGTTCCCTTTGTTTGCAATTGATATTCAAGAGTAATTATCACATTAAGGTTAATGATTTCTGATGGTGTTCATATTACAACTTGTTTTTTGTTTGTAAGAATTGTGAAGTCTTACAGTCAATGTGGATAATTGTCTCCTTTTTAAGTAAGTGGTGTTTAAATAATTCCATCCAACTCACATTTGTGGTATTTTTTGACAATATTGATGAAAGTTTCTTTCAATAAGCAACTGGACACCCATTTTATGTAAGGATAACTTTGAGTGTATATTATGAAGCATCAATTTCAATCTCAAAAGATTGTTGAGGTCTATCAAGGAAAGTGCATTGTCTATCCAAGCATTACCCGTTTTATTTTTAATGGTATTGAAATCCCTAGTAGTGCATTGTCTATCCAAGTTGTAGGTGGTCATATTACAAGCATTGTATTTGCAATTAATGGTGGCTATTGTGCAAAATTTGTAATGTAGTAAAAATTTATTTTTGATTCATTTTTCCTTAGTATGAGTCTAATTGTAATCTAGGTTTAGTGGGTGTGTGCAAGAAGTGGAAGTGTTTTCCCCAATTTTTAGAATTTGTCACATTTGGCCTTAAAATTTGAAGCACTTAGAGATGGAATCTCTAAAAGAGTCACTAATCATAAAGTGTAGTACTCAAAGTCTAGTTTCCAAATATGTAATTTATTTTAATACCCAAATGATACAAATTGATTTCAAGAGGCATGTCTAAAAACCACTGTTTAAAAGTCACTTTTTATTTACCATACTATGCACATCTACGTCATCAATATTTTGACCTAAATAATTGTATTTTTTGTATTCTTTTGGGAAAGGATTTTTAACGCACTAAATAATGCTCATGATATTTTTTTTAATTTTTTAGTAAATTTATTATTGGCCATATTTGTTGTTTTAAGAAATTGTCATGTACGTCACACATAAGATGACCTAAACTTTATCATTTTTTTTTTCAAATTGAATAAAATTGTTTGAAGATTGCCTACGCATAATTCATTTTTTAAAGAATTATGTTAACAACAAGATATTAAAATACTAAAAAACATTGATATTTCAAGTTTATGGACTAGTTTCATCAAAAATTATTTGAAAAATTAAAAAATCAATTGTAAAAAATACATATGTGGAATCTAAATAGTCTCATCTATAATGGGTTTTAATTTCATTAAAAAAAATTGCAAAAAATTTCTTCGAACATATGTCCAAAGTCACTTTTTTCTACTAACATTGACATGACCTTCAAGTTGTAGGTCAAAGCAGGTCCAAAGCTAAGGGTTGGCTCCCCAAACATTTTTTCCGATCCAAAACCCATAGCAAATATTAGGCCAAAAATTTAAATTTTTAGAAATGGGATCTCGTTTGGTTTTTTAAATTTTTAAGCCTCTATGAAACATGATCTCCTATTTTGTACAAAATGAGATCCCGTTTACAGTTTACGGTGTTAGAAGTTTGGAGAGATTGCTGAAGTTTGTCACTGATGATGATGGTTGGAAACATGAGCATGAATGGTACATAACAACATGATATAGTGTTGTCATTGATGTCAACATTGTTGCGAATCATTTTTATTAGTCCTAAAAGGTTTTGGAGTTGTTAAGGAAGACATTTGTGTAAAGTGAGTTGGTCCAAAAAGATTAGTTGCATAGAAATTTGACTAATTGTGCCAGTTCAGTGTAATAGTGTGTCAGTTTTAGGGTCCGCACCACTCCACAAATGAAGATATCACTCTATGATTCTAACATTATTTTGGAGGATGTTAGATGTATCTAAATCCAAGATTACATCTTGTTTGGACAAGTAGTTTGAGAGATACGAGTAACAGAGCTCATCCTAGCATATTACAATCATTTTTATGTACAGTGTGTTTGTATGGGAGAATCTATACTTCTTAGCGAATGAGTTTTTGACCTTGCAATGTTGAAGATAAGTTACCAGATGTCAGTAGAGCATGAATTCTAGATGGCATCAAGTTTTGAGGTCCACATGGTGAGATGTGGATACACAAATGAAGTTTTTATTTTAGGTCTTACATGGAGCCGACCTAACATGTTTAATGTTATGCGAAGGATAAATATGTACTGCTATCTTATGTGGGATCTATTATAGGTCCATTTTGTCCTATCTTAAGATATTTTGAGTTTTGAATTATGGCATGTTGTGGGGATGAAATTTTTTGGAGTTGACAAGTAACATTTTGGGTATTACATCTAATTAGGTCGACCTAATTGATGGTATACTCTATGTGGATATATATGTTGGATTGTTTTCAATATTTTTGATGAATGGAAAGAAATATGTGATGTGTGTGATGCAAATTTAAGCAGATCAGTGTGAAGTTAAGTTGAGAATGTTAAGTTGAAGATTAGAATTGTGTGAATGAAGAGTGAGGTGGAGTGTTGAATCAGAATCAGATAAAGATTGTTATTGTGCTTCAATGGAACTATAATTCATGCATACATAAGATGGAATTGTACTAGTTAAAAAATAGGTTATGAGATACTATCTCTTTTCTATCTTTTTCTCTATGGATAGTGAGTCCACCTACAGTGAGCATTTTTATAATATACTATAACTGGTTATAATATATTGTGAGCTAACCCTCACCCTGGTTTTTCCCATTTTGGGTTTTCAACATAAAAATCTTGGTATTCATGTGTTATGTGATGTTGTGAATGTTTCATGATTTCTTTCCTTACGATAGTTGAATATGCATTAGTAATTGGATGTCTGATGATTGAATGGTTTAAGAGAATATTGATTCACCACTCATCTCAATATTCTAGGTGTTCAACAATTGGTATTAGAGCTTGGTTCCTTGGAAGGAGCTTAATTGCTTTGGAAAGGTCTTGGATATTGAACACATGGCTAATAAGAAATTTCCTATTCCTTCGAAAGAGATTTTTGTTGTTGATTTTATAGAATATCACATGCTTGAAAAAGATGGAGAACTCAAAGTTGTTGTTGAAGATCTAGATAAAATTGAAGGTGAAAATAGAGATCTGAAGGAAAATTTCAAAGAAGCAAATGAATGTGTCAAAAAAATGAGAGATAAAAATAAGAAGTTCAGAGTGAGGCATAAGGAAGTCAGTGAACAATTGAAACAAGAAAATGAAAACATCAATGGACTAAAAGTGCAAGTTGAAGAAAAGAAAAGAATTAAAGATTGCTTGAATGCAATGGTGAAAAGAAAATCTGATGAATGCATAAGGCTTGAACAAGAAGTGGTAAATCTGAGATTAGATCTAGAAAAAGCAAGAATTCATGAAGATAAGTTCAAAATGAGTGCTACAAATTTGGATGAGACGATTGTAGGACATAAAGTCTCCAAAATCAAAGATGGCTTAGGATTTGAAAAAGGTGAAAGCTCAAAAGCAAATTAGACACCTAATGCAGAAGAGAAGATCAATGAACCAAAGAATACTAAAGACAAGAAGAACAATGGCAAGATCCAGAATAAGAGAAATGAAGCTAGAATACCTCCGGTCAGAAAACCAAATGCTCAAAGGTACCCATATTTCAATGGTTTTTGTTACTCTTGCAATAAATTTAGACATAGAGCAATGGATTATAAAAGCAGAATAAATCATAATGTTTCATCCTTTACTAGTCAATGTTTTACATGCAAAAAATTATGTCATAGATCAAGTGAATGTAAAATTCAAATGATGAATGCATATAACAATGGTAGAATGATTCAATCTTTCAATGGTTACTATTATACATGCTATGGATTTGGACACAAGGCTAATCAATGAAGATCCAGAATCAATGGAAGGAATACTATTTAGAATAATATCACATGTCACAATTGCAGTAGACCTAGACATATTGCTAGATTTTGCAAAGGGTATGTGCAGGATCATCATGGAAAAAACATGCCCTTAAGTGGTGAAAAATTCAGAAAAATCAGAGTTAGGCAACTTGACATAAATATTTGAATAAGTTATCTATATTATTTCAAAAATATGTAAGAATAGAATCCGTAGAAAAATGAATGTAGTTTCTAAACTACTAGGTTTATTGAAAAAAAAATCTATTTGGTGAAAATTTAAAATTTCAATGTAGTAGTACTTAAATTTCAGCAAAAAAATAAGTAGGTGTCTGCTTGACCACCCTAACCACAATAAAATGATAATATTTGTTTATAAGATTTTAGATATAAGTAGAGGAATCATGTCCCGATATGATGCATATTTTTTGTAATTTTTTTCTAAGTAAATAATTAATTGTGATTTTTTTATTACAACTTTTAAAAAATATAAAAACTCATATGTCTGACCAACTTAACTTGGTCAAAACTTCATGAAATTTAATCTTTTTTTTTAATTCTATAGTATGTAAAGCATATGATGTGATGCATGTTTTAGATTCAAAAAATGTGATACCGTTTGAAAGCTATAGATGTTTTTCAATCAGCCTATCAATCTGGACTTTAGTCATAATTCAAATAGAAAATGAATACTAATTATTTATTAAATTCAAAGTAAAGCATAATTTATATTGGTGGAAAGTTGAGAATCTCCTTTAAAAACCCTTTTCATTTCATCAATTTTGGGTAAAAAAAGTCGTCAGCCACATACCCATCATATCGCCACTTTTTGGACCATCATGATCCTACACATACCCAAAAGCAAAAATACAAGGAAAGATAATCTGATAAAAAGGAATGAACCAGTTAAAAAGGTTGATCTAGTTGAAGTAAAGAAGGAAAGGGAAAATATTTGGAGAAAAAAGGAAGAGATAGAAGACAAGGGAGAATCTATAGCATCCTCTGATGCAGATGCTTCATTCAGAAACTAAGCCAAGAGCTTTGGCTTAGGGGGAGATTTAATGGATATCTTTTATCCCTCACTAGAAAAGAGGTGTTGATGGCACAAAAAAAAGATATGTGATGTAGATCAACATGCTTGATATATTGGTGAAGATTATGAAAGAAAATATATCAATGTCGAAGTTCGCAGAGCTTTGGAAGTTGTTTGTGTAAATAGATAAAGTGTTTTCAACTTTATGTGTTGAAGCATTTAATGCAAAATTTGGGTAGATTGAAGAGTTATAAGAAAATACACTAAGGAAAAAGCATTTGAAGAGGAGCAGAGAAGTGAGAAGATAATTCAAAGTGTTTAAGGCAGTTTGAGTTTTAGAGCATTGAAACCCTAGTTCGGAAAACAAAGTAAAAAGGTATTTTGTGAATCTTGTGTGCGTTAGTTTTCAAAAATATTTGTTTGAAATTAGTTTGAATTTGTATTAAGATGGCCACACCAAGGGTTATAGAGGTTACGAAGAAACCACAACCAAAATTCAAAAGATACCCTATGAAAGCCATAGATGATGACTAGTTAGGCTCATTCTCACATATTTCATATGGGGTTCTATCGACTGAGGATATTAGGGATTACATTCATGGAAAAATGGAAGAGAATTATCCCACTAAGATGAGTGATGTATGGGAAAATGAGTTAACTAGTGAGGATTTCACCCTAAAGTTGAAATACAAAAACCTAGTTTAGAAGAAACTAGATGTGTTGCGATGGTTCCCTAATTTCTTCTATGATGTCAAGTGGATTAGAATGGCCCTAAGTATAGTTCATAATCAATTTGTCTAGACTAATATGCCTCAAAATATAACAAAGAAAGTGATAAGAGAGGTCACCAGTCTATGCTCCACTGGACCAGTTCCTGTGTTGAAATCCATAAAAAATGTAGTTATGGAGAAAACTGGTGCTACTTATGACAAGAGATCTCTTGTTGTCAATCCCATTAGAAACCCAATTGTTAGATATGCTACAATGGTTATAGGTTACAAAATCTATTATACAAACAAAGATAATTCTATATTTTCCACTACATAATGAAGGATAAATAAAGCCTTGCAAGGAATGCAAATTATATGTAAAAATAAATAAAGATGGTGAGAAGGACATGGAGCAATTAAACCTTAATATGGGCATGCTCTCTAAAATTGAGTACAGTATGGTGGGATTTTTGACATGGTTCAGGTGTTAATAAATGATGATTAAAAGATCCACATGGTTAGGTTAAACCAATTTATCCCACTCAAAAGTGACATGTCATCAAAGCAAGATGAATATAAAGAGAAGATTAATGTAAAATATTGAGTTGTTTTTCAATCAATCATCACCAACCAGCATAAATGCAAAATAAACATGTCAAAACAAGAATATCAGAATTACTTTCTTGAAATCAATAAGTAATTTTGATCAAATCAAATCCATCCACAAGTATAAATGCTCCAAAATATCTACAACTACTTTTTGTAGCAGCTCCTTCCTCATGTATGAATGTATTTTGTCTTTTGTAAAGGTATCACTGCTTAAGTTTTGTCTTTTGTGTGATAAGCAATGGAATATGGCTTTTTGCTTGTTGCTGCCTTATATAAAAGGGAATTTTGAGCCTTATTCTAGGATTCGAGTTCTTAGGTTTTGAACAAGTATTTATATAGAGTTAGTCTTGTACATTGGTTTTCTAGAGTTATAGAAAAAGATTATGTAAATTTTCTCTATAATAGCAACAAACAACTCAAATTTATTATCTATAATGAATACAAGTTGTATTGTTTATATCTACATACTATAATATAACATATTTTAATTCTTAATAATCAAAGATCACTCAAGGTTCTTGTTGCACATTTGTTGTAATGAATGTTTGATTGTTGGCTTCTATTCAAGTAATAGATTAAAATGGTTTTCAATTGAAAAAATTGAAGATATTTTGGTTGTAGTAGGGATCTTAAAGAAGATTAACAATATTGTTCAATTGTTGGTTTTCTTATTGTAAGGAAATAAGATATAAAAAAACCATTGAGCTATTTTTTATTTTATTATCAAAGGAATTGCTTCATTCTTGACTTTGTAATGGATAAGGCATTGGTCAAATTAGTTCATAGAATTCAAAGTTGGGTAGAATCAACCTATATTTGAAACTTATCTTTTACTTTTATTTGTTTTTATTTATTGCTCTTTTAATACCATTGAAGTACAAAGCTATAGAGTATTTGAAGAAGGTTTAGCCAGTCAAGTTCATCCTCTAAATTGTTAGTGTGAAAATTGTAATTTGTTTTGACATCATTGAAATCATTGTTGTAATTTAAGAATAATGTCGTGTAAAGGGAAACCCACCTTGGTTTTGTAAAGCCTAAAGTACAAAGGAGAACAATTATAAAAAAATTCTTGTATTCATTGGCCACTTATCTAGGGTTCTTAAGTATAGGATTTAGCTAATCCTTGGAGAAACTTGGGCAATTAGTTGGAAACAACAACAAATTGGCTACTCTTCTAAGGAAAGTCAAGACTAAAATATAATGCATATCTTAGTTATTCTAGACTTGTGAAAAGATATTTACTCATTACGTCAAATTATCTAGATTTGGGAAAATTGAGTCAAAAAATTTATTTTAAGTCATCTATTGAAAGAACACTTGAAGAAATCTTATCAAATTCTTGAAATTCATTCAAAAAAACTAAATAGATTTGAAATTTGTTCCCATTTATTTGGGTGGCAACTATGATACCTCCAAGCCAGTTGAACAAAGAAATATTTCAAAACCCCTTTTCTCAAAATTGAAGGAAGGAGGTCTTTATTCAAAGGTGATCCTACAAAGAATTTTGAAAGTGAGCTACATGATAAAAATAAGACATGAAAAGCTAAGGATATTGGTAAGTTAGACCCTACTTTTGGAAATCACTTTTCTTTATGCAAGTAGTGATGATAGTTCTACAAGTTCACTAGTTAGATATGTATTTCTTGCAGTTCTAAAGTTGAATATGAAAATTTTGAAAAAAAAAGAACTCTAGTTGGGACAAAGACAACAAGCTTATCAAGAAAATATTGTAAGATAAATTGAATTGAACCAAAGGGAATATGATTTTAGGCATGGTGTGATAAATCAGACAGTTAATCCTAATATTCTTGTAGTGACTTAAGAAGAAAACATCTATGTCAGTCTTGTAGTTGAAGAATAGACTCATTTTTCCTATGAGAATCCTTTTACATCTGGTATGTATCAGTTTACAACCACTAATACTCCTCAAATTGTCCCACAAACCTCAACATTTGGAAATATGCTTCACACTGAAGAATTTTTTAAGGAAGTGAATGATCTTTAGTTTGAATTAAGAAATATAGAAGAAATAAATATTAGGGATGCTATGAGGATGGAAGATGACATGTGGAGAAGAATAGAAATTATGAAAGCTTCCTACATGTTACACCCCAATTGTATAATTACTATTTACTATTACTATGTAGGGTAAAATGTGAATGTAATGTGAATTCAGTGGATGAATAAATTGTGTGTGCTTTTTGTTATCACTGCTTTATGAATGAATGTCATCTCATTTAATATTATATGAAGGAATGCATTTATGTGATTGGATGAATATTGTGTTGATATTCTAACTTTGGAGATGTATTATGTATACTACATATTTTGTGAACAACTGATTGTCATGTGCACGTGTTAGTGGTTGCAGGTATAATTTCAATTCCTCCAAGTGGAGGGGAAGTATAGCTCAGGAGAAGGTCTTGGTCGAGTAACCAATATCGTAACCTATTTGAGCTTATACACACCATGGTAGAATAATTGAGTTGGGTTATTAAGTGGGAAATTGGTAAGTCGTCCCTAGTCTATATGTCTACATTAGTATGAGCCTTGTTTACTTTTGAGTGCATTATTAGGTGATGTTTATCTATTTGAGCTTGAGATTTATTTCCTTGTTACTATGCTTGTATTGATATGTGAACATATGAGGAATGTGTATGTGTACACACATGCATGCCGATGATAGACTATATGCACGAAGGAACGCGTACATGAGGGTACATATGTAGACATATCTATACACATTCGTGCATGATTTTCTGATGCGCATGGAACTATCTGATGGATTTCATGACATGTCTATGTATACGTATAGATATATCGCTCATAAGCTCTTATCAATACCATAGTAATTGTATGATATTTTGGTGTATGAATCGAATGTGTATATATATATAATGTATATACATATATCCATATGTATATATGTATCCATATATGTATATGTTGGAAAATGGACATGCCCATACAGATGTATCGATAAATGTATATATACATATACATGTACATAGAGACATATATATATATATATACATGTATACACAACCAATATATTAATATAACAATGTGATTGCTATCTTGAAGTATTCATTTGTATATCAATTATATATATGTGCTTTATTGATAAGTATAGATATATATTAACATATACATATATATGTATATGTATATATATATGTGTGTGTGTGTGTTTATTATATATATATATATATATATATATATATATATATATATATATATATATATATATATATATATATATATATATATATATATATGAATTTAAATGATATTTTCTTTGAGATCGACTATCTAAAGCAATGATTATCAGCTGATTTAAATACTATATTTATATGGCTTTAAAGTTGATTATCTTTAAAAACTTAGAGGTCAATTTATTAAACTAAACCAAGGCCGGCTATGAGATAGTAATGACTATATTATTTAGTTGCATTATACTTTGGCTGTCTGCAAAAGAAGAGTTTATAATATGCAGTCATTAAGTTGATGAATGAGGATAAAATAAGTCAGCGCCTCTTTTGTGGAAGACATGGACTTAGTAAATTCTATATGCTCTATTTTAGTATCGACCAACATCTGTTTAAGCGTGCAAATCTATCAATGGCTTTGTCAAATGATTTAATAAATGAGTCGACTCATTCTATGACTTAGTCAATAGAGGCTTGGTGTTGCAAATCTGATGTTGACTGTTTCTGCTAAGAAGGATATCATGTCATCTATGAGCATGAATAAGGAAGCTCGGCACTACCTTTGAATCCTTTTTCCTGTAGATATATGTTTTGAGATACAAACTAAATTCTATCATGTGGGATTTGAATTGGTCTCTAATTGTTGTCAATTATCTAAGTCGACCTGTAGTTGTTTAAGATAAGTGTGTGCTTATATGTTCACCACCTTTTGAGCTGAGTTAGATGTGTTGCTATGCATGCATTTTGTTGTCAAAGTTCATGCCCATTTTTTAGGTTGAGTAGTTACCATTTTTCTATATAAATAGAGGAGTTAGTTCATTTGTTTGGACACATTCCTTATACAAGTTTACACATTCTTCTATGCATTATTTCTTGTGCAAAATTTTTTATTTTATCTACATTTTTGTCTGCAATAATTTGTCAAGAACAGTGAGTGATAGCCTTGAGTTTTAGAGAGAATTTATTATTCTTTTGAGAGAAGTATTTGCCAACTTGAGAGATACTAGTTATTGAGTCTTTGTTGAAGGATCGATACCAAGTTAGTTGTTGATTTGGAAGTGTTGTGAATGCAGCCAGTTAGTTGGAAAGCTTATCACAGGCATGAGGATATTCTTCCCTTGTTTTTATTAGTGTTGAATTATTTGCTTCTTGAATGTTTAAACGGTCTTTTATAGTTACTTGCATATATGGAAAAGTAATGTTTGCTTTGAAAGAAAAGTGGAATATATTTACTCTATTTTGTGTAATGTTTGTAATTACTTCATGATAGGAGAGACTATTTGTCATAGGTATTGTTATTATACTTGATATGATTAAACATGGATATGAGAGGTTGCTTTCATAGGTGTTGTTATTATACTTGATATGATTAGACATGGATAGAAGAGATTGTTTATCATAGGTATTGTTGTTATACTAGATATGATCAAACATAGACAAGCTTAAGGGATACTCATAACTAGATAATTGAATATGCTAGATGGATAGTAGGTTACTCCTAGAAATGTTGTCCAGTGAAGGGAGGGAACTAGTACTTTTCTTTATGAGTTGTGTTTCCTTAGGTTGTTTAAGAAATAGGTTATCTTGGGGAGTAGCTTTCCCGTGGAGAGGGATTACCTAAGCCTAGATATAATGGCCTTAATTCAAGCTTGATATAGTGTAAGTGAATGGTAGACCTTCATTTGAAGTACTGAGCGAGAATCCTTTGGCCAAAGTAGTGTGATTTCCCTAGACTCCATTGTCAGTTCACCATGTCCATTTAAATGCATGAGGGACACCTAGCGCAGGTTATAAAACCTAGTCATGTAGGGCACAACACTAAGCTCAGAGTGGTATGTCGTACAAGGTTACCCAACCAATACCTTCATCAAAGGGTAGGGCCATCTATCATTGATAAATGTGCGGGGGACCTCATATGAGTTTGTGATTGGTGGAAAAGCACTTGATTGATGCTTCTCCTCCTCAACAAGTGACAAAAGACCAAGGTTTTGAAAGGTAGATTCCTGGACCATCTATATCATATGTTACGAAACTCAAAGGAGCTATGTATGTAGTTTTGTACTTTCTCAGAATATTATACTTTGTGAAATGTTGTAATGGAATGGAAATCCTTATTGTATATTGTATAGTATCTTTGTTCATATATTTTTAATAAAGAAAGGAATTTTTTCTATTGTAATGACTTGTTACATAGTTTATTTTACTCGCACAATAAAAACTTAGGAAATTTACTTCAGTGAACATTTGGCATATTACATGTGGTATCAGAGATACCAGGTTTAGCTTTGGAACTTATGAGCTCATCATTCTTTCCATCAATGTTATCTAATGTTTTGAATTCTCGTGCCAGGATGGTGCGTCTTATATTAACAACTCGAAAGCCAATAATAAGAAATGAGCACTACCTCAAGGCCAAGAAGGAAAGAGAAGCCATCGTTAGAACAATAGAGGGAACCAAATACGACAATGTTGTTTGGTTGAGTGACACTGAAAAATTTAGTCATGCACTTTCTCAGATCAATTATGTGAAGAGGAAGATGAAGATGGAGGCAATGTACAACAATTTACCTTCCATCTCACCAGAAAAATATGAGTCATTATCACTTTCTAGGGATATGCCCTTGGAAGGAAGTGTCAGTCTGGTATTTATCTTTAGGGACCCTAGAGTTCTTCCATTGGCATAAGTAATAGTAATTTCCTCAAGTAACAAGTCTGAGGGATATGCACCTCGATATTAGCCAAATGAGAAATGGTCTCATGAACAAATTCCTATGAAAATGGTAGACTATATTGTTGATGAACACCATATTGGCACTCAAACTCGTAACTATGTATCAGATAATAAATTTGAAGGCTACAATCCATTTTGGGATAGGTATGAACAATTAAGGGATGAACAAAAAGATAGAGATGAGAAACAATCTTAGTTTATAGGATATACTCCATTAAATTATGTGTTAGAGAGTGAATCTGAAGGATACTTTCCACTCGACTATCTGAATAGTCGCTCCATGTAATCAAAGGATATTGAAATCCTTACGAAATGAATAAAATTATTTGTTTATCAAAAGCATGTGCTTAATCTTATGAGGAAATTCTTTATGTGTGTATGAATGTCATTTCTAATGTTTTCCATAAGATAGTTGATAACATAATTTAGTCTAACATGGATAAACATTCAGGTAAAAAAAATGATCTTGTAAAGATGGTGAGGACATGAACCAATCCTAGCGGTAGCCAAGAAGTTGGGCAAGGACCAATAGGAATTGAAGCTAGGATTGACCAAATTATGGCGAGGTTAGATAACCTTGAACAAGAAAGGGAACAAGGTAGGGTTGAGAAAGAGGTTCCTATTAATGAGAATGAAGGTGAAAACTCTCCTCATGGGCATGAAGAAACCCACAATCATGAAAAACAAAGATCGCCAACACCATTTGAGGAAAGAAATAAGAAGCGTATGGCTTTCAAACTTTCCAAGGATATGAAGAAGATTTTTCCACCCAAGTTTGAGGGAAGTGCTAGTGGTGATGAAGCCGAGGCGTGGCTTGTTCAAATGGAAAAGTATTTCAAAATTCAAAATTACACTCAGACCACTAAAGCTACTTGGGGTGCATACCAGTTAGCTAGAGAAGCCTCTACCTAGTGGATGAACAAAAAGTTGGAACTCAATGTCAAATCATGGAAGCTGACATGGGAGGAATTTGTTGAGATTTTCCACAAGAGATGGTTTCCCCAACTATACTATGACCAAAAAATCATGGATTTCCAGAGTTTGAGACAAGGAAATATGTCGGTTAATGAGTATTGGGAGAAGTTTACCCGACTTCTACGTTATGTTCCTATATATCATAATGATGAACGTTTCCATATAAGGAAATTTATAATGGGATTTAATAATCAAATCGGAGGAGAAGTGGATATGCATGGTCCTACAACTATGGATCTTGTATATGAAAAAGTGATTAAGAAGAAGCAAAAGTTAAGGGCTATCTCCAACTGATGGGAAAGAAAGACCATAAGAAGGTTGTGGAAATTCTTGGCAAGCCAACTCCAAAGAAGGCGGAGGTTGTGCAAAATGTACCTAAGCAAGGAGAAAAAGGTAGCTGCAATAATGGAAAAGAGTCAAGAAGAGAGTGAAAGAGGAATGGTTCCAACTGTGGAGATACCAATAATGCTGGTGGAAATGCTAGTAGATCTAGAGAACCCGCAAAGAAGAAGGTACCATTTATAGGATGTTATACTTGTGGGGGAGACTATTTTTCTAGAGATTGTCCCAATAAGCCTTTTAGCAACTCACTACCTACTCAACGAGAAATGTTCCAACTATAAGATGGGGTAAAAAAGTTCTAGCCTAGATAAAGTGATAGCCAAACACTTCTAAGCTAAAAACCTCATCTAAACAAGAGAATACAAACAAAGAGGAATAAAATGAAAGCATTCAAAGTAAAGCACTCCCCATTGCAGTTGATTCCTTATCTTGTCTCTCCTATTTCTCCTTTTGCAAAATTTTCCCTCAGATTTTGAAGTAGAATTTGTGCAATAACTTGCAAATAGTAAGTAGAAAGTTGGAGATAAAATGGTTGTTAAGGAAAAAATGGAGGAAGACTGCTTTTATAGACAACCATTCGAATAGATAGATGAGATTAATCTTCTAGAAAGATGCTAAGATCAACGGTGGAGGATTGATGCACCAAGAATATGCTATTCATGGGAGTGCTATTGATGGTTATGACATCAACGGCTATGATAGGGATTAAATGAGCAAGTGGAGGAAATAGATGAATTAAAAATTGACAAATAATTAATTCATGAGAAGAGAATATTTGACCAAATGGGGAATAAATAATTCATTTGAATTATTTATTTAAGAAAAAGAGGAAATGGGCATTTAATAAAAATGATTATTCAACCATTTTAATTAAATAAGAGAAAATGGAAAAGAGACATTAAATAATTAACTTAGATTAATCATTTAATGGGATAGAAAATGACAAGGGATAATTAAAGAATTTTGACAATTATTTAACTATAGAAAAATTAAAAGACAAAATGAATAGATAAATAATTAATAATTATTATTTAACTATAGACAAATGATGAAAGATAAATAATTAAATAGATAATATTTTATTTAATTATTGAAGAAAGGGATGTTAGTGACGCGATTAAATTTATTTAATCGATCTAAATAGAATAAAGATTAGAAAGTGAATTAATTAAATAATTAAAATTATTTAATTAATAGAGGGATATGATCAAGGATAATCAAATAATTAAAATTATTAAATTATCGAAGAACAACGACCAAGAAAAATGATGTTTGTAGACTTGAAAATTTTTTAGTGTCTACATTTTTCCCCTCTTTGACATAATGCAACTCATTGTTTTGTGTCAAAGAAATTTGGTCAAAGGATGCCCCAATGAAGTCAGGGTACAGGTATGCCCCCTCATGAAAATTTTACAAATTTCCAAAAAGTTTCAAAAAAAATTGGAAAATTGTCCTGATAATGCAATTTGAAGGCTAGTAAGTCAATGGTGAAGACGGAAATGAGTTTCGAAGTCATTATGGGGGTCAAATTTAGATTCAAAGTCATCAAAAGGTGCACCCAATAGGCAAGGCAGGTCAAAAACACCAATTTTGGACATATAAATAGCAAATTGAGTTTGAAAAAGGGTCATTTATGCATTCCCAATTTAGAAACTTTTAGAGCTTTCAGTGATTTTCCAACTAAGATGTATTTAGTTCCAGAGGCCACCCACCGTGCATATCAGATCCAAAGGTACCGCCGACCTGAGGGAGCGCCCGCCCTGGTATGTACTACTAACCCACTTTGTAATTATTGTGATTTACATGCATTTAGTTAAGGAAAAATTTTAACAAGCAATTGCGTCACAAAATTTTGCAACACAATTACATGTGTGTTCGACGCAGATGATAAGCGGTTCACCGCAATCATCTCATCACAACACAATTGTAGTAGGGTTAGGGTAGGGGAATTTACGTTGTGACACAACTGAATTTTTGAGTCACATATGCGATAGGGAATGACACAACTAATATGTTGTGATGCAAGTGACGTAAAAAATGATGCATGTGATAGGTGAGTGACACAATTGTAATTGTGAGCTAGTGAGACAATGTGTGTGATGCATTTGACAAAACTACGACACAATTTCCTGGTTAAAAAATTGCCCTAGATTAGGAAGTTTTGACTTGGTCAACTTGGGCTGATAGGTCAACTAAAGGCCTTGGATTGACATAAGGGTTTGTTTGATGATTATAGGAGCATCTACCTCTAATTTATACATGAGAATCTAGACCAGATGTTTTCTGACTATGGGACCAGCTGGGCGTAGAGGAGAGATAGGAATTGCTAGATCAGGGGTTGTTCTACGTCACATATATGCCCGTGATTAGGGAAAATAGGGGAATGTTATAGCATTGGCGAAGTGATGGCACTCCAAGACCAACAACTTCCATTCGCTAACAACGGATGTGACAATCACCCTAGAGGATGTGTATAGGGTCCTACGACTACCGATTCGCGGCGAGTGGGTACACTACGACCCCGCATGAGGACTGTAGGAATTGTATGAGTCCTATGAGTGTGATTATGATGCCAAGCTCGATATCTAGGGGTACAAGATTAGAAGGGAGACCTTGGTAGAGACATATGACATATATGATTGTTTTATGTGTGCATTGATAGTAGGCATGATGATTCCCGACTGTAGGGGTCACGGTTTCCCGGTTGGTTGGGGAGAGATGCTCGGATCAATGGTTCACTTCGGGATAGTGTGTGCATGAGGGCCATGTCTATTGCCCATGATCTATTTCCAACTACATGATATCACCTATAGGGGAGGGTAGATTTTGAGTTACAGTGTTACACTATTGACAGTATGGGCTTGGGAGCACATAGCAGTGTTCTGGCCTTCAGTGGTGTGACAGTTGGTTGCAGGTGCTCCATACTCATATTTGTACTAGGGGGATTTGACACAGACACATGTTGGTTGTTGGAAACATGGTATGGACACACTGGTGTATAAGAGTGAATTTGCACCCCTTTATGCAAATTCCCCTTTTTCCCTTCTCCACTTTAGAAAACCAAGTTCAGAGGCTTAATTCCACCTAAGCTCGCTGCTTGCATCCCACTTGAGGCCTGTTTTCAGTGTCAGTGGAGGCATTTCTATTGAGGACACCTGCATGACATGCATATGTCCCTAGCAGATTCTTGTGGCTTAACCTACAGAGGTGTTACACTTCTCATTGGGAGTCAAGTTGTAACGCCCCCTTCGGTCGATTGACCTGAATATGGCCATTTTTGTCCATCTCCTCTTCAAATTTACTCCTTGAACAAGCATTTCATCTTCTACTATCCTCGAAGCATTCAGTTGATCTTCTACAATCTTCTTCACAACTTCAAGTATTCAACTTCACACTCTTGCACTCACTCTCAAGCATTCAAGCAACATTCTTACACCTCATTGCAGCAAATACATCACTCCATCAATTCGGTAGAGCAAGTTGGGGACAAACACCATTGCAACAGAGGCTCAAGTGCTCTCATTTTCTCCCCCAAGCAACCTTTAGTGCTCTTGGTGGAGGTGGTAAGCTCCCTTTTCTCTCCTCTATCACTTGGTTGAGTAAGCACATTTACTATTTTGTAGTGCTTTAGTGCTCTTTATTACATTGTTTTCTTTATCTCACTTTCTTGGTTGTCCGTGGAGGTGGAAACACCTAAACGGGGGTCTGACTGAGGTAGGCCCCTATACAACCACCAAACATTTTCTTCTTTATGTGTGTAGGTGTACATGCTTTGTGGAGCTAGCTAGCGAATAGGCTCTTCTACGAAATCATCTTCGTCACCCTAGCTTTGGTATATTTTCTCTATCACATTTGTTTGTACTTCTCGTATTTCATTGTGTTGTTTTTCTCTTTTAAAAGTTGCTAGCTAGGCTGCTAGCTATTTTTTGATAGTTCACATTGTACTTTTGATCCTCTGGTTGTACAAATACTAGCCCACTTGAGAGATGCTAGCGCACTATGTTGTCATCCCGGAACTATGCTCTCGTCATTGGACAGAGAGTTATTCAAGGTATAGTATTGAGCTCAAAAACCAACTCACCTAGCCTCATTTCAAATCTTAGGATTGCAGAGTGCTCATAGGACTTTATAGTCCTCATCATTCTCATCCTCATATCCTAACACCCCATTTAGCTAAGGTAAGTTAGGGCAGCCTTCTGCATCTTGGCCCTTCGTGACCTGGGGCCTTGCACATGGTGGTCCCCCTCTCTTACATTTTTGGTGAATTTGATGTGAACCATTTTGGTTCCATTTTTTTGATACTAAACAGTTCATTTCCTCATACTCTAGGAGTGTTGTAGGTGCGAGTGTTGTAAGGCTATCACTTTACAACCCAACATGTGACCCCTAGTTTGCGTAGTTGGAAGGATCAGAAGGTGTTGCATAATGAAACCTTAATTGGGTCACTGTCTTATCTTCTAAGCTTTAGGGACTTTGTGGAAGTATTGTCTAATGTGTGTAATGGCTTCCTTCCTGCATCAACCTATCCCCTTTGTGCAACCTGTGGACAATGGTACTAGTATAACCTTTGCATCATAGGACTTTTCAATGGGTTCTAACAGGGAACCATCTCCTCTCTATATTCCTATGCAAATCAATGGAAACATCGTAGTGGGTGTTCTCGTTGATTCGATGTCACAAGTAAGCATAATAATTGAGGAGATTATGTTGAACAACTTCTTGCATAAAGATGGGTATGATGCTCCTATGAGCACCATCCACACACATGACGGGCTTTCCATGCCCCCTCTGGGTAGTATTTTCTTGTCAGTCTTGGTTGGACCTAAATTTGTGAAACTCCTATTTGACATTATCCCTAGGTCTGAACTCTTTAGGGTGAAATTGGGAATCCCTTGGTTGGTGGTAATGAAAGTAGTACCCTTAGTCATGCATAAATGCTTAAAATTTATCCATGAGGGTTCCATACATATAATCTACGATATCGGTTATAGACCATCGATTGCTTGTGGTAGCTGCTCCTTGGACTACTCTTGGCATGTGCCCATTGGTCCTCTCCTACTTAGGATGGATCTTCTACACCGAACATATTAGAATTATAGGAAAGGGCACATGAGGAAAAAATTGAGATACCTTCCCTCACCTTATGTTGTTTCACATAAGGCTTGTTTAAAAGCTGACAGTGATGCCACTAAGGCACGAAAGAAGGAAGAAGAGAAGTGGTCTCGAGATCCTCCTTCTTCCTCTTCCACTTGTCATTCTAACACTTCTTCTGACTATGTTGTGGTACCATTAGGTTATGCTCCTCATCTACAAGAGAATCCTATTGTGCCCACTTGGAAAAAGCCTAAGCGTCCTATGTTTGAACTTCCTGTTCTGCCGACAGAGCCTAGACCTATTCGGTATAATAGGAAGAAGGTCTCCCATGGAGAGTCCTCTTTGTCTTGACCTCTACAACCTCCTATCACTCCTACTCCTAAGGAAATGAATGGGAATATTCCCGTTGCTAAGGCTCTTGAGCTAGCTCCCCCTGCTACTTCTCAACCTATTCCTCCATCTCCCTTTCAGGAATTCGTTCCCCCGCTGGAAGCGGCTGTAGTGGACGTTCCCATGGTTGAGAAGGAGCCTTCTGTTCCTTCGTAGCCTCTAGCCTCCAACTCAAAGAGTAGTAGAAACTACCTTGTGCATGAGCGCAAGTGTCAATGAAAGGCTCTCTTGGCTGAGTAGGCTGCCTCACAAAGGAAGGAGGAAGAAACAACCGCCCATGATTCAGGGCCTCCTACAGTGTCTCCCTCTTCCCTTCCTTCTACTTCTCCTTAGTTTAGTCCTGCACCACTTCTGAATTTTGTTGTGAGTATGAATTTTCCCAACCCCAAGGGGGTACAGGTGTCCATCGCTCCTTCGGTAGAGCTACCTTTGCTAATGTTCATTTTGGATATCTAGCCTTTCCCGAAACCCATAGATATGATTAATACCTCAGTTGTATCCATTGTTGTTCTTTCCTCCTCTTCCTCCACACCTCGAGCCTCGTCTATAGGGATTTCATCTCCTCCAATGAAGCAAAAGGTGGAGTGTGGTCCTTCTAGCATCGAAGTACATAAGAGGATCCCACCTTCTCCACAAGGTGGCCCTGCATTGACTTGTGTCTTTGTGACGAAACCAATACCAACTTGTCCTGAGTTTGCCACCGCTCCTGAGTCATTCAACGAGCCTAGTGGTGAATCTCAAGCACAGCCTACCCTGTCCATTGAATTTAGACACAACGCTCCTGTGGGGTGTATGTTTAACTCTGTGGATGAAGTCCAAACCTTGTTAGTGATATTTGCAAAGTCATTGACCTTAGCTCCACAAGAGCTTGGTGGAGAGGACCTCAAAGGGCCTTCTTCCTTGGCCCTTATTGCAGGAGGATCAGACACCTCTTAACATCCCACCACTGTAGGCTTGTCCTCCTTCCCCCTATGATGACTTAGAGTGGGAATCAGATGACCTCTTGGTCGATCAATGTTAGGAGGAGACCTCTTCTTGATCTTTTGTCTGTGTGTGTTTTGTGATGTGTTCCCCTGTGATCGTGCTATGTGTACCTGGATGACCCTCGTCACCTCTGTTGGTGCTTGGATACAAGGATGGTTTTTGTGTCATAAACCTTCTTCTATTTGTATCATCATTCTTCCATGTTTGTGCTTGATTTTCAATAAATTGGGGACAATGCAAAATGTTGGGGGCATTTAGGCTTCCCTTCCATGTTGACCCATTTTTTTTATTTTACTTTTTTTTCCATGCATTCTTCCTCATCTAGTTGGGGATTGATGATATTTCACCTTGCACTATGGTTACCTATTATTCATATGAGCTCAGACAAATCTGACCTTGCTAAACCAAATCCCCCTTTGGCCTTTGTTTGTGTTGTCTTCTCTCTTTTTCTTTCTCTTTATCTTTTTCTCTTCTTTGCTTGAGTTGTACCTCTCATGTGTGACAATGTCATTCTTCAACATTTCAATTTTCAAAAAATGCATTTGTTTCCAATGAATATTTTCTTGAAAATCCTCACAAACCTTTCTTCAGAATCACATTCTCAACTTGGAACCCTAACGGAATATGTTTCCTTCATCACAGGTTCATAAAGAAAGGACTTGGAAACCTTCCTCTGAAGTGGGAACTACTTTGACCTTCCCCTCACGTGGAGGCATATTCTTCCTTTTGAATTCCTTGATGAAGTGAACATCTTTCAAAAGGATCCCTTGATGATGGATCTCTCTAAGAAAGAAAACATCTACTTTCAAATTGTGCGTCCCTTGACTAGACCCCCTTCTTCACAGTGGGTTTCTGAGGGACCCCCTTTGAAAGACCTTATCTTGAGTGAAATCATTCATGTCTATCTTGGGGGCATCCTGACTAGACCTTATTTTTCAAATAGTGCATCGCTTGAGTGGACCCCTCTTCTTTTGAAGGGTTCCCGAGGGATCCCTTTGAAAGTTTTCCAAATTATCGATGGTCTACATGATTGTCCACTTACTTGTCTACTTGGCTGCTTCCTAACTCTATTGAGTTCACTTTCTCAGGTTTCCTCCATGTGAGAGATCTTGGGAGATACCTCCCTGTAGGACTGAGAGCTTGTAGGGCGCTTCCTTTGGGTTTCCTCCATGCAAGATTTTTTGGAGGACACATTCCTTGGAGGTCTGTAGGCCTGTAAGGCGCTTGCTTCATGAGGTATCCTCCATGCTAGAGCTTTTGGAGGACACCTTCCTTGCAAGTCCATGAGCCTATAAGGCGCTTTCTTCCTTCAACTTCATAGTTCTACACAGCTATGAAGTCCTTCGCTTGCCCTGCACCTTTAGGGTTTCTAGATCATGGTCTGCTTCCTTGATGGTTTAGGTATACATTTTTAACCTTACTCCTTCCTTGATCAACTTTACTGAGAACTCATCAGTACTCGTGCTCACTAAAGTGGGGGAAAAATGTATAGGAGTGAATTTGCACCCCTTACACAAATTCCCCTTTTTTCCTTCTCCACTTTAGAAAACCAAGTTTAGAGGCTTAATTCCACCTAAGCTCATTGCTTACATCCCACTTGGCACCTATTTTGAGCGTCAGTGGAGGCGTTTCTATCGAGGATGGCCACGCGACACATAGATGTCCGTGTGGTGCATGTTGGGCCTTCATCACACACACCCTATCCGGAATAGGGACCCTCTATTTTCTTCGCCTCACTGGGTCACTTTTGTTGCCGCTTCATTTTGTGTGCCCCTTGTTTGGTGTTCAAAATGGTCTGGGTATATGCAGGATCATGATGGGCCAAAAAGTGGCAATATGATGGGTATTTGTAGGGTATGTGCCTGACGGATTTTTTTTTTACCCAAAATTGATGAAACGAAAAGGATTTCTAAAGGAGATTCTCAGCTTTCCACCAATATAAATTATTCTTTATTTTGAATTTAATAAATAATTATTATTAATTTTTTATTTGAATTATGACTAAAGTCCTGATTGATAGGTTGATTGAAAAATATCTATAGCTTTCAAATGGTATCACATTTTTTGAATCTAAAACATGCGTCACATTCTATGCTTTGCATACTATAGGATTAAAAAAGAAAAAAATGAATTTCATTAAATTTTGACCAAGGTGGTTAGACATATGATTTTTTATATTTTTTAAAAGTTGTAATAAAAAATTCATAATTAATTATTTACTTGGAAAAATATTACAAAAAATTATGCATCGCATTGGGACATGAGTCTACTTATATCTAAAATCTTATAAAAAATATTATCATTTTATTGTGGTTAGGGTGGTCATACACCTACTTCTTATTTTTTCCCTAAAATTTAAGTGCTCTTGCATTGAAATTTCAAATTTTCATAAATAGATTTTTTTCTTTTAAATAAACCTAGTAGTTTAGAAACTACATTCAATTTACTGTAGATTCTATTCTTACATATTTTTTAAACAATATAGATAACTTATTCAAATTTTTACGTCAAGTTGCCTAACTCTGATTTTTCTGAATTTTTTGCCACTTAAGGGCCTGTTTTTTCCATGATGAACCTGCACATGCCTGTCTATGAGTCCCAAAGAATTCATCTTGAGTCAACCATGTTTTTTCCCCCTCAAATTTTCAAATTTCTAAGTCTTTGTGAGTTCCCATCAGTTGTTTGCCTTAGTGTTTTAAAGTTGGCATCCATGGAGCCCATCGGGCCTACCCTGTTGTGCCACCCCTCATGGGTTTCCCTCACCTTGTGGCTATTCCCAATGGTCATCCTTTGGTAGCTTCCCACTCACTAGGACCCAGACCCTCTAGCACCATATGTTTATCATTGAACAACCTAATGACTATCATCCGACTGCCACCCGACTATCGGGTCTCGGTTCTCTCATGGTCATTTTTTAAATTGCTACCGACCAACCTTTGGCCCTCTGTACGATCATTTAATGGTTGCATTTAATGCCTCATTTTCTATAAATAGGAAAAATGCAAATGTCATTTTCATCTGTCAGTCACTCAGAGAGGAGTCAGAGAACTAGCTTCTGGCACCACCATCGCTTTCGCATCGTTCGATCGCTATTTCCAAATCATTGTTTTTTGTTGGATCATCCACCTTCATCGGATTTGTGAGGTAGGTCTGCCACCCACACCTCACTTTGAGTTTTTTAATTTTTGTGCAAAATTGCTAAGTATAAGGGAGAAAAACTTAATAGGTAGATAGATTATGGAAAAGCACACAAAACCCACATCATGAAATTTGAAAAAACCTCAACATTCACCCATACTTCAGTTGCGGGACTTGAACTCTCAATAGTCATTCATAAACCAGGTCTTTCACCTCCCTCGGACCCATGCACTCTCATCATTGTCACCATCGCTTGAAAGTTACATCAAACTTTAAACGACGAGCGACCCCTCTGGGTCTACCCTAGCAGGAGGATGCTCCTTCTTCACCACTTGGAACTTAGAAAAATCCAAAAGCGAAAATGAAAGTCCAACAAGCTGCTCGGATCTGCCCCCGTGGGACTTCATCTCTGGGGAGCTGCTCATGATCCGTCGTTCCAAATAGTGTCCCAAACCCAACTTTCTGGACATTCAGACCCAGGCCTTCCACTCGTTCTATGGTTAAACTCATGTGAAATCTCAAGTCATGGCCTTTTTGGGTCCCGCCTCACAGACTTCTGCTAGCAGAATTCCGTCAGCATTTCGTCGCTTGTCCATTCGACCATCAGGTCCTGAACTAGTCCTCGTCAGCCGCTTTCATTTTTAACTCTAAAGGATCATATGTCAAACTCCTTTTTGGGCCCCGGCCAATGGACCTCCATCTATGAGCCCCCGCAGTGAGAGAATTCTCTCTTATGGCTTTTGAGCGGCGACCTTCTGCCCTTTGGGTCCCAGTCTTATCGTGGTTGTTTGAATGAAAAGTGGAAATTACTAAGTGCTCAACCTCTAATGGATCCCTCTTATCAGGTCACCATCATCGAGAATTTTTCCCATCACTGTCATAACTAAAAGGAAAACTGCCTTCATCCTTCCAGTGCTCAGAGCCTAACCTCACCTTGGCCGCTGAACTTTCAAACAAGCGAAGTAAAACATGGAGGCCTCATCTCTGCCCAGATCCAATCTGATGGGTTGCTCCCATCGGACCATCATGAGACATCCACCATCTTGAATGAAAATCACCTGACGTCCTTTCACCCTTTCCAACCTAAAGTGCTCAAATGATAAAAATGAGTTATTGACCGCCTTCCAGAACATCGGGCCCCACCTAGCAGAACTCTGCCTGTAGGATGTTTCTTTCCAAAGTCATTCACAATGGCAGAATCCTAACAGCCAAGCTGCCTCCTAAGTTTGATTGCTAAAATGAAGGTCTTAATTCCCTCCAATCATCAAAGTGACTTAAACCCATGTGCCAAAATAGGACACTCTCCTTAGTGGACCCCACAAATGGACCAAATTTGAAGGTGGGTCAGGATAGGCGGGTTGTCTTGCCCTAATTGTCATCCCTCCTATAGCTTCTCCAAACTGCCATCAGCCTAGGGAAATCCAACCCTTGGGACCCAAATTGTTGAAACTCCCTCATGCAAAATGCTAATATCAATCTGAAATAAATGTTAGGATTCTTAAATGATGATTTATCTAATTTGACATCTTTTGTAGGGATTTGGCTAATTTTCCCGTATTTTCATGCTTGAATGTGCTCACCTCTCTTTCACCTACAAGATATATGGAATCAAGTTCAGGACCTTCAAGAGTAGCCGTAGAGAAGGATAAAGGGAAGAAAATGTCCAAGGCACCCTACAGGAAAGACGATAAAGACCAAATGAAATATAAGTTCCAAGGGGAACCCCTTAACTCCAAAGTCACCTGAACCTGGAAGGAGGTCTCTGACACAAACATCGGGCACGTAGACATCAATGAATTCAAATAGAGAGTTTGAATCAACCCTACAATCAAAAGTATGAGAAGGATAAGAAGAAGTGGGTTGGCCAAGGCCAGAGGCTTCCATCCCGCTCTTATTGCCCCTGAACTAGTGTTGGCCTACAGGGAGGCATATCAACTAGAGACCAAAACCATTGTGGATAGAGACATAAATATTTTGGTTGACATGTCTTCCAAGTCAATAATAAAGACTTTTCATTTCCCTACCTTCAGAGAGATGGAGGAATCATCCATAGAGGATGGAAAGGCGATGTGGGACGAAGACCCTCTTAAATGCAAAAGGCTTATCAACCAATACTGGTTGAAAGAAAAGAGGGGTAGTGTAGCTAAGGTACCCCAGGAGCTCTTCCATAGTGAATTTTACGAGGACTACCATGATTTGGTGACCTTGCTGAGTAGAGTCATGGGCCTCCCAACTGCAGCCTATTTCTAGGATTGGATGGTATATTTTGTGGAAGAGATCCTTTGAGGTAAAACTAAGTTCTACTGGGAAAGAATAATTAGTGATTGCTTCCATGAGAAATTTATGGCTGTAAAGAAAACCTCACACTTCTCTATGACATCCTACCTGGTCTATTCACTAGTGGACCAGATGCAATACAGAGGTTTGTTTAGGGCTCCTGATGAGGAACCAGGTAGGGAGCTGAAAGTATATGATAGATACCCTCAATTGCAGTTCAGGAACTTTAAGAAGGATTATTGTAGGGTCAATGATGCTTTCATAGGTCATATCATCAAATTGCTCAGGGGTGACTTCGAAAGAAGAGTTTCCCATAGTGTGAATTCCTTCCTCTAATAGTTTTCCTTCTTATTCATTTAGTATCTAAAGCTCACCTACATCCGAGCTAAAGGATTTTCAGAGAAACCATACAAGCTACCCCAGTATCCAAATGACCAGATAATATTATTATAACTCTCTCGGTAGTTGCAACATGCACACACCCTCCTGAGTAGCAAGCATAAAGTTGGGATCCATTATCCCCTATCCTTCATCCAAGGGATATATGAACTCCACACATCCTAGTGTGCCAAAAATTCAGACAAAGAGCTCATGGAGTATCACTTGAGGTTCCACAGTGCCTGGCTGTGAATGGACACTTATGGTAAGTTGAAGAAGATGGCCATGGCTGAATACACCCATTGACATAGTGTTGAAGATTTTTGGACCAACTGCAAGGATGATAATGAAGTGAGAATGAGACACTACCTGCACATGACTGTGTATTTTGTAAAGAGGGTCAACTTGTTCCCAATGCTAGACCAGGTAGTGGAGGATGATAATACAATAATGGATCCTTGATACAATGCAATTGCCAACTTGTCGCTGCCACTAATTAACCAAGATGAGCAAGAGGTTGATGACATCAATATTTTGACCAATCCCATTGAAGCTCGAACAAAGGAATGGATTGATGGGAAAATTTCCCAATTAAAGCAACAAGGGGTCACTCTGACGTACAAGAAACTTGAAGAAGAACCTACAAGCGAGACAGATAGTGGGACAATTGTTACCCCAACAAAAGAAGCTTCTTAATCCCCTCTAGTCACTAGATTGAGAAAAATAAAAGAGACGGCTGAAGGATAGTCTAAACCCTGTGTATACTCGACGAAGCCTTCAGAAGGTGAATTCTCCAAAAGGCCAAAGACATCATGTAGTCTTGGTACCATCCAAGAGGACCCTCTCCATGAAGGAGAGGAAGAGTTAGAGACTGAGCAGCCAAAGTCTCCACCAACTATCTCTACTCTTGCAACTACTACTATCATCCCACTATGTACTTCACAGGCAATAGTTGCCACCTCCCCACCTACAGTGGATATCTGTTTCCACCTTGCTTCCACTCCGCCCATGGCCCAAGTAATGGTAATAGATTATTCCTCTGCCACCATCTCTCTTCTTTCCTCTGCTTCCATGTCTCTGACCACTTCTCTTCCCCTAGCAACGACAATGATACCAATGCCTGCGCTCTCACTTCCAGGAGCCTTCTCCTGGAATATGCAGAACATTCCCACATAGCTCTGGGGAGTGCTAATTAACCCAGCTATTCAGGTTGCCTTGGCACAGATTCTTGCTAATATTCTCGCCTCCACTCCTCCACCTGAACCACCAAAAATGAAATCCACAATGGAAATATCTGAGGAGTTGGAAAGACAGGAGAAGGAGGCCACAAAGAGGATCGAGGAAGAAGCAAATGATTATCATGAGCATCTCAAGTTCTAGCACCTGCCAATTGATGAAGTGGTGCACGAAGGTGAAGAAACAGAATCCTCCGAGAGTGATGGAGAAGATACTAGCACCAAATATATTGTGGAGACCTTTGATGCGGACCTCAAGGAAGAGTTAGCTTGATAGTTGAAGAATGTTGGAGAGGAAGAAGAGAGGAAGCCTTTTGAGGAAGAAAAGGAATTTAGTGATAAGAAGGAGGAGGATATTGAACCTCCAACTGGGGAGCATGATGAAAGCCCCAAACACGATGAAGAAATGTCTCTCTCAGAAGAGCAAGAAGAGCGAGAAAAGAAAAGACAGGAAGATGTTCCACCTCAACGTGAGGAAGAGGAAAAGAAAGAAGAGGATGAACCCCAAGAAGAGGCCGAAACCCATGAAAGCCTAGGAACGAAGCAGCCCGAAGAAAATGGGCATGAAGAAGAAGAAGAATAAAATAAAACTATCAAAGGGGAAGATAGCCCCAAAGAGCATACAGCCACCGAGTCTCCATAAAAGGAAACTATATTCATTTATGATTCAGATGAAGAAGGAGAAAGGATCAAGCAAGAGACCCTAGGTAGCAAGGTGATGGAAATCAAACACACCTATGAAGAAGAACATGATCATGAATCACCAAGGGGAGAATCTCAAATGCTTGACTGGCTTGAGAAACAACTAGAGAAGAAAGCTCCTACCCCAAAGGATCCAAGAGCAAGGTTGGAGGCCATCTTGGCCCGAGCCCAAATCGACACCAAGAAAGAAAAGAAACCTAAGGTCAGATCTCAGTTGACAATGGATGCATCTAGATCTAGAACTGTGCAAATAGCCACATTGGTGGTGGGAGAAGAAGGAATAAGTTACAACATCTCAACCGTTGACTTGGGGATGACTTCTAGAGAGCAGAAAATTGATCAACTCCAAGGGTCCATCACCACTATCATGCATTAGATGTGCAAGGATAATATTTCCAAGGAGGAGTTGAAGGCATAAGTGGCTGATCTAACAATCTATATTCAGAAATGGTCATCAACAAAAGAGCTTCCCACCACATCCTCAGTGCCACCACAATTACTGTCCAAGGACCATATTGATCAACTTGAGAAGAGAAAGAATTGGACAAAAGCCATGGGGGATTTGTTCAGATAGGTCTTTTACAATGGAAACATGGGCATCGATCGTACGATTAGGATGGCCAACAAATTCCTAGAGTTGTAAAGAGTATTTAGGGTATAAGAAAGTTTTGCACCAATTTCCCCAAATTATACATGATCACTTACCCTAAGCTTAAGGCTATCCTCAAGGTACCAGAGGGATCCTGGGAAAAGTGTTGGTGTAATTAAATGTATTTTACCTTGTCCTAGGTCATGATTACACCTTAGTTAAGTTTACTTAGGGACCATATAGGAGGTTGTTGGAGATTTTCCACTTTTGGTGGACTTGACATGTCATTACCTCATCACTTCCACCTTTTGTGGACACATCATATGATTATCTCTCCATCTTTTGCGGAGTGATAGGTCTTCATAGTTGTCTCATGACATAAGATTACGACACTTGTCATAATCCTATACCCTTCTATGTTCTCACCTTGGCTATATAACCAAGGGGTCTCTCATTGTAAACAATCACGATCATCTCATATCATTGACATTGAATACAGTTTATTCTTGTCATATTTTCTCTCTCTTTTTGTGCTTTCCATTTGGTCCATAGATCTTGGCATCCATAACCAATTCTAACATGGTATCAGAGTGGGTTGGGTGCCATTGGAGAGTCTTTTTCTTAAGAGAGATTCTAGATCTGAGGAGGTTCCATTTTAGGCTCTTTGTTGTAGGTTCATATCTAAGCTTGTTGGTGCAAATATGAGCTCACCATTACATCCAGAAGGTTTGAGAAAGTTGATTTTTCTTTTTTCTTTGTCAAAATTAGACATCCGAGGCCAAATCTATGAGGGTTTGAAGTTGAAGTGTGGTTGCTAGATCCAAAAGGTAGCTGCATTTTTGGAGCATTTTGGGTCAAATCCGACCCTGCCATTGCGTCTAGAAGGGCCAAAAACCCTAAGATCGACTATCAAATCGTCCGATTTGGAGCAGTTGCCTGGTGAGGCAAAATTTTTTTGCCTGAAGAGCCGTACAGCCCCTAGGTTGTCATAATTGCAGTGACGGTACGATTATTTTTAAATAAAAATTTTTGAAAATTTTTGAAAAAAAAAAATTATGAAAAAATCATTCTTTTTTGTACCGATTATATTTTTCATTGTCGAAATGTATTGAAAAATAAAATCAAAATCAAAATCAAAAAGCAAAAAAAAATTCTGCATACAGTGTATTCGCAGTACCAGGTACTGTAGACCTAGTGGTACTACTGTACCCACGGGGCCCATCATAAGCCACGTGGCCTGTCGGTCGTGGCCCATGTGGGCTCCCCCACTACGCCTACCTCCACCGGTGGCCGAAAATCTCCAAACCGGAAGGCTCCATCCAAATCTGGTCGGCAGCAAAGAAAATCCAGTGAGCACAATCAAACCGACGGTCAACTGAACAGGATATTCCGAGCTTCCGAAGATTCCAGTCGGTGAAAAGAATATTCTGTCCAACATAACATATACCGGTGATTGAAGAATATTCCCTGCAGATTCTGCCAACCCCGATGATGGCTTGGAGAACGTCAAATTTAAACCAATGATTTGCTGACGTCAGCCTGCGTCATCGCCACGTCATCAGTTTAAAAAAATTGCCCCCTCACCATTTGAGTTTTCATTTTTGCAGTTCAACTTTGGAGGCTCGTATCTCGCTCATTTTGACTCCTTTTTTCGAGCAACTTTTTTTTATTTGGGATAATTTTTCGTGCTCTACACACTGGTGCAATCAGTTTTTGGTTTTGGTGCTTGGTTTTTCTAGAAATTTCAGATTCTCATAGGTGTTGTTGCTACATCCTCATTATGGGAACTTCGGGAGCTCATATCTTGCTCCTACGGTAACATTTTTGGGTGTAGTTTTTTTTGAAAGTGCATGATTTTTTGTGTACTTCTCATTGGTATGATTAGATTGATCTCATTTTGTACCAAAAATTGTACTTGATTCTGTGGCCTATTTTGGCACTTGCATTTTCCAAGATCAAAGACCACTTTGCTATTTTTTGGCAAGTGGCAATTGTAAACGCACTAAATATAAAGTGCCAAATCTGATATTGCTTGGGGGGGTTTCTGGATTGAGAGATTTGGGGGGTAATCTTGTAGTGATTGCTTGCATTCTTTTGCTTGGTTTGTGTTCTTGCAATGGGGAGATCTCAAATTGAACCCCTAAATCTACATAATTATGCTACATGGAGAAAATCAGTATCAAACTATCTCATGATGAAAGGTCTAATAGGTCATCTAAAGGACACAATTCAAAAACCTACTGATGTTAAAGAATTGGAAAAGTGGGAGATTGATCATGAGAAAAAACTTGGATGCATATGTTCATTAGTCTCATTTGATTTGCAATTTCATATTAAATCATGTAATACACCTAAAGAAGTATGGGAGACTTTTGAGAACTTGTATGGTAAAACAGATAAGATTAGAGGCTATCAGATTGATAATGATTTGATGAATCTTGATCCTAAAAGTTTTGACCACATCCAAGACTACATCTCCAAAATCAAGCAACTAAGAACACAATTGAAAGAATGCACTATTGAAAAAGAGGATTTACAATTGATTCTGAATGTGTTATCCAAGCTTGGTCCTGAGTATTCAGTGTTTGTTTCTGGCTTTCATACCCATTGACTTTCTATGGGAGCATCATATGTTGATCCTAAGTTTGATGACTTTCCAAATCTCCTAATCCAAGAGGAAGCTAAGTTAATGAGCATGGATCTAATCAAGTCTTCCAAACCACAAGCATTGGCGGCTAATGAGTCTAAGGTACAGAAAGAATCAGAGAATCTTGATAAGAAGCAAAAGAAGAAAAAGAACAAGCCACATAAAGAATCAGAATCCTCATCATCAAAAGGAGAAACATCTAAGAAGGAGAGGCCTTTTTGTGCATATTGCAAGAAGGATGGACATGAAGAACACCATTTTTATAAAAAGGATATTGATGAGTTGAAAAATCTTCTCAAAAAGAATCACATTGATTTGCCTTCTAGAATGTCTGAATCTTCTTCTCCTTCTACTTCAAAACAGTCTAAAAAGGACAAAGGTCAAACATATATATCAGGATATAAAGGACAACCTCTTTGTGCTCTTTCAAGTCCAGGATCAGGAAGATGGCTTCTAGATTCAAGAGCATCACATCATATGGCATCTTCACAGACTATCTTCTCTTCATTTCAGCCTTGTTCTATGTCTCCTATCTTGATGGGAAACAATACATACATGAGTGTAATAGGGAAGGGATCTATTAGCATTGGGGACAACACTTTTCAGGATGTCTTGTGTGTTCCTCATTTGAGGAACAATCTTCTTTCCATTTATTAGATTACACATGGTGGAGATGGGAGAACTGTGGAGTTCACACCTAATTCGGTTATCATTCGTGACTTCGAGACTCGAGAGATCATTGCTACTGGGGTGGTTGATCATTCATCTCGGTTGTACACCTTTGCACAGTTTGCTTCTGATGATGACCTTGTTCCTATGGTTGTTGATCACATACACCATGATTCAGAGGAGACATTTGGCTTTTTGAACTTGGGAGTTCTCACATCAAATCCACTCCTTGAGCCATTCTTTCTGTCTCCTCCATCTATTGTTGTACCTAAAGATGCTTGTGATTCATCAGTTTTGGCTCCTAGTGATTCAGTGCATCAGGATCCTGATTGTCTTCCAGATATGGCTACCTTGGATGAATTCTTGATAGGTATTTCAGACTTGTTCGTGGAGTCTCATCTTGCAGATTTGGAGGACACCATTGATAGCATTCATATTCTCTTTGATGAAGATGCACCTTCTTCAGTTGTTGTGAGGGAACACCATGACCCTCTTGTTCATTCTCTACATGATCATTCTTCACACATTGGCGTGAGTGTGGATATTTTTGGACAAAATTTGGAGGAGGCTTCTTTGTCTTCAGAGGGGATATCTTTGTCTTTGGATTGTGCTCTACATTCTTCTCTACTAGATGTTGGATTTTCCTCTTTAGCAGTGTGGCCTAGAATGCTTGTCTGGAGTGTGTCAGCTTTCGGCATCGACATGGAGACACTTGAGCATGCTTCAGAGACATCATCATACATCATACATCTTGACATCCTGCATACATCCTTGGTTTTGTTTCTTCCTAAGGGGAGGAACATTGTTCGGCGAGATTGGATCATCTTCAACATTCAATGTCGAGCTTCTACCATCATTGCAGGAGACTCAACATTGAGGGGGGACTACCTTGTCTCTCTTCTACTTCTCTCTTATGGGGAGGTCTTTTTCCTCATATGGGGTTTTTACCTTCTCATTCTTCATTGAGAGTATTTATATTTGTATTTCATCTCTCTTTTGAGGGGGAGTTTTTCCCATGAGGTTTTCTCCTTTTCCTCGCTTGTGAGAGATTGCATTGTTTGTACATGGGTACCTAACAAGGCCTAGTAGCCGGGACCCATCTTGCATTGTTTTCATTTGTGCACATTCTCCCTAAGTTGCACTTAAGGGGGGGTGTTGGTGTAATTAAATGTCTTTTACCTTGTCCTAGGTCATGATTACACCTTAGTTAAGTTTACTTAGGGACCACATAGGAGGTTGTTGGAGATTTTCCACTTTTGGTGGACTTGACATGTCATTACCTCATCACTTCCACCTTTTGTGGACACATCATGTGATTATCTCTCCATCTTTTGTGGAGTGATAGGTCTTCATAGTTGTCTCATGACATAAGATTACGACACTTGTCATAATCTTATGCCCTTCTATGCTCTCACCTTGGCTATATAACCAAGGGGTCTCTCTCATTGTAAACAATCATGATCATCTCATATCATTGACATTGAATACAGTTTATTCTTGTCATATTTTCTCTCTTTTTGTGCTTTCCATTTGGTCCATAGATCTTGGCATCCATAGCCAATTCTAACAAAAAGGAATTTTCTCTAGCTAAAGGCAATCATTGGCTCATAGAGACATGGAAGCTAAGCCTTGACCACATAAAGGAGGTAATGGAGCAAGTGCTTCATGAGGTGGAGATTGAAATCGATTGGATCAAGGAAGTATACATGTTTGTGAAGAGTACATAAAGTTGATGACGAACTTCAATGTGTCTGCAGTTGAGTTGGATCCCAAAAAGATATAGCCCTACTTCCACAAGAAAGTGGAGAATGAGACTGCAAATGTATCAACATTTGATTTCATGGGTTTTGCTGCAAGGTCCTTCTCTCAATCTGAGCAAGTGATTAAGAATGCGCAGAAATTTGACAAGGACTAGGATACCATCACAAACAAATCAAGGAGGATGAATTTCTAGGTGATCCAATATGATATCTTGGAATGGAACAAGCTCTAGGCGTTGATCAAAAAGTTTGTGGAGTATTCCACCATGAAGAGAAATGAAGGAATTCATGTGATTGATGATGAATTCCTCATAGTGTAGCTATAACAAAAGGGAAATCAGCAAAAGAAAAAATTGCTATAGTACTGCCACATGAAGACAAAACAAGGAAAAAGACAAAGAATGTATTTTAAATTGTAATATATTTGGGGGTAGGTGAAACCCTAGTTTTTAGTGAATCTTGGCCACACAATGCAAGTCAATCTTGGCCATTCATTTTCCTTTTGGAACACTATAAATAGGGGGTCTCCTCTCATTTTCAAGAGAGAGTTGAGTTGTTGTAAAGGCATGCTGCAGAAATTTTAATAGAAGTTCATTGGCTTTTGGTGGACTCTTGAGTTTCTATTGCATGTTACATGGTTCTTCTCCCATAGTTAGTTAATTTGAAGTAGATTTACTTTGCTTTGTTGTTCTTCATGTTTTAGCTTGCTTTAGTAGATTAGATAATGTTGTTCATTGGTTTTGAAACATTCTTCTGTGTGTTGGCAACCTTTCTAGTCCACAATTTTTGTTGTTTATTGATGGTAGACAACTATGTAAAGTTAGTCTGGACTTAAATTGAAAGCTGCTCTAAATTTCCATTGTTTATTCATGCTTATCCAGTGAATGAATGAATATCTACATACCTTAGAAGCTTGCACAAATTTCATCAGACTATGATATAATATGGTTAAGTGAAATTCTATTTTAGGAAGGTTGACCGCAGTAGAATCCTCTATGATCATTGTTCACTACTAAATTTTAGATCCAGGAACCTTCTCTCTTCCTTGCCCATTTTTCCTTTTTTTTATAAATAACCTATGCTAAGGTTCATTGCACATTGTAAAGCCAAATCTTAAGTTAAAATTGGATTTTAGGACTGTTGTTTGAACCTGCAAAAAATTGCACACTAACTTCCCCATCTCAAGAACTCCATTTCAAGATCCAACTTCCTTCCAAATTAACTTTGTAAGTCTACCTTGTGATTACTAGCAAAATCACATTAAAACAAATAAGAAATTCCATGCACGTCATGACCTCACACCCGAGAGACCTTGGGGTGATTTTCAACAACTTGTTGTTGGAGATTACCTTTCAAAAGAGGTAGTGCACCTACACACTGCCTATGTTGAGAAAGTGTTAAAAACACCCATCAATAGTGCACTTACGTCCTTGGAAGATTCCTGCAGCTAAACCTATAGAAGTGTTACACTTCTCCTTGGGAGTCAAGTTGTAACTCCCCCTTCGGCCGATTGACCTAAATATGGTCATTTTTCTCCATCTCCTCTTCAAATTTACTCCTTGAACAAGCATTTCATCTTCTACAATAATCTAAGCATTCAGTTGATCTTCTACAATCTTCTTCACAACTTCAAGCATTCAACTTCACACTCTTTCACTCACTCTCAAGCATTCAAGCAGTATTCTTGCACCTCATTGCAACAAATACATCACTCCATCACTTTGATAGAGCAAGTTGAGGAAAAACACCATTGCAGCAGAGGCTTGAGTACTCACATTTTCTCCCCCAAGTAGCCTTGAGTGCTCTTGGTGGAGGTGGTAAGTTCCCTTTCCTCTCCTCTCTCACTTGGTTGAGTAAGCACATTTATTGTTTTGTAGTGATTTAGTGGTCTTACTACATTGTTTTCTTTATCTCACCTTCTTGGTTGTCTATGGAGGTGGAAACACCTAAATGGGGGCCTGACTAAGGCAGGCCCCTATATAGCCATCCAACATTTTCCTCTCTTTTTTTGTAGGTGTACGCACTTTACAGAGCTAGCTAATGAATAGGCTCTTCTATGAAATCATCTTTGTCACCCTAGCTTTGGTATATTTGCTTTATCACATTCGTTTGTACTTCTCATATTTCACTATGTTGTTTTTCTCTTTTAGAATTCGCTAGCTAGGCTACTAGCTTGTTTTTTTATAGTTCAAGTTGTAATTTTTTTCCTCTGGTTGTACAGACACTAATGCACCTAAGAGACATCACCATGTCATGATGTCATCCCAGAACTACAATCTCATCCTTGGACAGAGGGTTATCTGAGATACAGTGTTGAGCTCAAAAACCAACTCGCCTAGTCTCATTTCAAATCTTAGGATTGTAGAGTGATCACAGGACATTATAGTCCTCATCATTCTCATCCCCATATCCTAACACCCCATTTAGCTCAGGTAAGTTAGGGTAGCCTTCTGCATCTTGGCCTACTGTGACCTAGGGCCTTGCACGCAGTGGTCCCCCTCTCTTACAACTAGTTAGTTTCATCTAGAGGCCCTACAGGACTTGTGATCTATGGATCGAGGAGGATGATCATTTTCCATGGTGCTGACAGTTGAGGTACCTCATCAACTGCATAGTGCAAAGTCAGCATATTATGGAGGTGTATCTCTGAGAAAGGGTTAGATGGCAGTTCGGGGAGAGACAAGATGTTCCAGTGGGTACAATAGAGTATGGACAGTTCTCCCAAGAGGTGCATCCCTGGGAACCTCAAATTATGGTCACAAAAATAGAGCAAGGGATAGATTCCTTGCAAGCATTAGACTAAGAGTGGAGAGGATGGGATGTTGATGAAGGGATGATGCTAGAGTATGATGATTGGTAGTTCATACACAAACCTATTCCTTTAATAGATCCATAACAGCCAGTGCTAGTGAAGCGCAAAGGTAGGGGCTCGAGAGGCTGACGAGGAGACAGGGGTCAGAGGGGTGGTGGGAAAGAAGATAATGGATGAGGGGATGGAGGAGGATGGGGAGATGATGGAGGAGATGGATGGGGGGGTGAGGAGGAGACCAACAAAGGGGGAGGATGGATGGAGAATGACAGGTGGCTAGACAACTACCACCTATCAATAAGGAGGAGGAGATGGAGGAGGATCAGTTGGAGCAGAGGGTAGTGACGAAGGTGGCAAGGCAGGAGGGAGAGCAACACACAGAGGTGGTGTTAGCTCTCAAAAATGCAGGTTTGAACCATGAAAGGTTGCCAAGCTTTCACGACGTTTTAGGGTAACAGAACAAGGTTTGAAACAATCAAACCTTCTACTCTTCAGGTGCTGCTAGACCTAGGCGGGTGTACCTTTTCTAAATAGTGCAGAATTAACTTGTGATTATCCTTCTGAAATGCTTTGTCCACAATGGCAGATGATAGTGAACAAATGAAATCAAACTTGATAACAATTTGCAGATCTAAATCCTAGAATGCTTAATTAACTGATAAAAGAGATTGAATGAATTCAAATAATGAATTTGTAGAGACCAGTGCCTTGTTGGGTATGCAGAGTCAAACGAAACAGAGGTGAGCAACTTATTCTGGCAGAAAATCAAATTGTAGGCATATGATTTGTTTATAACTTGTATAAACAATGCAGGATTATGATTACTAAGCTCTACTTTAAGAATCCAGATGAATTCCCCCCTGATTACTGTGATCAACAGAAAGGATTTAATCCCTACTTGAGAGAACCAGTCAATTAATCACACAGATACAACAAATGTGCACCGATAAATTGAGAATAAACTTGTTATTTCAATTTAAACAACTAGAAAGAATCAACTTGGAGACAGCTTTAGCAATGTTTTTCAATAAATTCAACATACAATTGATACCAGAAACAACCTACCACACTAGCTGATTTTATTTGAAACCACCATTTGAAATCATGCACATAGTCTCTGAAAAGATAAAATTATCCTACTGTAGCCATCTGACTACCTACTTCTTTTTATCTAAAATCTCATATTGTTTAATTACAATCTAGGTGCATATTTATACCCAGCATTAAGAAAATAAAACATTTGAAATATCATGTCGGCCAGCAACAATCACCTAAACGAATTCATGTCGGCCCAGTGATGAATTTCTATTTTTTACCAGCGAGGGAGTCAGCATGACACATCGCAACTTATGCCGAAGGAAATTCAAACATTACATTCACAGTGGCCGTAGCAGTCCGCTTGTCATATCGAAACCCCATAGTGTTCCTTTACTTCATTATAGCCTACCACTATCGTTGAGATATCATATAGATTTATCGGGCTACATCGAAGATCGTTTATTATTCACATGTCGCTGAGACCAGGCTATTGTTATGCCGAAAACAAGAAGTTTTGTTCATCTGTTCATCGCTATAGTCGTCCTCCTTCGGTGAGACGTCAAATAGAATTGATTATGTTCTGCCGAAAACCCACCTTATTCTTTACATCTCGCCAAGACATAGGACGCCTCACACCGACGCACCCACGCACTCACTCACTATCATTGTAGCTTAATAGTGTCGGGAAGACCTTATAGAGAGTATGCAAGGCATACAGAAAGGCCTTAACCATCCCCGTATTGCCAAGACAAGAATAAACTCTTGCCGAAATACAACCTCCGCATGTATGACGTTGTAGCTCATTACACTCGGGGAGACGCTAAGTAGAGAGTTCCATATTATGCCGAAAGTCCCTCGGGACCACATGATCGCCAAGACACTGTCAACCTTATAGCGATATGTACATCAAAGTAAATCAACATGTAAGGTCGGTGAGACCGAAGGTCACTCGCCATGACCTTACATCGATAGCTATAACTAATAGCGATACACCATCCTCCACTTGAAAAGTCGCTATAACACATACCTCCTCGCCATAACCCCTCGCCAAAGAATTAAACTTTCACCAAAATGACTACTTAGGCACCGGTTGGTAAGACAAAAGAAGATCGGGGAAACCTCAACCCGATAGCCAAAACACATGCCGATAATGTTCCATCCGCTAATGTGATTGCCGAGACATGTGAGAAGTCCTGCCGATTGCCCTGAAACAAAATATTAGCAAAAAATAGGTCGGGGAGACAAGGAAAATGTCACGCCGACCAGAACCATGAAGTAAAATATGCATGACATGGATGAATTCAAAGGGGAAATATGGCAAAGTATGAGTGGAATATGCACATGGCAGGGCCAAATCAGGAAGTTCATGAGTGAAATTATCTATAAAATCATCAGATTTTTATAGTTCTAAAAGGTGGCATAGCTAGAGGCAGTGGATATGGAGGTTGAGGTAGAGGGAGAGGTGGGATAGGAGAAGTAGGAGGCAGGCAAAGAGGATGAGATGGATGAGGCATGGAGGGTCCTCTGTGAGAGGATTATCATGGGAGTTGAGGAGGTGGGGGAGGAGGGCTAGGAAGATGAGGGAACTACAGACTAGAGGATAGCCTCCCTATACGTGTGTGTGCAAGCATTGGAGGTAGAGCTAAGGACCGTTACTATAGAGAGAGATGACCTTAAGGCCCAGTGGGATGCTTTCTAGGTGGAGAGGGACCTAGCAGTGATCAGCCGACAGTAGACCGACTAGTGCATGATTGATTTGACAACTACATGTAGTGGATTTGTCGTAGAGGTTGTGCAAGAGTATGCTAGAGCTAGCAGGGCTAGCTAGTATTATAGGGATCTCTATGAGAGAGTGGTACCTCTAGAGAGGAGGGAGCCCTCATTTTCAAAGATTGACAATGGCTCACAGGGTAGATCATGCAACAAGACATAGAGTAGGTTTAAGGGGTAGACATCAGATGCTAGATAGGCCACTCCATATGACAAGCCTCCTACCACATAACACAAGTCCAGGGATTTAATACGCAGGGAGGACAAGGATGCCCCAGGGATAGGAGAGTAGGGTAGCTTAGGATAGGGTACCTTTTATTTATCATGTTGTTATATAGACACTGATATTTTTATTATTGAGCCTGCGAGCTCCACTTTTATTGGATATGAGACATCATGACATTGTACCTATGACACATTATTATTTTTTAGCGATATATGATATAATTTTGGTGGTGGTTGATGATATGCATTGGTATATGATTATGCATTTCAATTTATGATGATGTTATGCTATGCTATGGATGTTTTATGTTGTGAGTATGATGTTTATTGATGCATTCTATATTGTTATACAATGGTTTAATACACTTTATGGTTATGCTTAGATGACTATGTTATGAATGTTTATGCCCCTTGTGATATGTGTGGATGATAAATGTAATGTGAGTAACCTAATTTGATAAATGTAATGTTCTATGCAAATATATTGACACGATGGAATGTTTATATGATAATGCAAAATGTAATGATGGAAAATGCAAAATGTATTGATTTAGAATGTCTAATATGAATGCAGAATGTGATGTGTAATGTGATATGTTATGATATTTTTAATGTGATGTAATATGTATGGAATGAAATGTGTTGTGGAATGCAGTACTATGTGATGTAATGGATCATGATGTGAAATGCAATGTAATATGAAATGCAATGCAATGTGATATGGAAAGTAATACTATGTGATATGGAATGAAATGCTATGATGGAATGTACAATGCAATAAAAATATACTAGTATGATGATGCTAATATGGTGCAGGAGCACCTTTGATCAACAATTGTCAAGTTAGATTGATATTGAGCAAGCTTTAGATGTGATGTGTTTTCTTCTAATAAGGTCAATAAGACCAATTTTCTTTTGTAAGTGAGTCATGGTTCTTAGGTGGATAGAATGGGGATAATTTGAGTCTATTATGTTAAATAAGGTCTATCAAGACCATTTAATATGTAATGGGATAGGTTTTGTGTCTTAGGAGTTAAAATGTTCAACATTGCGAAAGCAAATTGTAAATGTTGTCAAAAAGATAGAAATTGTTAAAATTGTTGGAAAATGTGCCTCAAACTTAGTAACATGAAACTCTTGAAAGAGAAAAATCGGTGAGACCCTCAGAATGTCTTGCCAACTAGTAGTTGTGTTCTAAACTCCTAAAGAGGTCAGATCAGCGTGACATTGGATTTGTCTTGTTGACAGAAGTCATCGGCAAGACATGGGCTATCAGAGTGAGATTCCTAACTTGTTCTATCCTAGAAAATCTCTTGTCAATGGATTTACACATGATGTATATCGAGAAGACTCTTGCCGATGGACATATCAGGGTGACATGAAGGTTCTATAAGATTCTTAGTGACAAAGCATGTCTGGCAGATGGATTTGTTTCGGTGTGAATCTGGCTGATGATACTTGGTCGAGGTGACATGAAGGTTCTATAAGAGTCTTAGCGACAAAGCATGTATGGCCGATGGAATTATTTCGGTGTGACTCTGGCCGATGATATTTGGTCGAGGTGACATGAAGGTTCTATAAGATTCTTAGCAACAGAGCATGTTTGGCCAATGCATTTTTTTTGGTGTGACTCTTTCTGATATGGACAGATGGTTTCCTTGTGACATAAGGAGACTTGAACTATCGGTCTGACTTCTCAGGATGTTGTCGATAGCATTAGTCTTGCCGATGGCTCTGTGATCAAGCACTTTGGCATCAATGAGACACGGTCTAGTGTCTCACCGACATGTGATATGTTTTAACTTTTTTTTTAAAGAATGACTGTCCTACGTGGTCTGTTTTGGACCAATGAGAGAATCAAAAGGAGAACTGTTGGCAGTTGAACTATTGTGACCGTTCTTGTGTGGAAGATCAACAGACCGTGAATGAAAAAAATGAATTCTCTGTAATGGTCGAAGATGATTAACAGTTTGGTGGTGAAAGAGTTGTTTGATTGAACACGAATTGATCAGTGTGTGAATTCATTGAATGTTCCTAAGAGCATTGTAACAATGATGTTCTATAAAATTTTGACCAGGGAAATGTTGTTGCTATAAAATTGACATCTGAAATTGAAATCTGATCTCTGTATGTAATTATGTTTACTGTAATACAAAGAGGCTTTACTTGGTGTGGTGGGTTTTCCTCCCGTAAGGGTTTTCCCATATAAATCTGGTGTCCAATTGTGTATGTGTTTATTTCTCTATTATTTCATTCTTTTCATGTGTATCTTATTGAAATGTAATTGCAAAATTTAAAGTCATATTTGCATTCTTCTCTGATTTTTGGCATTAGGAGAGTTTGTTCCGCACCTTAGCTTTCCTTACAAGTGGTATCAGAGCCTGGCCATTTGTGTTATCCTTGTGGGTAGGTTGGGTTTTTTAATCAATTATGTTCAATGGGAGTCTTGTATAAGTCTAGTAATTTAAATCACAGATTAAGATGGAAAGCAAATTAGGAAAGATTGAAATTGAGAAATTCAATGGTAGCAATTTTGAGTTGTGGAAACTCAAAATGGAAGATATGTTGGTTGATCATGATCTTTGGCTTGTTGTGTCTAGAATGAAAGCTATAGGCATGAAGCAAGAAGATTGGAACCTCACAGATCAAAAATTAAAGGGGCTGATAAGGATTTGTTTGGAAAACTTTGTACTTCTAAACATTCATGAAGAAAAGACTGCATCTTCTTTGTGGCAAAGACTGGGAGCTATTTATCAGGGTAGGTCCTTGGTGAATAAGTTGTTCTTGAGGAATATGTTGTACTCTTTGAAAATGCAAGAAGGAGCATTTGTTGCTGATCATTTGAATGCTTTCAACATGTTGATTCCTTAGTTAGCATCTGTGGGTGTGAAGATTGATGAGAAGATCATTGTATTCTATTATGTTCTTTGTCGGATTCTTGGGATCACTTGGTGATGGCTATTGGGAGTACGACATCCACTTTTAAGATGGAAGACATTGTTGCTTCTTTGTTATCAGAAGAGATGAGAAGAAAATCTTCTGAGATGGTGAAGGAGGCTCTTGTTGTTCGAGGCAGATCGAAAGTAAAAGGAAAGAAGAAGGACAAGAAATCCAAATCAAAATCAGAAGGGAGATCAAAATCTCCTTGAAAGAAGTCCAAGGTGAGGTGTTGGAATTGTGGGCAGCCTAGTCATGTCCGAAAGGATTGAAAAGAGGAGAAGAAGAAGAAGAAGAAGAAGAATTCTTTCGACAATGATTCTTCTCATAGTGATACAGATGCCTTCACTACAGCCTTGGAAACTCAGGCATCAGATGATGTCTGGCTGATTGATTATGGATCATCTTTCCACATAACATCTCACAGAGATTGGTTCATTAAGTATGAAAAATACAATGGTGGAAGGTTGTATTTGGAAAGCAATTCATCTCAGGAAATGGTTGGTTGTGGAAGAGTCAAAATTCAATTCCCTGATGGAAGAATTAAGGGAATCAATGATGTAATGCATGTACTAGGTCTGGCTCAAAATTTACTTTCTGTTAGTAAGTTGGATGATGTTGGAGTGCAAGTCAGATTCTCTAGAAATGGCTATAAAATGACTAGAGGCTTAATGGTGCTAGCTAGGGGTGCTCCCATTGGTACTTTGTATAAGTTGTGCGCACTTGTTGTTCAATGCAATAGTGCTTCTACAAAGTCACAAAAGGCTACTCGTGGAGAGGAGGAAAAATTTCCTGATAGTGCAACTCTATGGAATTTAAACTTCCAGCAAAAAAGACTATGCTCTGGCATCATAGGCTTGGCCACATTGGAGAAAAAAGTTTAAAAACTTTGAAAAATAAAAACCTGGTTGATGGGCTTGATAAATGTAAACTTGAATTCAAATTTTGTGAACATTGTATATATGGTAAACAACACCATGTTTCATTTTACTCCAGTCCTCATAAATTTTTTGGTTTACTTGATTACATTCATTTTGATGTTTTTGGTCTAGTAAATGTTCCTTCTTTGTCTAAATCAAGATATTATGTATCATTCATTGATGATAATTCAAGAAGAGCATTTGTTTATTTTTTGAAAAGTAAATCAGAAGTATTCTATCGTCTTAAGGAATTTAAAAACCTTGTGGAAAATCAGACTAGAAGAAAAATAAAATGCCTAAGGACTAACAATGGCGGTGAGTTTTGTTCTGATGAGTTTGAAAGGTACAGTAACTATCATGGAATTAAAAGACACAAAACTACACCCTACACTCCACAACAAAATGGAGTTGCTGAAAGGTTCAACAGGACAGTGATGGAAAGAGCACGAAGTATGTTGAGCAGTGCTAGCCTAGAGGAGAAGTTCTGGGTTGAGGCAGTTGCAATAGCATGTTATTTAATAAATCGTTCTCCAAATTTAGTTCTTGTTGAGAAAACACCTTTGGAAGCATGGTCTAGAAAGAAGCCCTCTCCAAGACACATTCATGTCTTTGGCTGTGAGACATAAGCATATGTGCCGAATGAACAAAGATCTAAATTAGAGAACAAGGCTGTTAAATGTATTTTTATTGGCTATAGTACTGGCATGAAAGGATACAAGCTTTGAAATCTTGATACAGAGAAGGTTTTGTACAACAGAAGTGTTATTTTTTGTGAGTTGAAGCCTTCTACTTTGGATCTATAGTCAAAGACAAAATCAGAAAATAAAAAGGACGTAGTTGAAATTCCTTCAACACCAGATAAAGAGGAATTGATTCAAAATGTACCTAAAACTGAGGAGAGCTCAAGTAGTTCTAAGAGTTCTGAAGAAGAACAACCTTAGCCTCAGTATGTGAGGAGGTCAACACATGAAAGAAAGCAACCTAATAGGTATGGGTTCTCTATGTTAGATTCTACTTGTGTCTATGCTTTAATTTCTAGCACTAATGCGCCTAGGACTGTCAAAGAGTTAATTAGAATGCCTAATTCAAACTCTTGGTTGGAAGCCATGAATGAAGAAATGGCATCATTAGACAAGAATGACACTTGGAGTTTGGTACCCTTTCCTGAAGGCAAAAAAGTTGTTGGTTGCAAATAGGTATTTAAAAAGAAAATAGGACAGTATGGCAGTGTTGAAAAGTATAAGGCAAGGTTGCTTGCGAAGGGTTATTCCCAGGTAGAGGGAATTGATTATGGAGAAATTTTTTCTCCTGTAGCTAAGATGATGTCTATCAGATTTCTTTTGTCACTTGCAGCAGTGTATGACTTAGAGATTGAATAGATGGATGTGAAGATAAAATTTCTTCATGGTGATCTTGAAGAAGAAATTTATATGTCCCAGCCTAAGCACTTTGTGGAAAAAGGTAAAGAAAATATGGTTTGCAAGTTGAAAAAATATTTGTATGATTAAAACAATATCCTAGAATGTGGTACCAGAAGTTTGACACATTTTTTTTGTCATTGGTATTTGTAAGATCAAAATTTGATCATTGTGTGTACTTAAAAGCTGAAAATGATCATGTTCTTATTATTGCTCTCTATGTTGATTATATGTTGTTCATAGGCAATAGTAAGTTAATGATTTCTAATCTAAAATCTCAGTTGTCTGTAAAGTTTGAAATGAAAGATCTTGGTGCAGCTAGGTATATTTTGGGAATGGAATAACTAGGGATAGAAAGAGCAGAAAACTTTGGCTCAGCCAGAGTAAGTATATTAATACTGTTCTGGAGAGATTTTGTATGACTAATTGCAAGTAGGTAGTTGTTCTAGTTTTGTAGGGAATGAAGCTATTTGTTGAAGATTGTCTAAAATCTCCTACTGAGATGGAGAACATGACCAGAGTGCCTTATGCTAGTGCAGTTGGCAGTTTAATGTATGCAATGGTCTGTACAAGGCTAGACATTTCCCAAGCAATGGGAGTACTTAGTCATTTTATGGCGAATCTTGGAAGGACACATCAGGATGTTGTGAAAAGTGTGTTTAGATATCTGAAGGGCACTTCAGAATATGCTCTATGTTACCATGGAAATTTGGCTAGATCACAGAGGACTCTCAGCATTCATGGGTATGTGGAGTTTAATTGGGTAGGGGACATTAACAACAGAAGATCCACCTATGGATATATTTTTATGATGAATGATGGTGCAGTTAGTTGGATGAGTAAGTGGCAGGATGTAGTCACTTTGTCCACTATAGAGGTAGAATACATGGCAGCTACACACGCCTGTAAATAAGCAATTTGGTTAAAACGTTTGTGTTCTAAAATTGGGTTTGATGCATGGAAAATTACAATTTATTGTGACAGTCAGAGTGCTATTTGTCTGGAAAAAAATCCTACTTTCCATGCTAGGACGAAACATATTGATGTGCAGTATCATTTTGTATGAGATATGGTGGAGGATGGAAATGTCTCTTTAGAAAAAGTGGATACTCTGGAAAATATTGCAGATGCATTGATGAAACCAGTGAGCACAGACAAGTACAAGTAGTGTGCCAGTTCGATGGGCCTTGGTGCCCATGAATTTTAGTAGTTTTGTTGTGCTCTAAAGGTGTCAATAAGATCTTCATCAAGTGGGAGATTGTTGGAAAATGTGCCTCAAACTTACTGACATGAAACTCCTGAAAGAGAAAAATCGGTGAGACCCTCAAAATGTCTTGCCAACTAGTACTTGTGTTCTAAACTCCTAAAGAGGTCAGATCGACATGACATTGGATTTGTCTTGCTGAAAAATTCATCGGCAAGACACGGGCTATCAGAGTGAGATTCCTAACTTGTTCCCTCCTGGAAGATCTCTTGCTGATGGATTTACACATGATGTATATCGAGGAGACTCTTGCTGATGGACATATCAGGGTGACATGAAGGTTCTATAAAATTCTTAGTGACAAAGCATGTCTGGCCGATGGATTTGTTTCGGTGTGACTCTGGCCGATGATACTTGGTCGGGGTGACATGAAGGTTCTATAAGAGTCTTAGGGAAAAAGCATGTCTAGCCAATGGATTTGTTTTGGTGTGACTCTAGCCGATGATACTTGGTTGGGGTGACATGAAGGTTCTATAAGAGTCTTAGTGACAGAGTATGTTTTGCCGATGGATTTGTTTCGGTGTGACTCTTGCTTATATGGACAGGTGGTTTCCTTGTGACATCGGGAGACTTGAACTATCAGTCTGACTTCTCAAGATGTTACCGATAGCATTAGTCTTCTTGATGGCTCTATGATCGGGCACTTTGGCATTGGTGAGACACAGTCTGGTGTCTCACTGACATGCAATACATTTGAACTTTTTTTTACTGAACGACTGTCCTATGTGGTCTGTTTTGGACCAATGAGAGAAGCAGAATGAGAACCACTGGTAGTTGAACTATTGTGACCGTTCTTGTGTGGAAGATCAACAAACCTCGAATGAAAAAAAGGAATTCTCTGTAATGGTCAAAGATGATGAACAGTTCGGTGGTGAAAGAGTTGTTCAATTGAACACAAATCGATCAGTGTGTGAATTCATTGTATGTTTCTGAGAGCATTGTAATAGTGATGTTTTGTACAAGGTTGATCAGGGAAATGTTGTTGTAAAATTGACATCTAAAAGTGAACTTTGATCTCTGTATGTAATTTTATTTACTGTAATACAAAGAGGCTTTACTTGGTGTGGTGAGTTTTTCTCCCGTAAGCATTTTCCCATGTAAATCTAGTGTCCAATTGTGTATGTGTTTATTTCTCTATTTTGTCATTCTTTTCATGTGTATCTTATTGAATAATAATTGCAAAATTTAAAGTCATATCTGCATTCTTCTCTGATTTTTGGCATTAGGAGATTTTGTTTCGCACCTTAGCTTTCCTTACAAAATTTACATCTTTCTAAGTTATGAATGTTGGAGGTAGTTTTAATATGGATGTAAAAGCTTTAAAATCCTCAAAAAAGGCTTGACTAAGGTGGTTGAAGTGGTTTTGAAAGCATTTTTCATGAAATACAATGCCATTTCTTTAAACTCTCCGGTTTTCTAAATTTTCTTTGCTTTGTACGTCCCGTACAGTCCTTGTTATGCATTCAAGTGGATAGAAATCTATAGAGGCATGATCTAACTTTCTTTTGAATCAATTTTGAATTCTTTTCATTAGGATTTGTTGGAGATCTCTTCATTTTCCTGAAGCAACCCTGTAAATACATAATTAAGCATTTGGTTGGTTATTAGTCATTCCACCTACTATCCTCTTTTGTTGCTTGATGGAATTGTTAGCTCTCCAAAATGCAGGTTTGAACCATGAAAGGCTGCCAAGCTTCCATGACGTTTTAGGGTAACAAAACAAGGTTTGAAACAATTCAACCTTCTACTCTCCAGGTGCTACTAAACCTAGGCGGGTGTACCTATAACAAATGAAGCAGACTTGACTATCAATCTTCCCCTCATGCCAAGATTTTTCCACGATAGATTGGAATGGACAAAATAAAAAAAAATTGGTATATTTTGTATACCAGTATTCAAAACTAAACCCTAATATGCTCAGTTAACAGATGTAAAAAGTATGAATAAAACTAAATGATGGAAACGGTGAGACCAGTGCCTTATATAATATATGGAGTCAAATGAAATTATAGACAACTGAATTCTTTCTGGATTCATTCAAATTTTTTGGCATATTTATTTATAACCAATATAAAAATGCAAGGTTGTGATTATTCAGTTCTTCTTACTGATGTAAATGAAATTCCCTGATTACTGTGATTAATCAAAAGGATTTAATCCTTCCTTGAAAGAACCTATCAACCAATCACACAGATAAGGAAAATACGTATTGATAAATCAGACATAAACTTGTTATGTTGATCTAAATAACCAAGAAACATCAATTTTAGAGACAACTCAAATAATTCTTTCAATAGGCACAACACAACAATTGACACCAGAATACGCCAGCAAATCAGATGATTTTCATTGATATCTCCATAGCTTCAAAACATACATCAAAGTCTCAACCTTGTGAAACATGGCATTCCACCATATCTTCTATTATCTATCCTATTCTATCTATATCCACATATTGTTTACAAAATGGACATTTATACATTGAGAATATGAAAGGACGCATCCTTTCGGAAATAGAAAATACATATTATAAAACAAAGATAGAGAATAACTATGCTCTATTTAGCCATAAGTGAGTTTTATTGAGGTGGTCCAAATAATCCTAGCATTCATATGTATCTGCATCTCCAACAGCATTTCGGATCATAACTTCCATCTTGACCATTTCCTCATTTTGCTTACTCACTTCTTCCAATGTTGTATCCTCTGCAGAAGCTACCTTCATGATTTCATTCAGCATTGATTCACATTCATTTTTCAATCTGGTGGCTTCTTTCAAATCCCCATTATCATCAGAAAATGTAATTACAATTTTCTTAGCAGCTGCAATTAACCTCTGTTCATCTCCTTGCAATTCATCATTGAAATTTTGATGGTGATTCATTATATGATTTGCAGCTTTAAGTGCAGAACTGCTAGCTTCATCACTCTGAGCCAACTCATGAAATTTCTCCATGATTCGTCCATCCATCCTTGTGTGATCCTTCAATGCAGCAAGAGTATGAGAGTATTTTCCCCATAATTTATTCAACCGAGATGTCAAATGATCCTGCCTCTTCTTGATAATTGCAGCAATAACATCATGCTTCCCATGAGAATAAGCACTTGACCCTACCTAGTGGTCTTTTTCCTAAGAGCTTTCTCCTTGAGTGATCATTTTGGTTGTTCCCATAGAAACACCAACCAAGTCTTTGAGTCTATCATTTTCTCTCAACAATTTCTCATTATTTGCTTTATACATTTCTCTTTCTTTTATCAATAATTGAATCTGTGCTTTATTCAACTTTGTAATATTTACCCCAATATCAACAATAGCTATAGGATCACCTTCTCCAGATTTTAGAGTCAAGACATGACCAAATTCCTTCTCTGTATCAAGTACCACTGATTTCTTGTGGGGTGGGTACAAAGCCCATATCAACATTGATCCCTCATCAGTATTATACTTGGAGCCCGTATACACTTTTGTAACCTTTTCCTTATCAATCTTGTGAGTAGCATTACTGCCCTTCAAGAAACTATCAAAAACCAATGCAGAGTTCAAATCTAAACCAGGAAATATCATGACACCAACATCCTCCAACATTTTTCTCCCCACTTCAGGAGTCATATTTTTCATTTCATCATCCACACATCTTCTCAATTGAGCCAACAATTGTTCCACATTTCCAGATGTAACATCATCAACATTCTCCCTTATTTCCTTCCACTTCTGCTTGTACAAGAATGCTTTGAACTCAGGGGAATGTATAAACTCATCATCAAAAACAAATGATTTGTACTCCATGTGCCTAGCATCAACATCACCACTTTCAACACTTTGTTCCCTTACTGGGAAAACATACTATTGAGTCCTCATACTGGAAATCTTTTTTGTTTTACCTTGTGGCACATCAGCTCTTGGTGCTTCTTCATCTCCAGAAGACAATAGCTCAATATCCTGTAACCCTTGGTTATACCTTTCAACTACCCTTTTTGCTTCATCTTCATCCAAATTTATGATCATATCATCAAAAGGATAGGGTACATGCTGATACCCTCCAAAGTTAATCCTCTCTTTGGCTGAATTGATATATCCTTCAGGGTCAAAGTATTTCCTGATTGGTCCTCTTCTCATATTATAATGCAATAATCTATCAAGGATTGAGTTATATCCCTCTTTAGCCAATACAGTGAAATCACCAAAGCATAAAGTACTAGGCATAAAATCCTGCTTCCCAAAAGAACTAAAATGTATCACACTACAGAAATCCATTTGTCTGACAATTTCCAAGTATGCAACCCTGTTTGGAACTGTCCTTGGGAGAATGAAAGGAGCATCTTCAAATCCATACACTCTGATTACTATAGCTCCCTCTAAACAATACCAGTCTCCCCAATTATGGTGAATTGGCCCATTGAAGTCTTTAGGCCAAAGGAATCTTTTGATCTCATTAGTCAATGAATAATTACAAGGATAATGATACAATCTATACAATGTCTTTACAAAATATTCCTCAAAATTAATAAAACTAGAACTAGCAAACCTACTGTCCCAAATGGCAGTCCACAACTGAACAGGCAATACTTCACCCTCCTTCCCAATCTGAGAAATTCTCATCTCAGGAGGGCATTGTCCAAAATACAGCACCATGTGCATCAACAAAGAATAATTTCTAAGATGAACAATAGAAGCTCCACTCTTTATAGCCATCAATCCTAAATCAACCTCCTTAGAAATATATGAAGCATAATCAAATGGCCTGGAATTGTGATATTGAATATCTGCTGTGATGACCATTGGCACCATTGACATGAATTTAGGAGCATAAATTCCTAACACCTGACACACTGAAAAATATGGGTACTTCATATAGGGTTCAAACAAATCTACATGGTAGGTAGGTCCTTCACTATCTTCCAGAGGCTCGGGCTTGTTACCCTATTTGACGCTGTGAATTGGTAACCTCGAACCCTTGTAACTTGTATCCATTCTGGAAAATTCCTTTTGCAACTCCTCACAATTGATTTCCTCATTACAAAACCCTTCCAATTTGAAAACCTCACCAATTGCTTCTTTTGACACATGTATCTATGGTTTTCAAGAAGGATCACATATTGCTCTATACTTTGGATCATAATGATGAGCAAGCAATTTTACCAATTCAGCATTAACAAACACATTAGGGCATACCAATTTCCCTACATTCAACCTCCATGGATTACAGACTGGCTCAAAACGATTCCTCCTATGGTAGTGGAAATTGAAAAGCTCATACCCCCTTACAGTAGTCCAGACATCACCTATGAACTTGCATTTATCATCTAGTTTATCAACCTCTGCCCTAAGTTGTGCGGACCTTCTAGCTTTAGGCCCCGAACCAGGTAGTTGATCAATAAAGTCTTGGTTTAGCTTCCTTTTAGTGCCTTCATGCTATGTATCAGTCTTTTGTTTCTTTCCCTTCGACTGACTACTCTCACCGAGTTTTCTACCCTTACCCTTTCCAGAACCAGAAGATTCCATTTTCAAGCTTACAAAATCAAAATGCAAATAACAGAGGAACGATTACTTACAATATTCTGCTTAAGCTTTTCAGATTGAAAAATGTCCTGGTTCTTTGTTCAGCATGCCAATTCACCAACAATCAATTCAGAAATGAGGAATTGATTAAAACACTACTATCATTACTGTTTTATCCCATCGTGCCATTAATGAAGCACGAATGAAGCCTCCTTTGAAACTGGAACTATCACATCAAGTGTCCTTTCATTGAGAAAAATTCAAATCTAGGGCGAAATCCCTTATCAACGTTTATTTCATCATTCGCTAAGACACTCTATGGTCTTACCGACACCTGGAATCAACTTGGTGACTAATGCTTCTACTTTTCATGTCGCTGTGACAATTCAAATTCGAGGAAACATCTCATATATATCATGGAACAATACCGATATATATTCTTCAAAGCATTTTCCAATCGCTGAGACATTAATTTTATTCACACCAACTGAAATCCTTTATCTTTATGTTCTTCACTATAACCTGCATATGTCGGGGAAACCTCTCGCAGACTTCATCCTATTTCACCGAAATTCTTTATTTATATTGGTTCGCCAAGAAAAATTTATACTCTTGCAGATGCAATCTTCATTTCACCCGCTTCGCTATGACTTTCAAAGTCGGGAAGATGTTATGCAGATATCTTTGCATCTTACCGATATGTACTTTTCAATGTATTTTCATTCGCTAAGACAAAATCATGCTTTCACCCATGAATTCTCATTTCGGTGTTTCTACCAAGTTCTCTCGCCGAAAAAATTAACCCAACCAATGAAATAATACCTTCGGCGAAACAAAAAACCTTCGGGAAGACATATACCAGCACCAAGTGTCTTATCGAAATCACTCCCCAGATTACTCCTATTCGGAAAAACTCACCCTGAACTATCTATCGGTATAATATTCATACCTTGGTGAAACTTATGCTAACAAGTTCTTCTCCCAGCGATGCATATCTCCATCGACATAAGATTTGAATCGGAAAGACTCCATAGCTTCTCACCAATAGCTTTGGAATACCTTTGAACTTAGTTTGGCCAAACAATTGCCCCTTCGCCTAGACCTTCCCCAATGCACATAAGTCTTACCGAGACATCTGTTTGCAAGTCAATCAGTAAGACAAAATGATTTCGTTATGAGTTCATACCAATACCAATTAGTCTGGCCGAAACAAGCCCTTTATGCATTAGTCGGTATGACATATTGTCTTCGCCCTGACATTACACCGATGCCCCAACATATGCCGATATACTTTTTTCTGGATGCCTATCGGCAAGAAAAATTAGTTAGCCGAAACATTTTCTCGAATACCTTTATCTTGAGTGATAAACTTCCACATGCACCGGTCGGTGAAACACACTCGCTATGACTTCACTCCGATAATGACTTCCCTTTACCAAAATGACTCCTTTTGTCACTGAAACAAGAAAATTGTCCTGCCGATAGTCTGCAACAAACATACATTAGTGAAAAAATCAAGTCGGGGAGGCTTTTACTATGTCTTCCAGATTTGGGTCTTTTAATGAAAAATGAAAGACTTGATGGACTCAATGGATTTTATGACAGAACACAAGCAAGACAATACAAAGAGGGACTTTGATTTTTATGATGAGGACTCAATGCTGAAACTCTTGGATGCAATAGAATGTAAAAATTTCAAAATTTTATAGTTCTAACAGTGGCTCCGTCTGGGGATGAATGATAGTGAGATCATTGCAAGGATTCAGATTTTTGGGTGAGCAGACCAAACTCAAAGTGATGGAACATGTGAGCAGAATGGAACAAATGGCAATGGAAATGAATGAGACCCTATACTACTGTACATGGAAAATTTTATTTCAAAAGGAGAATCAGGATTGTCCATGTACTTGAAAATTGTGTTCCTTTCATTTCCTAAACTACTGTGCATGGAAAAGAATTTCAAAGAGGACCATCAAGAGTTGTCCATGCACTGGCAACCCTTAATCCTCTGCATTACTTCAAGAGAAAAAATGTTTCAGAAATTTCCCATGTACAGGCAATTCCTGATCTTCACCGGCCATATTCTGCAAATAGTATGAGTCTTCACCTTTCTTTCCAACGACCACAAAAGGCCCTAGGCATAAGGCTTCAAACTTCCCATGTTTTCCCTTCTCCTGGCACCTTGCATTCCACATCAGTACCATATCACTTTCTCCAAATTTCCTATCCTTTTCTTTTTTGTCAAATAAATATTTCATCTGCTTCTGCAACTTTATATTTTGATTTTGAGCCACTCTCCTCATTTCATCCAATTCAGCTAGCTGCTCCATTCTTTCCTCCATGGGTTCAGGAATATCTAGATCTTCCTGAAGAACAAACCTGTAAACTGGTAACAAGTTCTGCAAAGGCATCCTGGCTTGTACTCCATATACTAACTCAAATGGGGACTTCCCAATTTCCTTATTCATCGTAATTCTATCAGCCCATACAGCCAATCTTAATTTTGAATCCCAAGCCTTCTTATTCTGGCCTAACATCCTTCTTATAATCTTCAGAAGACTCTTATTACTAGATTTTTCTTGTCCATTTGCTTGTGGATGATAAGGGGCTGCATAAGAAATAGTAATACCATATGTGCTACAAAAGCCTCTGAATTCATTTGATCTAAAACACATCCCATTGTCAGTAATCAACCTTATTGGTGTACCAAATCTAGTAATGATATTATCCATCAAGAACTGTATCACCACCTTACTTGTAGCTTGTTTAGTTGGGATGGCCTCTACCCACTTGGTAAAATAATCAGTGGCCACCAATATCCACCTATGTCCACCACTTGATTTTTCTTGTATTTCTCCGATGAAATCAATTCCCCATTGATGAAAAGGGGCATCAACCTGCAAAGGTCTTAATGGCAAAGCTCCCTGATATTTCAATTTTCCAGAGAACTTCTGGCAAGCTTCACATTTTCTCACATATGCAAAGGAGTCATTAAAAATCTTAGGCCAATAATACCCTGCCTTGAGGATTTTATGAGCAGTTGTCTTTGCTGAGTAATGTCCCCCACACACTCCTTCATGCATTTCACTCAAAACATGTTTAGATTGAAATTCATCCAAACACAACAATAATACACCATCCCTATTTTTCCAAAATAAATCCCCATCCATAAAAACATATTTTGATGCCTGGAACTTCAACGTTCTTTTCTGGTTATCATTCATTCCCTCTAGACACTTCATGTATTTAAGATAATACATAATATATGTATACCATTGAGTATGCTCAATGCTTGTAATTACACCTTCTTCTACACTGCAAATCTAATTTGCTTCAATATTTGCCTCTGCCATTAGTTTAGCCAAACCCTAACCTCTGACTAGTTTAGTAATTTGAATCTCCAAGTCAAATTCCTGGATCTTGTTGATCCATTTGCATCTTTTACTTGTTACTTCAGACTATGTCAGAATATCCTTTACTGTTGCATGAGGAACATAAGCAACTACCTTTTCTCCAACCAGGTATGGCCTGAAATCTTTTACATCTTTCACCAATGCAAATGCTTTCTTCTCCATTATATCATACTTTAGTTCAAAACCCTGTAATGACTTACTGAAAAAAAATATTCGCTGCTCATGACCATCTTCATTCTTTTGTAGCATAACAGCTGCAACAGTGTGCATTAAGGCAAATGAAAAGATCTAGAAAGGTTTTGAAAAGTCAGGCAACTTAAGTACAGGAGCCTCCTTAATGGCTCATTTTATAGACACAAAAGCTTCCAAGGCTTCTGCAGTCCATTCTATCTTTTTTCCTTTCCTCAACATTCTTGCTATGGGTCTAACAATCTCAGCAAAGTTAGAGACAAATCTCCTAACAAAATTTAACTGTCCAAAGAATGATTGTATCGCCTTAACAGTTTTAGGGACAAGGATTTTATCAATAGCCTCCACCCTTTCAGGGTCTATCCTAATCCCTTCCTTTGAAACAATGTGTCCCAAAAGCTTACCCTCTGTGACAGAAAAATTACACTTCTTGGGGTTTAAGCTAATACCATACTCAAGGGATTTTATAAACACCTTTTCCAAATGATGAACATGATCCTCAGCCTTCTTGGATTAAGCAGTGAGATCATCCTGATACACCACCATGAGAATATTGATCAAATCAGCAAATGCCACATCCATGGCTCTTTGAAAAGTCGCCCCTACATTAGTAAGGCAAATGGCATCCTCAGATAAACATATGTTCCCCAAGGGGTTGTGAATGTTGTTTTGTATTGCTCAGACTCTTTAACTTTGACCTGATTATACCTTGAAAATCCATCCATCATGGACAACAATTCGCAGCCTGTCACCTTATGCAATATGGCCTCCATGTTAGGAAAAGGATAATTATCTTTGAGGGATGCTATGTTTAGATTTATGAAATCTACACATAATCTGATGTCTCCATTTTTCTTTTTGACAGAGACCAGATTTGACACCCATGTTGAATGTCTGATTGGCTTAATGATTCCACCATCTCTGAGTTTCGCCAATTCCTCCTACATTGTAGGTTCTAGAGTTGGATTTATAGGCCTTTGCTTTTGTCTAAATGGTTTAGCATCTGGCTTCAATGGTATTTCATGCTGAAACAAATATTCTCTATATGCTTTCATATCTTCATAAGACCAAGAAAATACATGTTTATACTTTCTCAACAATTCAATCAGCATTTTTCTAATTGCAGGACTGATCTTTTTACCTATGTACACCTTTTTCGGTGTCATCTCAGTTCCCAAATTAATTTCTTCAATTTCATCCCTTCCAACTGGTGTCTGCTTCATTAAAGACAGATCACTTCCATCATATACCCTCTCTAATGCCACCAAGCCTTTAGGAATCTTATTTGTTTTGAGCTATAAGATTTCTTTTCCAAATACTGTCTCTTTCCCATCAACTTCGTCAATGAAGGCATTGAAGTCGATCTCTTGGGCTTCATACTGGTCTATACAGTGAAGGAATCTTAAAAGATCACTGTCATCATTAAAAACTTGCCAGCTATATACATTATCAGGCACAGCAGGCCTTGTTTTGAATTCAATTTGTGACACTCTTTCCAGCATAATATCATCTCTCTTCAATGCTACATTAGCTAGAAAATCTGCCATTATATTCTTCGATCTATCCACCCACTCAATCGAGAAAGCATCAAGAAATTCTATTGTATCCCATACAACATTTATATATTGCTTTAGTCTTTTGTTTTTTGCTGTATACTTCACCTTAACTTGCGAGACAACTAACTTAGAATCTCCTAGAATAGCCAACAACTTTATTTTATGCTTCACTGCTATATTCAATCCAGTTAATAGAGCTTCGTACTCCGCCACATTATTTGTGCATTCAAAATTTAACAAGAATGAATACTTAAATGTATTACCTTTAGGCGAAACAAATACTATCCCAACTCCATTGCCTTCTTGGTTGCAGGCTCCATCGAAATACATCTTCCACACACCATTGTGGTTCCTTGCAGCATGCTTCTCAATAGGATCAATATTAGTCAATTCTGGCTGTGCTGGTTCTATTTTGAAAGTCTCAAGATCAACATCACAAAAGCAATTGATTTGATCTTGTGGCATAGAATCAATGAGCTGATTCATCCTTGGCTCCCTGTATAATTTCACTTCTTGGCCATTTATAGGAATGGTTGCATAAGATAGGTCAAACTGAACATTTCCACCAATAGCCGTCGTCCATTGCCTTGATAAAAGCATACTGAATTGTGGAGGGGTGTCTATCACTGTTATATCAATATTGTAAGCTACTTGAGGGTAGGAAGCTAACTTGACTTCTACATCTTTCATTATACCAACCACAGGAACAGGTCAGTTATCCATTGCGTAACAATTTCCTTCATATGTATCCACCCACATGCCTACTTGTTTCATCACTCCTACTAGCATAATATTCATGGCGGCACCAGAATCTATCATACAATTCCTCAATAATTTATTATTTATGAGTAATGTGATAAAGAAAGGATCAACCTGTGGCAGACTTGTCAATACATTACTCAAGCAGATTTCTGGGATATTTACTTTATCCTACTTATTTTTTGTAACCATTTTATTTTCAGTACTTACATGTTTTTCACTCTCATTTGTTATCAATTGCATTGCACTGTCCCTGTACTCCTTAATTTTCATCATTTCTAGAAGTGGGATAGACATCTTTACCTAGGACAAGGCTTGAGTAAAATCAAAAGAAGAACCTTCTGCCTTAATCACTTTCTTTTGTTCTAATGTTTCTCCTTTGTTTACTTCCTTTTCTCTTCTACCTGATTGATCAGTTTCTTGAATTTCTTTATGTAGCTCTTTTACTGCATCCTTTTGGATGGGACTTTGTTTACTTTCTTCACGTTGTTTATTTTTAGTTTTCTTTGAAACTCCTTGCACAACTTTCTGATCTTTCATAAAAATACCCCTAGGGACACCTTCCTTCTCATTTACTATCATGTTCCTCAACCAGTACTTACTTTTGGCTTCTTCTACTACAGCAACAGTCAATCTTTCTATCTCTTCCTCAGTAAGTCTCCTCACATTATTATAAGCAGGCACCTCAATAGATTGCGGTTCTACATAATCATCTTCAGAGTCAGAAAAAACATACTGCTCAACCATATGAACATTGTACCTTTGTTCTGCAACATCATACTCATAACCTCCCTCCTCCGAAGATGAGTACCTCTCCTCAACATGGTTAGAATCATTTGAAGTTAAGTAGATCGTGTGATCTTCTCCACCATCTCCCATTAACACTCCTTCCACATTCTCTGAGCTACTACACAATAATCAAGGGAGTGTGGTTTATCACAAACTTCACAAAAATAATTACTATTGACCATATATGTTCCCTTCTTCTTCAATGGATCAAGAGTTTCTTTACTTCCAGGCCTATCTGTTACAGGTTTTCCATCCTTCCAGTTTGTGTTGTAGGGCATGTCATGCAACCTCGACCTTGGTATTTCATTCCTATATGTATTCTCCTGATTATATTGATAATTATTATTTTGTTGAGGAACTCGAGGGTTTTCTCTCTTATTCATTATCCCAATAGCTTTTCTGTTATTCTCTATTGTTAATGCTATTTTTTGTGCTTCAGCTAAGTCCCTTGGAAATCTGTTTCTCAATTCATATCCTGTTTTAGGGTCAAATGCATTTAGGTAAATGCTTAATGCTACAGAGTCAGGTAACTTTGATCCGGGAGGTATTCTATTCTGCAATTTATTGAATCTTCTATTAAAATCATAGACTAAATCATTCTGACCTTTCTGAATTCGCATTAGTTCATGGAGAGCAGCGTCTGGTGCACTCAAATTCCCAAATTGTTCAAGGAATTGGTCTTGAAATATCTGGAGAGAATAAATAGAAGCTGTTGCCAGGCTATTGAACCAATCCCTAGCTTCTTCAATAAGGGACATCATGAATAATCTCATATGAAAATATTCATAAGGTACATCTAAATCCTGAATAAAAGCATTGAAACTTCTTAAATGATCCTTTGCAGTGATTGCATTACTTCCTGTAAACTTGGGTACTAAACCTCTCCAACTGCTATCCATGGGATATGGGTATAATTGAAACCCTGCTAAATCAAATTGTCTGATCATGGTTGTACATTGATAATGAGGAGGATTAGGTGGGTGCTGATATTGGTACATAGGGTTATTGTACTGCATATTTTGTTGTGGCACATGACACTGACCAGGAGGTGGATAATTATTTGCATGTTGAGTGGGAATATAAGGTGGGTGATTTGGCTGTCTATGTTGATTCCCAATTTGATGGTGAGGAATCCTTGGTGGTTCAGAATACCCCACACCATGATTACCCTGTCTATGGGGTGGTACATATTTTGGAGGAAAACCAGATGTGTGTGGAATGTTCTGAGCTTTCTGCAGTTTGAATTCCCTCATTGCTTGAATCATTTGGGCCTTTTCTTACTCTTCCCTTTCCTTTCTCTAAGATTCATACCATGCCCTAACTTCCTCATAACTTAAAGATTCATAATATTCTTGTTGAATTTCCTGATTAGCAGGTCCACTCTGATTACCTTCCATTTTTTGGTCATATTCATATTGAACTCTGAGTCGTTCGACTTCAAATCCAGCTTCAAACTCAGCCTGTTTTCTAGCTTCAAATTCAACATTTTTCTGAGGGTTGTAAAAAGGATTTCTCTGATCTTCCAGGGTACAGGGCTCTTCAGATGAATTATCTTTCCATGTGTCAAAACAATTCTCACCAAAAGGTATCAATGATTTATCTTTGTTTTTCAAGTACATGTCCTCACTTTTCCCTTTACCCTTGTCAACCTTATCATTTTTATGCATCCACTTACGATTACTAGGAGGAGCTCCAGAATGACCTCCCCTAAATTAAGATCTTCTTCCATTCATATTGCAATGTTTGATTAGAGTCGTCACTCACTTTCTTAAAAGTGAGAAAAAGATTATTAATTGGTATTCCCAGCGGAGTCTGTATATAGGACTTCTGACTCTAAGATTAAGGCGCAGATTCTTTGTTATCCCCAGTAGAGTCGCCAATTTGTTAGCTCTCCAAAATGCATGTTTGAACCACGAAAGGCTGCCAAGCTTCCATGACATTTTAGGGTAATAGAACAAGGTTTGAAACAATTTAACCTTCTACTCTCCAGGTGCTGCTAAACCTAGGAAGGTGTACCTATAACAAATGAAGCAGACTTGACTATCAATCTTCTCCTCATGCCAATATTTTTCCACGATGGCAGATTGGAATGGACAAAATAAAAAAAATTGGTATATTTTGTATACCAGTATTCAAAACTAAACCCTAATATGCTCAGTTAATAGATGTAAAAAGTATGAATAAAACTAAATGATGGAAACGGTGAGACCAGTGCCTTATATAATATATGGAGTCAAATGAAGTTATAGACAACTGACTTCTTTCTGGATTCATTCAAATTGTTTGGCATATTTATTTACAACCAGTATAAAAATGCAAGGTTGTGATTATTGAGTTCTTCTTACTGATCTAAATGAAATTCCCTGATTACTGTGATTAATCAAAAGGATTTAATCCTTCCTTGAAAGAACCTATCAACCAATCACACAGATACAGCAAATACGTATTGATAAATTAGACATAAACTTGTTATGTTGATCTAAATAACCAAGAAACATCAATTTTAGAGACAACTCAAATAATTCTTTCAATAGGCACAACACAACAATTGACACCAGAATACGCCAGCAAATTAGATGATTTTCATTGATATCTTCATAGCTTCAAAACATACATCAGAGTCTCAACCCTGTAAAACATGGTGTTCCACCATATCCTCTATTCTCTATCCTATTCTATCTATATCCGCATATTGTTTACAAAATGGACATTTATACATTGAGAATATGAAAGGATGCATCCTTTCGGAAATAGAAAATACATATTATAAAACAAAGATAGAGAATAACTATTCTCTATTTAGCCATAAGTGAGTTTTATTGAGGTGGTCCAAATAATCCTGGCGTTCATATGTATCTGCATCTCCAACAGCATTCCGGATCGTAACTTCCATCTTGACCATTTCCTCATTTTGCTTACTCACTTCTTCCAATGATGTATCCTCTGCAGAAGCTATCTTGATGATTTCATTCAGCATTGATTCACATTCATCTTTCCATCTGGTGGCTTCTTTCAAATCCCCATTATCATCATAAAATGTAATTACAGTTTTCTTAGCAACTGCAATTAACCCATGTTCATCTCCTTGCAATTCATCATAGAAATTTCGATCGCAATTGATTATGTGATTTGCAGCTTCAAGTGTAGAACTACTAGCTTCATCACTCTGAGCCAACTCATGAAATTTCTCCATGATTCGTCCATCCATCCTTGTGTGCTCCTTCAATGCAGCAAGAGTATGAGAGTATTTCCCCCACAATTTATTCAACTAGGATGTCAAATGATCCTGCCTCTTCTTGATAATTGCAGCAATAGCATCATGCTTCCCCTGAGAATAAGCACTTGACCCTACCCAGTGGTCTTTTTCCTGAGAGATTTCTCCTTGAGTGATCATTTTGGTTGTTCCCATAGAAACACCAACCAAGTCTTTGAGTCTATCATTTTCTCTCAGCAATTTCTCGTTATTTGCTTTATACATTTCTCTTTCTTTTATCAATAATTGAATCTGTGCTTTATTCAACTTTGCAATATTTACCCCAATATCAGCAGTAGCTATAGGATCAGCTTCTCTAGCTTTTAGAGTCAAGACATGACCAAATGCCTTCTCTGTATCAAGTACCATTGATTTCCTGTGGGGTGGGTACAAAGCCCATATCAACATTGATCCCTCATCATTATTATACTTGGAGCCCGTATACACTTCTATCACCTTTTCCTTATCAAGCTTGTGAGTAGCATTACTGCCCTTCAAGAAACTATCAAAAACCAATGCAGAGTTCAAATCTAAACCAGGAAATATCATGACACCAACATCCTCCAACATTTTTCTCCCCACTTCAGGAGTCATATTTGTCATTTCATCATCCACACATCTTCTCAATTGAGCCAACAATTGTTCCTCATTTCCAGATGTAACATCATCAACATTCTCCCTTATTTCCTTCCACTTCTGCTTGTACAAGAATGCTTTGAACTCAGGGGAATGTATAAACTCATCATCAAAAACAAATGATCTGTACTCCATGTGCCTAGCATCAACATCACCACTTTCAACACTTTGTTCCCTTACTGGGAAAACATACTATTGAGTCCTCATCCTAGAAATCTTTTTTGTTTTACCCTGTGGCACATCAGCTCTTGGTGCTTCTTCATCTCTAGAAGACAATAGCTCAATATCCTGTAACCCTTGGTTATACCTTTCAACTACCCTTTCTGCTTCATCTTCATCCAAATTTATGATCATATCATCAAAAGGATAGGGTACATGCTGATACCCTCCAAAGTTAATCCTCTCTTTGGCTGAATTGATATATCCTTCAGGGTCAAAGTATTTCCTGATTGGTCCTCTTCTCATATTATAATGCAATAATCTATCAAGGATTGAGTTATATCCCTCTTTAGCCAATACAATGAAATCACCAAAGCATAAAGTACTAGGCATAAAAGCCTGCTTCCCAAAAGAACTAAAATGCATCACACTACAGAAATCCATTTGTCTGACAATTTCCAAGTATGCAACCCTGTTTGGAACTGTCCTTGGCAGAATGAAAAGAGCATCTTCAAATCCATACACTCTGATTACTATAGCTCCCTCTAAACAATACCAGTCTCCCCAGTTATGGTCAATTGGCCCATTGAAGTCTTTAGGCCGAAGGAATATTTTGATCTCATTAGTCAATGAATAATTAAAGGGATAATGATACAATCTATACAATGTCTTTACAAAATATTCCTCAAAATGAATAAAACTAGAACCAACAAACCTACTATCCCAAATGGCAGTCCACAACTAAACAGGCAATACTCCACCCTCCTTACCAATCTAAGAAATTCTCATCTCAGGAGGCCATACCCCTAGCTCTTGTCCAAAATACAGCACCATGTGCATCAACAAAGAATAATTTCTGAGATGAACAATAGAGGCTCCACTCTTTATAGCCATCAATCCTAAATCAACCTCCTTAGAAATATATGAAGCATAATCAAACGGCCTAGAATTGTGATATTGAATATCTGCTATGATGACCATTGGCACCACTGACATGAATTCAGGAGCATCCATCCCTAACACCTAACACTGAAAAATATGGGTACTTCATATAGGGTTCAAACAAATCTACATGGTAGGTAGGTCCTTCACTATCTTTCAGAGGCTCGGGCTTGTTACCCTGTTTGACTCTATGAATTGGTAACCTCCAACCCTTGTAACTTGTATCCATTCTGGAAAATTCCTTCTACAACTCCTCACAATTGATTTCCTCATTGCAAAACCCTTCCAATTTGAAAACCTCACCAATTGCTTCTTTTGACACATGTATTTGTGGTTTTCCAGAAGGATCACATATTGCTCTATACTTTGGATCATAATGATGAGAAAGCAATTTGACCAATTCAGCATTAACAAACACATTAGGGCATACCAATTTCCCTACATTTAACCTCCATGGATTACAGACTGGCTCAAAATGATTCCTCCTATGGTAGTGGAAATTGAAAAGCTCATACCCTCTTACAGCAATCCAGACATCACCTATGAACTTGCATTTATCATCTAGTTTATCAACCTCTACCCTATGTTGTGCGGACCTTCTAGCTTTAGGCCTTGAACTAGGTAGTTGATCAATAAGGTCTTGGTTTAGCTTCCTTTCAGTGCCTTCATGCTCTATATCAGTCTTTTGTTTCTTTCCCTTCGACTGACTACTCTCACCGAGTTTTCTACCCTTACCCTTTCCAGAACCAGAAGATTCCATTTTCAAGCTTACAAAATCAAAATGCAAATAACAGAGGAACAATTACTTTCAATGTTTTGCTTAAGCTTTTCAGACTGAAAAATGTCCTGGTTCTTTGTTCAACATGCCAATTCACCAACAATCAATTTGGAAATGAGGAATTGATTAAAACACTACTGTCATTACTGTTTTATCCCATCGCGCCATTAATGAAGCATGAATGAAGCCTCCTTTGAAACTGGAACTGTCGCATCAAGTGTCCTTTCGATGAGAAAAATTCAAATCTGGGGCGAAATCCCTTTTCAACATTTATTTCATCATTCGCTAAGACACTCTGTGGTCTTACCAACACCTAGAATCAACTTGATGACTAATTCTTCTGCTTTTCATGTCGCTGTGACAATTCAAAGCTGGGGAAATGTCTCATAGATATCATGGAACAATACCGATATATATTCTTTAAAGCATTTTCCAATCGCTGAGACATTAATGTTATTCACACCGACTGAAATCCTTTATCTTTATGTTCTTCGCTATAACCTGCATATGTCAGGGAAACCTCTCACATACTTCATCCTGTTTCACCGAAAGTCTTTATTTATATTGGGTCGCCAAGAAAAATTTATACTCTTGCCGATGCAATCTTCATTTCACCCGCTTCGCTTTGACTTTCAAAATTGGGAAGATGTTATGCAAATATCTTTGCATCTTACCGATATGTACTTTTCAATGTATTTTCATTCACTAAGACAAAATCACCCTTTCACCGATGAATTCTCATTTCGATGTGTCTACAAAGTTCTCTCACCAAAAAAATTAACCCAACCAATGAAACAATACCTTCGACGAAACAAAAAACCTTCGGGAAGACATATACCAGCACCAAGTGTCTTACTGAAATCACTCCCCAGATTACTCCTATTTGGAAAAACTCACCCTGAACTATCTATCAGTATAATATGCATACCTCAGTGAAACTTATGCCGACAAGTTCTTCTCCCAGCAATGCATATCTCCATCGGCATAAGATTTGAATCGGCAGGAATCTATAGCTTCTCACCGATAGCTTTGGAATACCTTTGAACTTAGTTCGGCCAAACAATTTCCCCTTCACCTAGACCTTCCCCGATGCACATAAGTCGTACCGAGACATCTGTTTGCAAGTCAATCGGTAAGACAAAATGATTTCGTTATGAGTTCATACCGATACCAATTAGTCTGACCGAAACAACCCCTTTATGCATTAGTCGGTATGACATATTATCTTCGCCCTGACATTACACCGATGCCCCAACATATGCCGATATACTTTTTTCTAGATGCCTATCGGCAAGAAAAATTAGTTCACTGAAACATTTTCTCGAACACCTTTATCTTGAGCGATAAACTTCCACATGCACTGGTCAGCGAAACACACTGTATTCGCTATGACTTCACTCCGACAATGACTTCCCTTTACCAAAATGACTCCTTTTGTCGCCAAAACAAGAAAATTGTCCTACCGATAGTCTTCAACAAACATACATTAGTGAAAAAATCAAGTCGGGGAGACTTTTACTATGTCTTGTCGATTCGGGTCTTTTAATGAAAAATGAAAGACTTGATGGACTCAATGGATTTTATGACAGAACACAAGCAAGACAATACAAAGAGGGACTTTGATGCTTATGATGAGGACTCAATGCTGAAACTCTTGGATGCAATAGAATGTAAAAATTTCAAAATTTTACAGTTCTAATAGGAATAACTTATTTGATGTAGGATAGGTGTTTCAATGGGTTTCTAGGTCAAGGATTTGTGTTGGTATGAGTTGGGTAATACCCTAGGGTTAATTTGTGCATGTTTCCATATGAAAATGGGGTTTCAATGTTGGTTTTTGATAAAATAGTGAAGCAAATGCCTATGTGTTCATTTTGTGAGTTTCTCCAAACCAATTAGAGATTGTTGGATGCAATTGTGGGGTTCTATAAGCCTGGGAGTCAGGACTTTGAATAAACCCTTGTGTTTTGTAAGAAAAAGGAGGGTTTCATGGTGCAACACGTTAGAAGGTTAGAATCTGCAAAGTGATGAGGGAATCTGATGTTTTGAGTCACAATTCATGACTTTCTAGTGGTTTTGGGTGTTTTTCAAGTGTTTAAAGGGTAGTTCCTTTGGAAATTAGGGCTAATCGAGTAGCTTAGAAGTAGGGCAACCTATTGAATCTTGATGTTGGGTCAAAGAAACTCTATGAGATCTTTTAATATGATGTTTAGGAGTCTATGGTGAGTCTTTGTGGAGTTTGATAGGCCACTGTATGGCCTTCTCTAAAAGATATCTTCATTGATTGAATTTTGAGGGCTACAAGCCTTAAAGAGGGTGTTTGAGTCAAGTTAAGGGACTTGTGTCACAAAAGAGTTGTTTCTTGATTGTGATTGGTCATTTTCAAGTTGGAGAGAGCCTTTTATCCACTTTGCTTGCATCAGGTGGTATTAAAGCCCAGTTAATAGATCCCTTGTTGGTGATGTGGTTGGATTTTGCAGGTTGGAAGGTGAAGAGGCTTTACTGTCAAGATGCCTCCTAAAGGAAGCCTAGTTGCAAGAAAGATGGATGAGCAGGCTAGACAAATAGAAGCCTTGAGAAGAGATATGGTTACAATTAAATCAAACACTGGAGTAGATTTGGATGAGAGTGATATTGAAGAAGAAGAGACTTCTAGTGAAGAGGAAGAGATGGATCCAGATGATGTAAGAATGATGAATCTTTTGAAAGGTGTGAAGAAAGATGGACATAGAAAAATGGATGTGCCTATGTATGGGGGAAAACTAGATGGAGAAGAGCTTTTGGATTGGATAGGGGCTTTGGAGAACTATTTTGATAGTGAGGAAATTGGTGAAGAACACAAAGTGATGAAGGCCAAAACCAAATTGAAAGGACATGCTTTGCTATGGTGGAATTATGTGCAAGATGAAAGGGAGAGATAAAAGGAAAGAACAAGATCACTTCATGGGATAGAATGAAGGAAAAAATAAAAGGTAAGTTCCTTACTTGTGATTATAATAAAAATAAAAGGAAAGAACAAGATCACTTCATGGGATGGACATAGAAAAATGGATGTGCCTATGTATGGGGGAAAACTAGATGGAGAAGAGCTTTTGGATTGGATAGGGGCTTTGGAGAACTATTTTGACAGTGAGGAAATTGATGAAGAACACAAAGTGATGAAGGCCAAAACCAAATTGAAAGGACATGCTTTGCTGTGGTGGAATTATGTGCAAGATGAAAGGGAGAGAGAAAAGGAAAGAACAAGATCACTTCATGGGATAGAATGAAGGAAAAAATAAAAGGTAAGTTCCTTACTTGTGATTATAATATTCAATTACTCAAAAGATTACAAAATCTTAGGAAAAAAGAACAAGATATACAAACATATACTAAATAATTCTATAGGCTAAGTATAAGAACTAAGAATGAGGAGGACGAGGAAGAAAGAGTAGCTAGATATCTCAATGGACTAAGATATAACATTCAAGATGAAATCAATTTGTTGCACCAAAAACTATGGAAGAATGTTTTCAAATGGCACTTAGAGCAGAAGAGAAAATCAAGAGGAGACAAGAGAATGCAACAAGAGGAAGAGGTACATCTTTAACACCAAGGAAATCCAAAGAAGACCTTGAAGATGCTGATAAGAACAAAGAACAAGCTCCTGAATCAAGAGGTGGATGGAGAGGTGGAAGAACACGCTTTAGGAAAAGGAGAGATTATAATGATTTTGTAGGAAAGTGTTACAAATGTGGTGAGTTTGGTCACCCTTTCTTCAAGTGTCCGGAGAAGATAGGAATCACATCAAGTGAAGGAGAAAGGAAATCTGATAGGAGAGCCCAAATTGCTTATGAAGATGAAGCTAAAAGCTCAAGTTTGAATACTCTTCGTGCTACTCCTAAAGTTGGAGAGATGTTGATGATGAGAAGACAAACCTTGAAGACATCCATGGAGAAAGAAAAAATTCAAAGGAGAGCCTTGTTCAAGATTGCTTGTAGATGCAAAAATAAGGTATGTGAAGTAATTGTGGATTTTGGATGTATTGACAATATGGTCTCTAGTGATATGGTTGAAAAATTGCATTTGGAAAATGTACCTAAACAAAAACCATATAAAGTGTCTTGGGTTAGTGAAAATAAAAAAATTTTGGTAAGTGAGAAAGCTACTGTGGAGTTTCAAATTGGCCCATATAAAGATAAAGTTTTTTGTGACATTCTACCTATGAGTTGTTGCCATGTTTTGCTTGGGAGGTCATGGCAATTTGACAGGTCTGCAGTTTACCATGGAAGACAAAACACATATCACATTGAAAAGGATGGGAAGAAATTTGTTCTAACTCCATTAGTTGAATAGGTAAGAGAGAAAGGTGAGATTATAATGATAGTGATAAAAGATTATGTGAGCAAGGAGGAAGGTGAAAGCATGAAGATAGCAGCTAAATCATAGTTTGACACTAGTAGGACAGTGCATAGGAAGGATCTAGGTAATGTGCAGACAAAAAGAAAGAAAAATGCTTTTGTGTGGAAAAGAAAATGGGTGAGAAAGTGTCCTAGTTTTATACTGAGAAGATGAAAGGTAATAAGCCTATGAAAGGGGAAGAAATTAGTGATGGAGTATTGATAGGGACAATTATGTGTCCTATAGCAACAGACAAAGGGGTGAGCAGACAGTTGAAGGTTGATAGTGCAGAGATTGGTGATGTAGTGAATAAGAAGATAGGGGTTTTTTAAGTTGAAAGGATAGTGAATAAAGTGTGTGAAAATTTGACAGAGGTTGCAAAAGGTAATGGTACAATGGATAGTGCAAAGAATGGAGACAAAAAGAACATGGGGTAGAGGACTATGCAAGAGGTAAAAGGTAAAGTGATGGCAAAAGATGACAGTGTGTGTATAGGTGTAAAGAAGATTATGACAACAGAGTTTGAGGAAGGAACAAATGAAAGACACCCCATGGTACAATATGATAGAGTGAAGCCTGATTCAAAGAAGACAAGGTCAATAATAATGAGGACAATAATAGACTAAAGGAAGAAGAACCTGTTAACAGAAAGTGTGAAGGATAGAGCAATGAAGGATACAAAGGAAGACAGACTACTACAATATTTCCAAGGGACTTGGAAAAGTTCCATGTTGGGGTGTATGGTGCAGGAGCACCCTTGATCAACAGTGGTCAAGCTAGATTGATATTGAGCAGGCTTTAGATGTGATGTGTTTTGTTCTAATAAGGTCAATAAGACCAATTTTATTTTGTAAGTGAGTCATGATTCTTAGGTGGATAGAATGGGGATAATTTGAGTCTATTATGTTAAATAAGGTCTATCAAGACCATTTAATATGTAATGGGATAGGTTTTGTGTCTTAGGAGTTAAAATGTTCAACGTTGCAAAAGCATATTGTAAATGTTGTCAAAAAGGAAGAAATTGTTAAATTTCCAACTTTCTAGGAAGTTGAAAGATCGAGAGTTTGGAAAACAATTATGAATTTTGGGGGTAGTTGTAATATGGATGTAAAATCTTTAAAAGCCTAAAAAAAGGCTCAACCAAGGTGGTTGAAGTGCTTTTGAAAGCATTTTTCATGAAATACAACACCATTTATATAAACTCTCTGGTTTTCTGAACTTTCTTTGCTCTATACAGCCCATACAATCCTTGTTATGCATTGAAGTGGATTGAAATCTATAGAGGCATGATCTAACTTTCTTTTGAATCAAGTTTGAAGTCTTTTCATTAGGATTTGTTGGAGATATCTTCATTTTCCTGAAGCAGCCCTGTAAATACGAAATTAAGGGTTTGGTTGGTGTAAATATGGGTTATTAGTCATGTTCCACCTATTGTCCTCTTATGTTGCTTAGTGGAATGACTTATCTGATGTAGGATAGGTGTTTCAATGGGTTTTTAGGATACAAAGCTATGTTGGTATGAGTTGGGTAATACCCTAGGGTTAATTTGTGCACGTTTCCATATGAAAATGGGGTGTCAATGTTGGTTTTTGATAAAATAGTGAAGAAAATGCCTATGTGTTGGTTTTGTGAGTTTCTCCAGATCAATTAGAGAATGTTGGATTCAATTGTGGGCTTCTATAAGCTCAGGGGTCAGGACTTTGAATAAAATCTTGTGTTTTGTAAGAAAAAGGATGGTTTCATGGTGCACCGCGTTAGAAGGCTAGAATCTACAAAGTGATGAGTGAATTTGATATTTTGAGTCACAATTCAGGACTATCCAATGGTTGTGGGTGTTTTTCAAGTGTTTAAAGGGTAGTTCCTTTGGAAATTAGGGCTAATTGAGTAGCTTAGAAGCAGGGAAACCTATTGAATCTTGATGTTGGGTCAAAGAAACCCTATTAGATCTTTTGATATGTTGTTTAGGAGTTTGTGGTGAGTCTTTGTGGAGTTTGATAGGCCATTGTACGACCTTCTCTAAAAGATATCTTCATTGATTGAATTTTGAGGGCTACAAGCCTTAAAGAGGGTGTTTGAGTCAAGCTAAGGAACTTGTGTCATAAAAGAGGATTGTGATTGGTCATTTTCAAGTTGGAGAGAGTATTTTATCCACCTTGCTTGCATCATAATATGATGATAAGATGTTAATTCTAAATGGATGATCTCTATGTTTTTTGTATTTTCTTATGCAAATATATGTATGTGACTTAATATGATAATGCTTCCTATGATGAAAATGCCTTCTATGATGCTTTCTAACACGATTATGTATGCAGGATGTTTTTTGTGTGCCACAGGACTTAGTCAAGATGCAAATGGAAGAAATGTTAGTGAGAAAGAGATGGATGTTAGCGTGAAAGAGGGGAAAGGAGATGGACATGGAAAGTTAGACAGGAAATAATGAGGGACCAAATTTCATGCTTTTATATTTATCATCATTGGGGGTCAAAATTGTCACAAATGGAACACAAACACCAAGGTATGGCATAGACCAAGGTGTGCAGGGTGACCATTTGTGAGAGACAAGTTGGAAAAAGACAAGGAATGCCCTGGATCATGCTAAGGATCCAATTATCCTAGTATTTTTTCCAGGACAAACCATAGACAACAAACAAAGAAAAAAGACCATGATCCATCATCGTCCCTCTAAATCCCTTAATGGGACATCCTTGAGGTAACTAGTATCATGACCAAAGACCAATAAAAAAGATAAGACAAGTTCAGATCAACAAAGTGCTTTCTAATAAAGATAGTGTTTGCTAATGATACTGATAGGATTGATTAAGTTGACCAAGATGACCAAATTGATTGATAAGTTGGACAAATTTTGACTAGTTGATTTGATTGATTGGTCCTAGTTTCAAGAAGGACACACCCTGATTAAGGCAAGATTGGTTGACAAGGTTGACTAGATTGATTGATTTTGACAAAGATTGATTGATAAGGTTGACAAGGTTGATTGATTGCACTTGACTTCAGGAAAGATACATCCTGATTAAGGAAAGATTCATTGACAATGTTGGAAATATTGATTGATTGTTTGAAAAAGATTGATTGATATGGAAAAGTGATGTGATGTTACCTAACATTAGGAAAGACATATCATGTTTAACGCAAGGAGCACATCTGATAAATTTGACCAAGTGACAAGTGTTGACAAGGCACCTAACTATAGGAAAGACACATATTGCTTAAGGTGAATGATTAGATTGACCAAAGACAAAGTCTAATCTCAGGAAGGACATATCCTAATAAAAGACAAGAGATAGGAATAAATGAGACAAATGACATGGTGCCCCATTCCGATTGAATGACCGGATTGATTGATTGAGAATGAAAGTTTTGGTTGGTTATGTTTGTCTTGTTGATTCATGATTTGGTTTAAATGATGATTGCTTGTGGACCAAGAACAAGACCAAATTTGAAAAACCCTAAGGGATTCACCCAGGTGGCCTCGGAGACTCATCGATTGATGGCCTTGCTTATGTTATACACGCAGAGACCTCATAATTCGACATGACTTGACCTTGTTTTATTTGACAAAATACTGAGTCATGATTTTATTTGGACAACCTAAAAGGACAGACCTAATGTCTCATGGGATCATTTTAGATGAGCCTTGCCTGCATATAAAATGTGTAGAGACAACATAGTTTGACCCTACTAACACAAACTACCTCAGATGCGGACTCAGACTCTGAATCTATTTTTGGATATTTTTGATGTTTTATGATTTTTTTGGATTTTGATGTTTTTATGATTTTTTTTTTGATTTTTGAAGGATTTTCTGATTTTTTTGGATTTTTAAAGTTTTAAAAGGCTGATGCCACATATTATTTCCCATAAATACATAAGTCAAGGAATTTCCCCCAATCAAGTATGGGACCAGCTAAAGTTCAATCATTGATTAACACTCGGGGGAGCGTCGAATGCAAGGGATAATCATGAAGGAAAAGGATGCTAAATGTCGATGTTCTCAGGCCATGGAGAGGATGACGAAGCTTTATTATGAGGGATTGACATGTGTGAATGGATGAGTGGAAGGATGGAATACCAGATGGAGTGACAGTAGATAGAGGAGCATAGACTAACTACACATGGCACCTATTTTCTAGGTTTTCACCATGGGACTTATCCAAAGTGCCACCAAAGTGGTTTTCACTTTTGGATGAATTATTTCTCTTTACTATTTAAAAAATATATATATATTTTTTAAATTTTTTTGTTGTCACCAAGACGCCTGTTTGCCAAGTTTTCATCAAGGTTTGATTTTTTTAATTTTTTTTTACTTTTTAAGGGGATACTCTAAGAATCAAGTGTAGTACTTGTGAAGATGTATGTTTTTGATCGATTTGGACAACGGTTCTCCTTTAGGAGTAAAAATTTGATAAGCGCCAGATCCATATGATGTTGTGATGATATAAGGGCCCAACCAATTAGGTTCAGACTTTTTAGGTTTCTCTCGCTTTGCTTGATTCTTCAAATTTCCTTTCAAGACTAAGTCACCGATGTCAAATCTTCTAGGCAAAAATTTATTATTGTAGCTGCATCGGAGGTGATTCTGATAGGCTTGCAAATGTTTCAAAGCATTCTATCTCTTTTCATCTAGTAATTCTAGCTCAAGTAGACAGGATACATGGTATTCTTCTTGATCAATCAAGCCTTGCATGGAGACTCGTAAGGATGGTAACTCAACCTCTATAGGAAGTATTGCTCTAGATCCAAAAACTATGGAATATGGTGTGACTCATGTAGGGGTGCGGACATTAGTGTGATAGGCCCATAAAGTAGGATTAAGTTGTAGGAGCCAGTCTCAACTAGCGTGATTGACAGTCTTCTTTAAGATTTTTAAGATAGTCTTGTTAGATGCCTCAGCTTGGCCATTACCCTGGGGGTAATATGGAGTAGAAAAATGGTGTTGGATATGGAATTTTTCATAAATTTTACAAACACCTTGATTCTTGAAAGGGCGACCATTATCTGTAATGATGCACTGTGGGATACCATAGTGGCAAATGATATAATTTAGGATGAACTTGGCTATCTGCTTTCTAGTAATGTAAGTCAATGGGATTGCTTCAATCCATTTTGTAAAGTATTCAGTAGAAACAAGGATAAACTTGTTGGAAAATGTGCCTCAAACTTTCTGACATTAAACTCCTGAAAGAGCAAAATTGGTGAGACCTTCAAAATGTCTTGCCCACTAGTAGTTGTGTTCTAAACTTCTGAAGAGTTCAGATTGGCATGACATTGGATCTGTCTTGCCAATGGAAGTCATCAGCAAGACATAGACTATTGGTGTGAGATTCCAATCTTGTTCCGTCCTAGCAAATATCTTGCTGATGGGTTGGTTCCTAGTGATCATTGGGAAGACTCTTGGCGATGAATGTCATCGGGGAGACATGAACCTTCGAAGTAACCTATTTCGATAGTAGTTGTCTCACCGATGGATTTACACATGATGTATATCAGGAAGACTCTTGGCGATGAATTTCATCGGGGAGACATGAACCTTCGGAGTAACCTATTTCGACAGCAGCTATCTTGCCGATGGATTTACTCATGATGTATATCGTTAAGACTCATTCTGATAGTGTTATTCTCGCCGATGGATTTGTTCATGTTGAATGTCGGGGAGACTCTTGCTAATGGACATATCAGGGTGACATGAAGGTTCTATAAGAATCTTAGCGATATAAATCTCTTGTTGATGGATTTGTTTTGGTGTGACTCTAGCCAATGATACTTGGTTGGGGTGACATGAAAGTTCTATGAGAATCTTAGTGACAAAACATGTTTGGTCGACGGGTTTGCGTTCGGTGTGAATCTTGCTGATAAGGACAATTGGTTTTCTTGTGACATCGGGGAAACTTGAACCATTGGTCTTACTTCTTAGGATGTTGTTGATAGCATTAGACTTGTTGATGGCTCTGTGATTGGGCACTTTGGCATCAAGGAGACACGGTTTGGTGTCTCACTAACATGCGACATAGTTGAACACATTTTGACCAAATGGCTGTCCTACATGGTCTATTTTGGACCAATGAGAGAAGCAGGAGAATCATTGGCAGTTGAACTATTGAGACTGTTCTTGTGTGGAAGATCAATAGACCTTGAATGAAGAGGTTTTCTCTAGAATGGTCAACAATGATGAACAGTTCGGTGGTGAAAGAGTTGTTTGATTAAACATGATTTGATCAGTGTGTGTGAATTCAATTTTGAGAGTATTGTAATAGTAATGTTCTGTACAAGGTTGATCAAGGAAATGTTGCTACTATAAAATTGACATCTGAAAGTGAAGTTTGATCTCTGTATGTAATTTTTCTTACTGTAATACATAGAGACTTTTCTTGGTGTGGTGGGTTTTTCTCTCGTAAGGGTTTTTCCATGTAAATCTAGTGTCCAATTGTGTATGTGTCCATTTCTCTTTTCTATTATTCCTTTAATGTGTATCTTATTGAACTGTAATTACAAAATTTAAACTCATATTTGCATTCTTCCATGAGATTTTACATTAGGAGAGTTTTTTCTACATCTTATCTTTCCTTACAAGTGGTATCAGAGCCTGGCCAGTTCTGTTATCCTTGTGGGTAGGTTGGGTTTTTTGTGTCAATTATGTTCACTGGGAGTCTTGTAGAAGTTTGGTAATTTAAAATTACAGATTAAGATGGCAAGCACATCAGGAAAGATTGAAATTGAGAAATTCAATGGCAGCAATTTTGAGTTGTGCAAACTCAAAATGGAAGATCGGTTGGTTGATCATGATCTTTAGTTTGATGTGTCTGTAACGAAACCTACAGGCATGAAGCAAGAAGATTGGGACCTTACAGATCAAAAATCAAAGGGGTTGATAAGGTACTATCTGGCAAACTCTGTTCTTCTAAATGTTCATGAAGAAAAGACTGGGAGCTATTTATTAGGGAAAGTCCTTGGTGAATAAGTTGTTCTTGAGGAAGAATTTGTACTCTTTGAAAATGTAGGAAGGAGTGTCTGTTGCTAATCATTTGAATGCTTTCAACATGTTGATTGCTCAGTTAGCATTTGTGGGTGTGAAGATTGATGAAGAAGATCGTTGTATGCTATTGTTATGTTCTTTTCCAGATTCTTGGGATCACTTGGTGATGGCTATTGGGAGTATGACATCCAATTTTAAAATGGAAGACATTGTTGCTTCTTTGTTATCAAAAGAGATGAGAAGAAAATCTTCTAAGATGGCGAAGGAGGCTCTTGTTGTTTGAGGCAGATCGAAAGAAAAAGGAAAGAAGGACAAGAAGTCCAAATCAAAATCAGAAGGGAGATCAAAGTCTCCTAGTAAGAAGTCCAAGGTGAAGTGTTGGAATTGTGGGCAACCTAGTCATGTCTGAAAGGATTGCAAAGAGGAGAAAAAGAAGAAGAAGAATTCTTCCAGCAATGATTCTTCTCACACTGATGCAGATTCCTTCAAAGCAGCCTTGGCAACTCAGGCATTAGATGATGTCTGGCTGATTGATTCTAAGCATCTTTCCACATGACATCTCATAGAGACTAGTTCACTAAGTATGCAAAATATGATGGTCAAAGGGTGCATTTGGCAAGTGATTCATCTCTGGAAATAGTTGGTTGTGGAAGAGTCAGAATTCAATTCCCTGATGGAAGAGTGAAGGGAATCAATGATGTAATGCATATAACAGGTCTGACTTGAAATTTACTTTCTATTAGTAAGTTGAACAATGTTGGAGTGTAAGTCACATTCTCTGGAAATGGTTGCAAAATGACTAGAGGCTCAATGGTGCTATCTAGGGGTGCTCGTATTGGTACTTTGTATAAGCTAGATGCACTTGTTGTTCAATGCAATAGTGTCTCTGCAAAGTCACAAAAGACTACTCATGGAGAAAAGGAGGAAAAAGTTCCTGATAGTGCAAAACTTATGGAAGTTAAAATTCCAGTAGAAAAGACTATGCTCTGGCATCATAGGCTTGGCCACATTGGAGAAAAAAGGTTTAAAAACTTTGAAAAATAAAAACCAAGTTGAGGGGCTCAATGACTATAACCTTGAACTCGAATTTTGTGAACATTGTATATATGGTAAACAACACCATGTTTCAGTTTACTCCAGTTCTCATAAATATTCTGGTTTACTTGATTACATATATTTTGATGTTTTTGGTCCAGTAAATGTTCCTTCTTTGTCTAAATCATGATATTATGTATCATTCATTGATGATAATTCAAGAAGGGCATTTGTTTATTTTTTGACAAGTAAATCAAAAGTATTCTATCATTTTAAGGAATTTAAAAACCTTGTGGAAAATCAGACTGGAAGAAAAATAAAATGTTTAAGGACTAACAATGGTGGTAAATTTTGTTCTGATGAGTTCAAAAGGTACTATAAAGATCATGGAATTAAAAGACATAAAACTACACCCTACACTCTGCAACAAAATGGAGTTGTTGAAAGGTTCAACAGGACAGTGATGGAAAGAGCACAAAGTATGCTGAGTAGTGTTGGATTGGAGGAGAAGTTCTGGGCTGAGGCAGTTGCAACAACATGTTATTTAATAAAAAGTTCTCCTAATTCTGCTCTTGTTGAGAAAACACCTTTGGAAGCATGGTCTGGAAAGAAACCCTCTCTGAGACACATTTGTGTCTTTGGCTGTGAGGCATATGCATCGAATGACAAAAGGTCTAAATTGGAAAACAAGGCTGTTAAATGTATTTTTATTGGTTATAGTGCTAGGATAAAAGGATACAAGCTTTGGAATCCTGATACAGAGAAGGTTTTGTATAGCATAAGTGCTATTTTTCATGAGTTGAAGCCTTCTACTTTGGATTTGCAGTCAGAGACAAAATCAGAAAATAAAAAGAATGTAGTTAAAATTCCCCAGACACTAGATAAAGAGGATTTGAAAATTCAAAATGTATCTGAAACTGAGGAGAGCTCAAGTAATTCTGAGAGTTTTGAAGAAGAACAACCTCAACCTCAACCCGTGAGGAGGTCAACATGTGAAAGAAAGCAACTTGATAGGTATGGGTTTTCTATGTTAGATTCTACTTGTGCCTATGCTTTAATTTTTAGCACTGATGAGCCTAGGACTGTCAAAGAAGCAATTAGAATGCCTGATTCAAACTCTTGGTTGGAAGCCATGAATGAAGAAATGGCATCATTAGAAAATAATGACACTTGGAGTTTGGTATCCTTTCCTGAAGGCAGAAAAATTGTTGGCTGCAAATGGGTATTTAAAAAGAAAATAGGTTTGGATGGTAGTGTGGAAAAGTATAAGGCGAGGTTGGTTGTGAAGGGATATTCCCAGGTAGAGGGAATTGATTATGGAGAAATTTTTTCTCCTATAGCTAAGCTGACATCTATCAAATTTCTTTTGTCACTTGCAGCAGCGTATGACTTAGAGATTGAACAGATGGATGTGAAGACAACATTTCTTCATGGTGATCTTGAAGAAGAAATTTATATGTCCCAGCCTGAGCACTTTGTGGAAAAAAGTAAAGAAAATCTGGTTTGCAAGTTGAAAAAATCTCTGTATGGATTAAAACAATCTCCTAGAATGTGGTACTAGAATTTTGACACATTTGTTTTGTCATTGGGATTTGTAAGATCGTTCAATCTGATCATTGTGTGTACTTCAAAGCTGAAAATGATCATGTGCTTATTATTGCTCTCTATGTTGATGATATGATGTTCATAGGCAATAGTAAGTTAATGATTTCTGATCTAAAATTTTATTTGTCTGCAACGTTCGAAATGAAAGATCTTGGTGCAGTTAGGTATATTCTGAGAATGGAAATAACCAGGGTCAGAAAAAGTAGAAAACTTTGGTTCAGCCAGAGTAAGTATATTAATACTATTCTGGAGAGATTTTGTATGACTGATTGCAAGCAGCTAGTTGTTCCAGTTTTAAAGGGAACAAAGCTATCTGTTGAAGATTGTCCAAAATCTCCTATTGAGATGGAGGACATGACTAGAGTGTCTTATGCTAGTGCAGTTGGAAATTTAATGTATGCAATGGTGTGTACAAGACCAGGCATTTCCCAACCAGTGGGAGTACTTAGTCATTTTATGGTGAATCCTAGAAGGACGCATTGGGATGTTCTGAAAAGAGTGTTTAGATATCTGAAGGGCACTTCAGAATATGCTTTGTGTTACCATGGCAATTTTGTTGAATCACAGAGGACTCTCAGCATTCATGGGTATGTGGATTCTGATTGGGCAGGGGACATGATAGCAAAAGGTCTACCAGTGGATATATTTTCATGATGAATGGTGGTGCAGTTAGTTGGATGAGTAAGTGACAGGTTGTAGTTGCTTTGTCCACTACAGAGGTAGAATACATGGCAACTACATACGCCTGTAAAGAAGCAATCTGGTTAAAACATTTGTGTTCTAACATTGGGTTTGATGCAGGGAAAATTACAATTTACTGTAATAGTCAAAGTGCTATTTGTCTAGAAAAAAATCCTACTTTCCATGCCAGGATGAAACATTTTGATGTGTAGTATCATTTTGTACGAGATATGGCGAATGATGGAAAGGTCTCTTTAGAAAAAGTGGATACTCTGGAAAATGTTGCAGATGCATTGATGAAACCAGTGAGCACATACAAGTATAGGTGGTGTGCCAATTCGATGGGCCTTGGTGCCCATTAATTTTAGTAGTTTTGTTGTGCTCTGAAGGTGTCAGTAAGATCTTCGTCAAGTGGGAGATTGTTGGAAAATGTGCCTCAAAATTACTGACATGAAACTCCTAAAAGAGAAAAATCGGTAAGACCTTCAAAATGTCTTGCCAACTAGTAGTTGTGTTCTAAACTTTTGAAGAGTTCAGATTGACGTGACATTGGATCTATCTTTCCAACGGAAGTCATCAGCAAGACATAGACTATCAGTGTGAGATTCCAATCTTGTTCCTTCCTAGCAGATCTCTTGCCGATGGGTTGGTTCCTAGTGATCATCGGGAAGACTCTTGGTGACGAATGTCATCGGGGGGACATGAACCTTCGGAGTAAAATATTTTGATAGTAGATGTCTTGTCGATGGATTTACACATGATGTATATCGGGAAGACTCTTGGCGATGAATGTCATCGGGGAGACATGAACCTTCGGAGTAACCTATTCCAATAGCAGTTGTCTTGCCAATGGATTTACTCATGATGTATATCATTAAGACTCATTCCGATAGTGTTAGTCTCACCGATGGATTTGTTCATGCTGAATGTCAGGGAGACTCTTGCTGATGGACATATCAGGGTGACATGAAGGTTCTATAAGAATATTAGTGATATAAATCTCTTGCCGATGGATTTATTTCAGTGTGACTCTAGCTGATGATACTTGGTCGGGGTGACATGAAATTTCTATGAGAATCTTAGCGACATAACATGTCTGGCCAACGGGTTTGCGTTCGGTGTGACTCTTGCCGATAAGGATAGTTGGTTTTCTTGTGACATCGTTGAAACTTGAACCATTGGTCTGACTTCTCAAGATGTTGTCGATAGCATTAGTCTTGCCGATGGCTCTATGATTGGGCACTTTGGCATCAGGGAGACACAGTTTGGTGTCTCACCGACATGTGACAAAGTTGAACACATTTTGACCGAACGACTATCCTACGTGGTCTATTTTGGACCAATGAGAGAAGTAGAAGGAGAACCATTGGCATTTGAACTATTGAGACCGTTCTTGTGTGGAAGATCAACAGACCGTTAATGAAGAGGTTTTCTCTGGAATGGTCGATGATGATGAATAGTTCGGTGGTGAAAGAGTTGTTCGATTAAACATGATTTGATCAGTGTGTGTGAATTCAATTCTGAGATTATTGTAACAATAATGTTTTGTACAAGGTTGATCAAGGAAATATTGCTACTGTAAAATTGACATCTGAAAGTGAAGTTTGATCTCTGTATGTAATTGTGTTTACTGTAATACAAAGAGACTTTACTTGGTGTGAAGGGTTTTTCTCCCGTAAGGGTTTTCCTACATAAATATGGTGTCCAATTGTGTATGTGTCCATTTCTCTTTTCTGTTATTCCTTTAATGTGTATCTTATTGAACTGTAATTGCAAAATTTAAAGTCATATATGCAATCTTCCCTAAGTTTTGGCATTATGAGAGTTTGTTCTGCATCTTATCTTTCCTTACAAAACTTATGTCCATTAGAAGAGGTGGGATGGATCTTTCCTATGAGGTTGAGTCCCCATTGAGAAAATGGCCATGGCAAAGTAAGTTGTTGTAGCTGTTGAGCTGGTGCATGTATAAGATCTCCATGAATCTAACACTGGTGACATTTATTCACAAAGTGATAGGCATCACGTTCCATTGTAGGCCAATAATATCTTGTTCTTAAGATATTTTCAGCTAAGGTTAGACCAACAGAGTGAGTTCCACATATACCATGGTGTACCTCTTGTAAGGATGTTTGTACTTCATTTGAGTCAAGACATCGAAGGAGGGTACTATCTAGGCTACAATGGTAATAGGTATCTCCAATGATGGAATATTTGGATGCTTGTCAGATAAAGTCTTTGCGTTGGTTGAGGGAAAAGTTAGGAGGGACAATCTAGTCATGCAAGTAACTATAGATGTCTTTGTACCAAGGTGATTCAAGACCAACAAGTTCACACACAAGTTCGTTTTTAGGGACATTGAACGCATGGATCAACAATTGTTCTACCAAGAACTCATATTGTGATGCATTGTTAGGAATGTCTAAGAGAGATCCAATTGTAGCCATTGTGTCAGCTACTTTGTTCTAGATTCTTGATATCTATTCAAATGTAATATTGTCAAAGTACAGTCTGAAACTATCTACCATGCTCTTGTAGGGTGTCAATTTCTCATCTTTGGTGTTATAATCATCATTAGGTTGCTTAATCACTAACTCTGAATTTCCGTAGACTTGAAGATCCTTTATTTTCCATTTTATTTCCATTTAGAGTCTTGTCAATAATGCTTCGTACTCAACCATGTTGTTTGTGCATGGAAATGCTATTTAGAATGACTTGGGAATAGAGTCTCCTTGAGGTGTGATGAATAGAATGTTGAGAAGTTGTTGAAGATGTTTTAGTATTGTTGTCATTGATTTCAAAACCTTGGATCCAAAAGGATGTGCTCCAAATAATGTACAGACTTGATCTATCCTATCGAGTGCTATGATGTTACATAGTACTTCTTTTGGGACGTTTGTGGAAGTCAATTTATGAAGAATAATGAAGTATAATCATTTGATTTTGGATGCAATGCTCAAAGCTTACTTCGGGTAACCTTGCTATCCAGAACTTCATATAGCATGTTGCAATTTTTTGTATGTCAAATTGTGGTTCTTTAGTTGACACTAAAATTGATGATAATCAAGATTTGGTCTTGGTTGTGGCATTCTCATTAGCTCCAAAATATATTTCATGTATTTCAAATTTTTCTATCTCTTGGAAATTATGTTATCTTATGTATGACCTATTTTTGGTCCTTTGGTAACATGGTAAGAAGATATTTATGTGCAACCTATCTTTTGTGTCTAGTGTTAGCGTGCAAGGCCTTAATGAATATCTTAAGGTTGTTCTTCATGCTAACATGTTTTGTGGTGATCTAATTCAAATTATATATGGCTAACTTGGAAGAATATGAAGATATCACGTATGGCCGACCTAGGAGATTATCAAGACATGGAATAGTATAAGTAAAGGTTGTTTTGTTTCCAATGAAATGAAGAAGTGTGGATTATGATGTGTGCAAGCAGCTAAAAAGGTTTGAAGAAAGAAGCAATATATTTTGCAGATTTTGTGTGAAGAAGTTGAGCAGAAGGTTCATGATCAGATCTGCTGCAGACATATATTGTGCTCTTAATTGGAACTGAATTCATGCATATGTAGATGCAACTTCATTAGTTCACTTTTTTCAGTGAGACTAATTTGTAATTTTTTGTTCTATATTTGGGAAGTGAGCCCACTGGCAGTGAGTAACTTGGAAATGAGCCTTTTTATAAAAATCACCTTAACTATTGTCACCTTAACCGGTGCCTTATAATTGAGAATTAGCATTCTCTGTGGTTTTTCACTTCTCCAGTTTCCACGTAAATTCTAGTGTTCATTGGTGTTGCTATGTGCATTCATGTTAATATTTGTTTGATTAATTTTTGATTGATATAAGTCTGGTATTGATTAACTAAGGAAAAGAAAAGTATTGTTGGATAACCAATTCACCCCCCCTCTCAGTTATCCGGACTGTTCAACAATTGGTATCAGAGCTTGGTCTCTTGGAGATAGAGCTTAACCACTTAAGGGAGATCTTGGAAGTTTGAACAAATGGTAGGAGCTTATCACTTTGAGGAAGAACTGAAGATAATGTTAGATGATATGGAAAACACAAAATCTGAAAATGAAGAATTGAAAGAAAATATCGAGGAAAACGCTTGTATTGCAAAGCTAAGGGAGCGAACCTGGAAGTTCAAAGTAAGACACAAAGAGGTTATCCATGAATTAAAAGAATCAAAAGAAAGTATTGTGAATTTAAAGCAACAACTGGATGAATGCAAGAAGAATGGAGAAAATCTCAAATACATTATCAAACAAAAAATGGAAGAATGGAAGAAGACTGAAGAAAATCTCAAGGATACTATCAAACATAAATCAAAAGAAAATGAGAAGTTAGATCAAGAATTAAGAAGGATGAAAATTGAAGCAAGAGTATGTGGAAGTAGCATGATTTTGGATCAACTTTTGTCCCTACAGAAATGTCACAAGGATAAAGGAGGACTTGGATTCGTCGACAAAAACTCAAATCAAAACACTAAGGGTGAAGACAAAGTAGTTGAAGCTGAAGCAAGATCAGTTGTAACAAGCATGGTTTGGAACTCTAATGCACCTACAAAAAGACCTTCAGTCAGGCAGCCAAATTCTCAAAGGTACTTATCATTCAATAGTCATTGTTTTCTATGCAAAAAGTTTGGACATAAGGCTGTAGAATGTAGAAGCAAGAAGGAACAAAATACTCAATGCTTTAATTGTCACAAGTTTGGTTATAAAGAAAGTCATTACAGAAGTCAATTATCCAATTTGATAAGAAGGAATGGAATAAACAATATCTTTCATGGTTATGGTCACAATGCTAATCAGTGTAAACCTAGGGTTCACTCAGCTAAGTTAGGACAAAGATGTTACAAGTATAGTCAGCCCAGACATTATGCTAACACATGCAGATATGTTGCTCCGGAAAGGCTTGAGAACAAAAAGAAGGCTACAAAATCAAATGAATCTAAGAAGAAGATGGTCATGGTTTGGAGGAAGAAGGAAGCAAGTGTTGAAGACACTTCCATGGTACCGGATCCCAGTACATTCCCTACTGGTATCTGATCCAATCTGCCTTAGCTTAGGGGGAGTTTTGCATTGCATATCCTGTCAGTTCCCCTTCTCCAAAGTAATATTGAAGTAATGTTTAACGTGATAAGTTTGAACCAGTTGATGATAAATGATGAAGTTTAATCCGGCTGATTGAAAAGAAAAGTACAATTACTAGTGTCATCAATGTGTATTTTTGGCAGCGAAATCATTATGCGTAATTAAGAATAAAAGGTGGGAGTATTCAAAGTCATTTCTCATAGTTTGCAAGAGAGAAGAAGAAGAAGTTTTGTTGAGCGATAAAGAGTTTGAAGTGAAACGATGGAATCTATTAATAGAGGATCGAGTGGTGGTATTCTGCTAAGGCTGAAGGGAGTTGAGTTGGATGAGTTTGATCATCGAAAGATGAAGGAAATGGAACTAGGGTTGAAGATGGATGAATCACATAACATAAATACTCTGGGTATGGATTTATGGGGAGAATTTCCCTAGTTTGTAGACAAAGAATCTATCTTGTTGCTTTTAAGTTGATTCAAGGATAGTAGCATTATTTTGGACAAACTCTATCCGATCACGAAGGAATCCATTGAAGCCATTACTAGTTTGTGCAGTCTTGGTGACCTCCCTGGGAAGAAAATGGTGAAATACAGAGATGTGGAGGAACTTACTAGTTTCGATAAAGACCCCTAGGATCTACTGATAAATACCATTGTTGATCCTACAATAAGGTATGTTGCCTATGGCATCACTTATAAAATCTATTTTAGAAATCATAAAGGTTCTACTTTGGCCATTGTTGTATATCTTGCACACATGATGGTGAAGGAAATTAAGCAGTTTGATTTGTGTAGGATCATGATGGAAAACCTAATTGAGAATTTCAAAATGTCTTTGGTTGAGAGTTATCATTTCTGATTTGGATTTTTGCTCATATGTTTGGTATTTTACTTTTTGATTTCGCTACTAGAAAAGGAGAATGTTAAGTGGAAGTTTTGCGTCCCTATAGGAGGGAAAGTTTACAGGTATTTGGAATGTATGGAAGATAAAGCAAGTGCATGAAAAGTCTATTTCTCATCCTTCAAGATGAATCTATGCTCTAGTGTGATAGTGTCTAGTCAGTTTGAGGAGGGTTCCTCCTCTGGTAAGAAGGGTTTGGAATTTGTTATTGGTGGTTCCTCTGGTAAGAAGGATTTGGAAGATATCGTCACTATCTCAGAAGAAAAGGATAATGAAGAAAAGTTTCTACCTTGATCTAATTTTGTTGATCCAAATGATATTCGATTGATGTTAGATGAAGGTGATATGAAGAAGGTTGGTGAAATGTGGTGTGCCAGCTCTCCGATCAAAAGGCTTAAAACTAATGATGCTCTAGTTGATTATCTACTCAAAAAGGGTATTACTATTTCAGATGTTTCTGACTTTTTATCGGATAATCTAGTAGAAGTTGTTGAAGAAAGGATGTTGCTGGAAGGACCTAAAGGACATAAGTTCAAAGCTATGATTGAGAGAAGATGTTTCAAAGCTAAAAAAAAGTTATCCAAACACATTGGTGAGACAAAAGAATGCATTAAGGAAATATCTAACATCTATAGGTATTGTCTCTAGTGGCTTGTTATTGTTGATAATTTTAGAAGCAGAATTGAAGCTATTAAATCTGAGATGAATAATATTGGAAAGAGTTTTGATTTCTTCAAAGACAAAGATGGAAAATAGAGAATAAGAGTTGGTGAGTTGCAAGAAGAGTTATTGGTTGTTCAAAGACAGAGGGAAGACTTGGTTAGAACTTCCTGGTTGGTCAAGGAAATTGTTGAGGTCCAGTTGGATCATCTCTCTAGGATACTTTTTATGCAAAAGATTGTGAATGACAATGCCTATCACAGGACTGGTCATCTTCATTTATGTTGTTCACTATGTTGGATAGTATGAGTGCTAGATTGGATTCTACGGTGCTAGCTTGGAAAAGGATTCTTCCAATTGTGAGAGAGAGATACAAGAAAATATTTCATGTGAAAAGTGTTATTTTTACTTGAGTTCTTAAATGTTCAAATTTTGGCCATTTTCCTTTGATGGAAAAAAGGGGGAGAGAAATAAAGAGAAAAACAAAAACAAAAAGAGCTATTGAATTGCTAGACAAAGGGGGAGTACTTGGATATTTTGGAGTTTATAGTTTTGAGTTGGAGTTGTGGAATTTTGTGTTTTTGAGTTTTTGTTGTTTTTCCATCAATGCCAAAGGGGGAGATTGTTGAGAAGTTGTTGAAGATGTTTTAGCATTGTTTTCATTGATTTCAAAACCTTGTATCCAAAAGGATGTGCTTTGGATGATGTACAGACTTGATCTATCCTATCGAGTGCTATGATGTTACGTAGTATGGATATTATCCTTGATCTGGATATGGTAGTACTTCTTTTGGGACGTTCGTGGAAGTCAGTTTATGAAGAATAATGAAGGATAATCTTTTGATGTTGGATCTGGTGCTTAAAGCTTACTCTGGGTAACCTTGCTATCCATAACTTCATATAGCATGTTGCAAGTTTTTGTATGTCAAATTGTGGTTCTTTGGTTGACACTAAAATTGATGATAATCAAGATTTGGTCTTGGTTGTGGCATTATTATCGGCTCCAGAATATTATTCATGTAATTCAAAGTTTTCTATCTCTTGGAAATTATGATATCTTATGTATGACCTATTTTTGGTCCCTTGGTAATGTGGTAAGAAGATCTTTATGTGCAACCTATCTTTTGGGTTCGGTGTTAGCATGCAAGGTCCTATTGAATATCTTAAGGTTGTTCTTCATGCCGACATGTTTTGTGGTGATCTAATTCAAATTATATATAACTGACTTGGAAGACTATGAAGATATCACGTTTGGCCAACCTAGGAGATTATGAAGATATGGAATGGTATGCGTATAGGTTGTTTTTGTCCGATGAAATGAAGTGTGGAGTATGATGTGTGCAAGCAGATAAAAAGTTGTGAAGGAAGAAGTAATCTATTTTGCAGAGTTTGTGCAAAGAATTTGAGTAGAAGGTTCATGATTAGATCTGATGTAGATAGATATTATGCTCTTAACCATAACTGAATTCATGCATATGTAGATGCATCCTCATTAGTTCACTTTTGTCAGTGAGACTATTTTGTAATATGTTGTTCTGTATTTGGGCAATAAGCCCATCGGCAATGACCCACCTTGCAGTGAGCCTTTTTGTAAAAATCACCTTAACTAGTCTCACCTTAACCGATGCTTTATAATTGAGAATTAGCATTCTCCACGGTTTTTCCCTTCTTAGGTTTCCACATAAATTTTGGTGTTCATTGTGCTTGGTGTTGTGTGCATTCATGTTAATATCTGTTTGATTAATTTTTTATTGATATAAGTTTGGTCCAAATTAATTAAGGAAAATAAAAGTATTGTTGGATAACTGATTCACCCTCCTATCAGTTATTCAAACTGTTCAACACAAAATTTTAGCTCTTGACCCATAACTTGTGTAAGATCCATCAAAATATAGCTTCCAAGTTATTGGTTTTTTTATTAAAAAGATTGATTCATCTAGGAAATCGGATATCAAAGAATGATCCTCCTTTACTGGTGCATCTGCAAGTTGATCAGCTATCATTTTTCCTTTTATTTCTTTGTGGTCAACGTACTCAATATCATACTCACTTAGGGTCATAACCCACTTAGCTAATCTTCCTATCAAAGTTGCTTTATTGAGAAGGTATTTCAAAGGATCAATTTTGGCGATCAGTTTGTCTTGTGATTCAACATGTAGTGTCTTAATTTTTGTGTTGCAAATACCACTACTAGACATTCTCATTCAATAGGACTATAGTTCAACTCATATCCGACTAAGGTGTGACTAATATAATAAATTGCTCATGTTCCTTGCCATCATTGTAATTTTGTGCTAGTAATGCCCTTAGTGTTGATGTAGTTATTGTCACATATAGTATCAAATGTCTTTCATCAATCAGAGGCATAAGAACTGGTGGATTCAATAGGTAATGCTTGATTTGATCAAATGCTTCTTGGGATTTCTCTATCCAATTGAAGGGAATTCCTTTTCGTAACAAGTGTTGAGATGGATGGATTTTTTCTGCTAGCTAAGCAATGAACCTATGGATTGATTGTAGTCTTGTAATGTTCTTAATTGATTTATATTGGTTGGCAGTGGCATGTCCAAGATAGCTTTTACTTTGGTGGAATCAACTTCTATTCCTCTGCAAGAGACAATATATCCTAGGATTTTTCCTGATTGGACCTTGAAAACACATTTCTTTGGATTTAGCCTGAGTTGGGACTTTTCCAGTCATGTGAAAATCTTGTCCAATACTGCTAGGTGACCACTTCATTCTAGAGATTTAGAGAGAAGGTCATGAACATAGTATTCCATAAGTACATGCATATAATCATGAAAATTGTAGCCATGGCTCTTTGATAGAGAGATCCAACATTTTTTAGCCCAAATGGCATGATATTCCAACAGAAAGTTCCCAAGGGTATGTGAAAGTTGTCTTTGGTTGATCTTCAATGGCAATTCTTATATGATTATAACCCAAGTATATTTCCATAAGTGATAGCATTTCATAACCAGTAGTAAGGTCTACTATGATGTCAATGTTTGGTAAAGGAAAATCATCTTTAGGACAAGCTTTGTTGAGGTCTCTAAAATCTCTACATACTCTGATTTGACCATTTGGTTTACTGACAGGAACAAAGTTTGATATCCAATATGCATAATCAATCAAGTGAATGAATCCAACATCCAGGAGTTTCTTTAGTTCCACCTTGACAAGGAGTGCAATCTGAGGGTGCATTTTTCTTAACTTTTGTTTATATGGCTTAGCATTTGGAAAGAGAAGCAAGTGATGTAGAATGAGCTCAGGGTCCAATCCAGGCATATCATTATATGACCATGCGAAATTAACTTGTCTTTCTGGAAAGAATGATATGAACTCAGGCTTTTCCTTAACAGTCAAAGATGTTGCTAACTATATGATTCTAGAATTGTCTTGTGTATTGATGTTCACTTCTTTTGTTTCTTCTATAATCAATGGCGATCTCTCTCATTCTATAGGGATATAGTCTAGTCCTCCATCCTCAGGTGCCTCAAAGAGGCTTTCACCTTTGAATATGTCCTTTACTTTTACTTTTTCACGGTCAATAGGCACCTTTCGGTTTTCACCTGAAGACCTATTACTTTTATTTTTGCTTTTTTCATTTTCACTTTTGTGACTAGAGGACAGGATGGCCTCACCAAAGTATGCTACATAATTGAGTTCTATAGAAAATCCATCCTTATGATCCCCACTTGATATTCCCTCACAAAGTCCCACGAACTCAGCAATTGCTTCGCCATTCTTGAAAGTGTCTAAACTTGGTGGTTCTTGTTGATCCAAATCTATAAGTTGGGGGTAGACAAGAGGTAAGCCAACATCGGTATTGTCAAGAGTCATTATGTAGGTAGATAGGGTAAAGATGCAAGTAGAGTCATTAGGTTCCCAGGAGGTAGAATCAATGGTTTCCCAAAAGTGTTTGATACACTCTTCTCTGTTGAAAGGGACTTTTGGACAAGAACTTGGCAGACTTGGCAGGGGATTAATTGTAAACATTTGACCGAATATTTTTTCAAGGGAAGGCTCATCAAATATTAGAAACATTTTATCAAGTTCCATGAAAGTAGTGGAGGATAGGGAATCCCATTCATATTCAGCGGAATCAACATTATAATCCCAAGATTCCTCATATGTATCGATCTCATCTGAAGCGTCAACAAACTCATTCTAAGGTAACTCGATACCTTGGATAGTCACTTTTACTAGTACAAACCCTAACCCATGATTATTTAGTAATTTAGGATTCTGTAAGGGTTCCAACATTCCTTGTTTATTTAGGCCAAGGCCACTATGTGCATCATATTTGTTTTGCTTCATTATTTGGAACCCTTTTGAATATTGTTCAGTTGGTAATTTCTTAGTTTTATTTTCCTCCTCTTCTCGGTACAGCCATATGAGAATATGATCATCTAAAGATTCTTTGGAAAGTTACCCCAATTTAGTGAAGGTGGTAGGGGGATTATAGATGATAACTTTGGGTTGCATGGGATGCGGTTTTCCATATGACTTTGGTGATTTAGGAAATTTTCCAATGAAAAAGATACTCTTCATGTTGTATTATTTGCATCCTTTGTCTTGGATCTGAATCTTTGGTGTGGAAGGCGTGATGAATGGAGTGGATGATTTGACAAGGGTAGATGGGTCAATGTAATTAGATGGAGTGGTGGATGAAGTGGAAGGTGAGTTCTCTCGATTGATGAGCATTTGATGTTCAATAGTTCCTTTTAGGTTTGAACAATACTAAAAAGGATCAAGGTCGCTTGGAATAGTGATTTCAGTGCCATTATGTGGAAATTTGAGGCATTGATGGTAGGTGGATGGAATAGCCCTCATGGCATGAATCCATGAGTAGTCAAGGAGAAGGTTGTAATGCAAATCTATATCCAAGACATGAAATACTATGTTTTGTACTACTGGACCAACTCTCACAGGAAGTGAAATTATGCCTTCAAAAGAACGTTGAACATCATCATAAGCTTTGATTATGATTTTCTTGGTTTGTTCTATACAATTCTCAGAGTATCCCAATGCTTTCACCAATTTTAATGAGAAAATATTCAGGCTTTCTCCACTGTCTACTAGGACTCCTCTGATCTTGTGTTTATTAATGCATACTTCAAGGTGCAGGGGGTCGTTATGATTGGCTTTTGGTGCAGAAAAGTCTTGTTCAGACAAGGTGACATGGTGCGGCATAGCTAAGATCCAACCATGGTCTAAAATTCATTGACATCTAGGTTAGCGGGGATAGATGCTTCTTGCAATGCTTTATCAAGGATGGCTCTATGTTGTGAAATGTGAAGGAGTTCCAAGATAGAAATTTTTGCAAGGTTTTTCATAATTGATCAAAGAGATTATATTGAATTTTTGGCTATGAATTAGAAGGAGCTCCTATAATAGTTATCTTGGTTCGATGGGTGGTAACAACACATTTTGAACTTGGCTTGTTTATAGTGATAGTGGCAATGTGATCATCAAAGGGTCTCACATTAAGGATGATAGTGTTGTAATCATGTTTGATGATGACATAGTTTGCATTATTGTTGTACCCTGAACTAGAGGCTTCGGCATAGTTTGCATTATTGTTGTACCCTGAACTCGAGGATTTTCCTTTATCATGGTCTTGCAAGGGAGTCTTGAATATGGTATGATCAACATTGGTTTCTCCTTGTGAATCTCCTATTGATATGGTTCCATTTTCAATGAGGTCTTGAATGATATTTTTGAGTGTCCACATATAGCTATTTTGTGTCCTTTTGCACAGTGGTATTCACAATATTCGTCTTCCTTCCACCAATCAAGTTTGATCAATTAGTTCTCATAGTTTTTTGTTTTTGGTAGTGTGATGACATTAGATTGCAAAATTTGTTTGAGGACTAATTCGATGGGTTCACCCAAAGGGGTGTATTTTCTTTTAAGACAGGGAGGACCTCTTCATTGTTGAATGTTTTGGACATCATTTAGCATTTGGTTTTGACCTTGTGTTTTGGTGTTTGTTGTACTGGATGCATTTGATGAAGAAGGACCTTTATGTTGAATGGTTGGACCTTTGGTTATCACTTTGGCATCAACAACTCCATCATTTCTGACATTTTTGTTTTGGGACTAGTATTCTCTCTTGTCATTATTGGGTTTCAGATTTTCCTTGTTTACTTTAACTAATCCCTTTGCAATAAGACATTTCTCAATAAGAACACCTTTCTCAAGAATCTCCTCAAAGGTTATGCAACATTAGATTTGAATTCGACTCATCAATTCTTCATCAAGGTTTTCCACAAACATGGTGACAAGTTATCTTTCAGGAATGTGACAAGGGAACTTGCTAACCAAACCTCACCTTCTTTAGTAAAATGAGGTAAGTGATTCCCCTTCTTCTTGTTTGGTTGTGCTCAATGTTGCAAGGGTGACATCATTTTTAATATTGAAGGAAAAATGATTGATGAATTATTCGGCTAGTTCACCCCATGTTATAATTCTTGGAGGAAGGTGTGCAAACCAATCTAAGGTTGGCCCTGTGAGGCTTTGTGGGGATAGTCTCGTCAAATAGGTAGGGTCATATGATACTTCCATACAAATGTGTTGAATTCTTAAATGTGTTCTATTTGGATCCCCTATCCCCTTATACTTAGGAAAAGGTGGTGTTGTGAAGTGAGGGGGAAAGGGTGGCATGTATAGATTTCTATCAAATGGAAAGGGGCACAATTCTTCCACATAATAGGTCTTCTTGTTGGTCCCCATTTGCATGTTTTTCATCTATTTTTGGAGGGTCTGGACTTGTTGTAGAAAAATTTATGTGAGAGATGGTGTTGCATTGCTTTGGTTTGGTGTCATGATGTTGGTATTGAGGTCATATGTTGGATTTGAATTGGGATTGACGGTTTGTGACGCGTGACCTTGGTTACCATATTGGTGTGTGTTGTTTTGATTTGGGAAGAAATTTTCATTTGGGTTTGTTCCAAAGGTCATGTTTGCATGTGGTATCATGGTTTGGAATTGAGGTGTAGACCCTTGATTTATGCCTTGGTTTTGAAAATTTGGTCCTTGATTTGCATTTTGAAAGGAGGGTATAGGTCTTTGGTTGATGTTTTGACATGAAGGAAAGGTCCCTTAATTGGTATTTGAAGGTGTAGATCCTTGATTGGTATTTTGAAATGAAGGTGTAGGTCCTTGATTGGTATTTTGAAATGAAGGTGTAGGTCCTTGATTGGTATTTTAAGGTGTAGGTCCTTGATTGGTATTTTGAAATGAAGGAAAATTTCTTTGAGTAGAATTTTGGAATGTTGGAAGGGACCCCTGATTAGTGTTTTGGAGTGATGGAATTGATCCTTGATTAGCATTTTGATTTGGGATCCTTCATGAGATAATGTGAACCTTTCTAAGTTTAGTTGGTGGATTTTGACTTGAAGAAGGTGCACCTTGAAATTGGAATAAGGAACCTTGAATTGTGTTGTGAAGTGTGGGTTTAGGACCTAGGTTTTTATTTTGGGTCAAAGGGGTAGGACCTTGCGATGTGGAACCTTGATTTGTGTTTTGAAGTGTGGGTATAGGACCTTGGTTTGCATTTTGGATCAAAGGGGTGGGGCCTTGTGATGTGGAACCTTGGTTTGTATGTTGGAAAAGGGGGTTTGTAAAGGTCTTACCTATAGAATTTGAGGAATTTCCAAGTGTGAAACTTTGTCATTGTGTAGTGGCATTGGTTACCTTGTTTCCAAATGTTGAGATGGTTGGGATGTGTGTAGTAGTGGTAGTCATGTGTGTAGTTGTACCAAGGGGTATGTTTGAAATTTGTTGTGATGAGGGCATGCCAATTGCAAATGGATTTTTGGTTTCTTCTTCTACAATGGTTGATATGTCAAAGCCTTAGGTAATTTGGCACCCTTTTTAGCTAGTGGGTAGAAGAATCTGTTAGGGTCTGCACTAACAAGTTGATCAAGAATTTTTAAAATTCTTCGGCTGTGATAAGCTTCTTCAATTTCTTCTTGGGTCAATTGTTTGTTGAGTCCTTCTAGGCTCAAGTTTTCCCATGGGTTGCTTTGGTCTATTATTGGTGTGTCTCTTGGAGGTGTAGAATGATTTGAATCTATTCCAAGGGTAGTGCCATGAAAAGGGTTACTTGAAAAATTCATGTCCTTTCTCTTGGTTTGTGACCTTGTTTCAACCATGTAAGACTTTTGCAAGTTGAGGGATAATGCAAGATAATGATGAAATTATGCTATGTTCTTGAATTTTCTTGAGTATAAGGATAGTGAGGCTAATACAAGATGAGGATGAATCTAAGCTATGTTTTTGGATTTTTTTGGATTTTTGGATATGAGGATGCAAGGTGATTATGCAAGGATGATAATGATGATGATAATGTGACTAAATGATGCTAAATTAAAGATCAAGGTGATAATGCAACTAAGGCTAAGATGAAGGTAAGCTATGTTTTTGTATTTTTGGGGTATAAGGATAAAAGGATAATGAAACTAATGGATGCAAAAGGATATGAAAGGTTGACTAATTGATAATAATATGATGCTAAGGCTAAGGTAAAATGAACTATTGTTTGTATTTCTGGGATAAAGGTGCAAAGTGAAATCTAGATTAAAGATCAAAGTTTGGAAAGATGATGATAAAAGCTATGATGTAATGAGGTCAAGCTAATGCAAAGGAATCCTAAAATTTTAAACAAAGTATGGCAATCAAGCTAATGTGAACCCAAGGTAACAATTCCAAGTGTCATTGACGATTTGTGGTAATCAAGAGGATAATTTTGACAAATTTGAGTCAAGGCTAGGACACAAGCTTAAGACTCAAACGCGATAAAGGTGATAATGACAAGGATTGATAAAATGAGGGATAATGGTCAATGACAAATAGAATATGAAACCAAGGATTTTCCAAAAGCTTAATGGTCTTCCTATGTTCAAAATTTCAAGGTCTAAATGCTACCTAAGGATCAAAGTTTAATCTATGCAATGCAAAGGATGGAGGAACAGTAACCTATAATGCAATGTTTCCCTAAATGACAATGTTGGAATGACATGATGAAGCTTGCAACTCTCTAGTTCAACAATCAAAGGTCACTATGAAATGAGTGGATCAGATTTTGAACAAAGATTTTATAAGTTTCTATTTTATTAGACAATTGCAGCTCTGTTTTCTACAAATGTGGTTCAGGAAGACAAATGCAGTTTTCCAATTATTAGATGCGGCTCAAGATATCAGTTGCAGGTTTTTTTTTGCAAGTGTGGTTTAGAATGTCAATTGCGGCTTTCTAGTACTCAGTTACAGTTCAAAGTATCAGTTGTGGCTCTGTTTTTAATAGTTGTGGTTCATAAAAAGTTGCTTTTGACAGTTTGATGGTTTATGATCTGGTTTTTGAGTGGATTTTGACTATTTTTTATGAAGTCTGATTGACAAACACAGAATACAGTATCAAGCACTTATTTTTGGTCTGGTTTTGGATGTGACAAATGTTTGAAAATTAAAACACACATAGAAAACAATGCACAATCCCTATGGTTGGCAAGGAAACCATTGGTTGATATCCCCACTTGGATTTCTCTAGCCACTTGAACAAGGCGGATAGCTAGAGACTTGGTGGCACTAGCTCCTCTCCACGACACTCACTTCTCAGGATCACCAAGTCTTATTCCCTAATGGAGGAATTCATGTCTCTACACAAGCTCAGTGAAGATGTGGTGCACCTTCAGAGGTCTGACCTCTTGTGATCAACAACCGTATAAAAGGGTTTTTGGCAACTAACACAAATTGGCTCCTAGTAAGGGCATCCATTCAAAGTGGCCATACATGCGGCAAGATTAGCTCAAGAATATGGCGAGTCAAGAGTCCTCCCAATCCTTTACACAAAAAGGAATTTTATGTATCTAATGAGGCTACTGAGGGTGGAACTTGTCGGTATGACACATCTGCACCTGTTTCTAATTTACTTTAATCAAGAAGCACATTTATTTATAGTGGCTTGGAAGAGCTTGAACTTAGCTTTGTTACCACTTGGGTTGTTCCCACCTTTCGAAGTGGCGTGGCAGACCCTCTAATAAAATTTAAACAATAGCAAGGAAAAACACTTATTTTTTATCATCCTAGATCACACAAAGCGCAAGGAGAGAGCATATTTTCATTCCTTTGCCTCACACTCGCATGGGGTTCATTTTAAACACAAAATCCAAGAATGTGGTGTGATTATACAAATGCCACAAAAATGCTTTTGGTCACTCAAGATCATCAAATGGCATGAGAGGAGAGCATACACACTTTCTAAAATAGTTGCAAATCACCAGACATAAAGGAAACTTGTTGATTTTAACCCGTGCTTATTATTTGAAGACACTTGTAAATTTTAAACCAATGATGTTATATGCATGTTCATTTTAATTCCCATGAGTGAAATATACAGATTGTTATTCTTTTAAAACCTTATGAGTGAAAAATGCATATTCTTTTTAACCTTTTTTATCCTAATGCAAGTTGTGGATAGTAGATAAAATGGAAATTTGCTTAAAACTAAAGTAAAGTAAAGCTCATTTTTTTTGTTGTTTCAAAAGAAAAAAAAAATTGGGAGCTCCAATCCAGAGCCACCTAATAAAAATAGAAGGTTAGCACACAAAAACCCTATTCTACATGAAAACCCAAAAAGACTGAAAACTGAAAGTTTATACCAGAAAAGCAAATGTGGCATTCTTTTTAGCAAGTGCATCGTTGAGTTGCATCACACTAGAATGATTGTGTCCCGATTTTGAATTCAAATCTTCCCACCTACGGTTTCCTCCCACATGTGTGTCGTTCCTTTGATCAAATGCATTGTTTCTTGTCAAATGTGTTGTTTCAAGTAAATGTGTTGTTTTGTACTAGAAATCTATAAAACAGAAAGAAATTTGTACGAAATCCTATAGAAATTTGTCTTCACATTAAGTTCACCAATGTAAGATGGGGTAAAACAATTCTAGCCTAGATAAAGTGACAACCAAACAATTCTAAGCTAAAAACCTCATCTAAACAAGAGAAAACAAACAAAGAGGAATAAAATGAAAGCATTCAAAGTAAAGCACTCCCCATTGCAGTTGATTCCTTCCCGTCTCTCCTATTTCTCCTTTTACAAACTTTGCCCTCGGATTTTGAAGTAGAACTTGTGCAATAACCTACAAATATTAAGTAGAAAGTTGGAGATAAAATGGTTAAGGAAAACATGGAGGAAGGTTGTTTTTATAGACAACCATTTAAATGGATGAATGAGATTAATCTTCTAGAAAGATGCCAAGATCAATGGTGTAGGATTGATGCACCAAGAATATGCTATTCATGGGAGGGATATTGAAGGTTATGACACCAATGGCTATGACAAGGATTAAATGAGCAAGTGGAGGAAATAGATGAATTAAAAATTGACAAATAATTAATTCATGAGAAGAGAATATTTGACCAAATGGGGACTAAACAATTCATTTGAATTATTTATTTGAGAAAAAGAGGAAATGGGCATTTAATAAAAATGATTATTCAACCATTTTAATTAAATAAGAGAAAATGGAAAATAGGCATTAAATAATTAACTTAGACTAATTATTTAATGGGAGAGAAAATGGCAAGGGATAATTAAATAATTTTGACAATTATTTAGTTATAGAAGAATTAAAAGACAAAATGAATAGATAAATAATTAATAATAATTATTTAACTATAGACGAATGATGAAAGACATAATTAAATAGAGAATATTTTATTTAATTATTGAAGAAAGGGATGTTAGCGACACGATTAAATTTATTTAATCAATCTAGATAGAATAAAGATTAGAAAGTGAATTAATTAAATAATTAAAGTTATTTAATTAATAGAGGAATATGATCAAGGATAATCAAATAATTAAAATTATTTAATTATTGAAGGACGACGACCAAGGAAAATGACACTCACAAACTTGGACATTTTTTAGTGTCTACACCAACAAAGGATACATGTTGCAGTGGATGACCACCAAGCAAAGTATTAGGAAACTCCCATTGAAACTCCAGGTATTTTGTTTAGTTTACCCATTTTTGTTCTTATTGATACTAGTGCAACTGAGAATTTCATTTGACCTAGAATAGCTAAGCAATTATCTAGAAAGGTTGGACACATGGCAACGTCTTGGGATGTAGAGTATGCAAACTAGACAAGAGCAAAGGTGGAACAATGTTTGTTTGAGGCTAGGATAGAGCTACCTTGTTTCTCTACAGAAGTAAACCTATATGTTGCACCCTTAGGATCTTATGATGTAATCTTAGGTATGAACTGGTTCTAGAGACATAGGGCTAAGGTAGATTTCCATATGAAAATGGTTGAGTGCCTAGATGATTTTTGTAACTGAGTGAAGTTCCAAGGGATACCTAGAGAAGTCAAGATTCGTCAAATCTCGACAATGCAACTAGTAAGGGCTAAGAAGAAAGGGTGCAAAATATTTGCCATTAAGATTGAAGAACTTGAAGAAGATCTTAATAACTTGGATTCCCAGAGCTTCCAAGAGATGAAAGATGGTGAATTAGATAACACTAGAATGAAAAAAATGGAAAGGTATCCTATAAATATTTTGGATGTATTTCTAGATGAGTTACCTAGGTTACCACCAAAGAGGATATTTGATTTCTCTATAGATATAATTCTAGAGTCTAAACCTATTTCCAAGGTGCCCTATAGGATGACAACAACCGAGCTAATGGAGCTTAAGGCATAGTTGGATGAACTATTGTCAAAAGGGTTGATCAAACCAAGTGTTTCACCTTGGGGAGCACCTATTATTTTTGTGAAAAAGGATGGATTTTACATTTTTGCATCGACTATCGTATGCTTAACAAATCCACGGTGAAGAACAAGTATATGTTTCCATGCATTGATGATCTTTTCAACTAAATGAGAGGAGCTACTGTATTTTTGAAAATAGATCTAAGATCTGAATATCACCAGTTGAGAATTAAAGATGAAGATATCATTAAGACTGCGTTCAGGACCAGGTATGGACTCCATGAATTCACATTTTTACCTTTTGGGCTAACAAATGCACCTACCACATTTATGAATCTGATGAATAGTGTATTTAGGGACTGCCTAGATAAATTTGTCCTGGTTTTTCTAGATGACATCCTAATATATTCTAAGGACGAGGAAGATCAGTGTAGACATTTAGAGATAGTTTTGTAATGGTTAAAAGAACATGAGTTATATGGTAAACTATGTAAGTGTACTTTCTTCCAAAGGAGAGTGCATTATCTAGGGAATGTGAACTCAATGGATAAAATCTCCATAGATCCATCCAAGATCAAAGCCATACTTGAGTGGCTAGTACTCAGGAATGTGTCTGAGGTAAGAATTTCTATGGGTCTAGTTGGGTACTATAGATAGTTTGTTGCAAACATCTCCAAGATTTCTTTTCCAATTACTTATTTACATAGGAAAGGGAAGAAAGTTGAGTGGATTGAGAAGTGTCAAGAAGCCTTTGACCTACTTAAAGAGAAGTTGACCACTACACCGATCTTAAAAGTACTAGATCCTGAGGGTAACTTTACGGTTATCACATATGCATGCAGGGAAGGTTTAGGAGGTGTGTTAATGCAAGATGGGCAAGTGATTGCTTATGAATCTAGAAAGTTGAAACCTTATGAAAAAAAATATGCATCACATGATTTGGAGTTAGCAACTGTGGTTCATGCATTACAAATGTGGAGGCATTATTTGTTAAGAAAACCATTTGAATTGAAAATTGACCATAATGGGTTAAAGTACCTTTTCACTCAACCTAATCTAAATTATAGGCAAAGAAGTTGGTTGGAGTTAATAGTTGACTATGACTTCAATATCAGTTATATAAAAGGGAAAGAGAATTGGGTTGTTGACGCCTTGAGTCAAAGATGCCATATTGCTTCAATAGTAACGATTCAAACTGAATTTAAGGGACAAGTGTTGCAAAAGTGCAAAGAGGATGAGTACTACTTGTAAGTCAAGCACACACTCACTAGCAATCCACAAGATTCTAGGTATGTGGGTTTTCATTTTGAACCTAATGGATTACTTAGATATAAAGGTAGAATGTATGTACCTGATGTAGAGGAGTTAAGGAATCTGGTATGGAAAGAAGTACATGAAGCATCATACTCTGTGTAAGGAAAGCTCAGTGTGGAAACTCCTTCCAAATGAAAAATCCACATAAGAGAAGTGCATAAAACTTCACTTAATTCGAGTTACAAATTATTAAGATGCACATTAACAGAATCAATAGAGTAAATCAATTAGACAACACAAAATTGAACACCAAATTCACATGGGAAAACCCTTACGAGAGAAAAACTCACACACCAAGTAAAGCCACTTTGTATTATAGTAAATAGGATTACATACATAGTTACAGACTCCACTTTCAAGTGTCAATTCATAGCAACATACATTTTCCTAATCAATCTCATACACAAACTCTAATTATAGTTGTTCTCTCACACTATTGCAATGCTCGTATAGCACACAATGTAGAACATCACCTAATTAAATGGAACTTCACTCATTGCAAAGCATCACAATGTATAATCGACATCCAACCATGGTCATTCAGTTCTAGGAAACCAATCGTTCAGTTCCCAACTGTCAATAACCATGTCAGGCCATCAAAGAGACTCCCTTCATGTTCTCTTTGATAACATCAAGTCTCTCTGATGTCTGATTCATCTTCCAATTAATCGTCAATATTCAACAACTAACCATCGCTATCCAGCCAAGGGTTTCACCAACACATCACGGGCTAGCAGGTTATAGCATTCAACTCACCAAACGCCCACTACAAAATTGCAAGTATCTTCAAAACCCTATTGTGGTAAGGCGGTATGAATACCACACTATCGCCAACACCTTTAGTTCACCCCTATGGGTTAGCAGTACCACCATACCACCAACTATGTTGTGTGTTATGTGCAAGGTGGTAGTAACACTGCACTACTGCAAGCATGCCAAAGGCTTGGCATGGGACAACAGTAAGGGGAAAAATGCATAACGTGGAATGACTTAAACTTGTGATGGCCAAAATTAGGGTTTAACCAATGAATTTGAGGCACATATTCCAACATGCTCCCACTTGACGAATAATTCATTGGACCCTTTGTAATGCTTTAAGTTATTGTAAATATCACTAACTCATTTCACAACAAAATTTGACGAAATTTTTTGACGAAAGATGAATAATCAAATGTATTGTCGAGTACTTGTGAATATTTAATGTGAAATTTTCATTTTTTTCAAAATTTGTGCCCGACGTTCGTTGAAATTTCAATGAACCTGATTTTTGTCAAAATTTCGATGAAGTTTTTTGTCGAAGTTTTGACGAACGTCGGGCACAACTTTTGAAAAAAATTGAAAACTTCACATTAAAAAGTATATTTTAATTTATAATTTATTAAATTCAAACACATCCAAAATTATGTCCCTTGCTTTAATTGAAAATAATTCTATATTATAGAATACATTTTTTAAAATTTTAAGATGAAAATAGCAAGGAAAAAAGAAACAAATATCTTTATGAAAGAAGTATATTGGCATGAAAATAAATATGATTTGTATTCCAATGTAAAAACTACAAAGAATGGAAACAATTCTTTCAACACATAAACTATTATGTAGTAGTCAATTAAAATGAAAAATCTTACTCTATATTAGTTAGGATACACAATTAAGAAAGTGATCTAAATAGTCTAATAATTTGACGAACAGTGATTTTCGTCAAAATTTCAACGAACATATACCAACATATACTATTGTAGTTTTACCAACACATATTGTATGTTTGCATGGCTTCTTAGTTAATAAATATATTTTTATTATTGATCTTTTTGATATTTTCTATAAGTTATTATTAGATGATACACATTAGATTCCTTTTAATTTTTTATATTTGATGATACATAACTAATTACAAGGATAATATAAAGAAGATATATCTATATATGTATCATTTATGAGTTTCTAAAATATTTTACTTCCATGTCAACCATTTTCTTTACTTCAATTGAGAAACATAATACCTCTATAATCTTGCATTTATCAAGTGTCAATAAAATAAAATACAAGTACTTAGCTATCAATTTTCTCTTGAATATTAATCTAGTAATAATATACTAGCCAACTAATACTCATCCAATGATATCATCTTGCATTGATTTGTGTTGCTTGACCATCACATAATTGAACCAAGTACCACTTTAGAAATACCACATACATAGTCTTCTCTTTCTAAAAACCCCCCATTGTATTCATAAGGGTTTTATCGTAGGTCTCATCAAATACTATGCCCTAATCATGTAACAAGTAGATAAGTCATCTTTACTAAGGTCAAACAAAGTTGTTTTATCACAAAATACAATAGTTTTTGGTTTTAAGTGTTATATTTTTGTTTTGATTATAACGTTTATCTTGCAGGTTTAAGGTATGAATTTAAGGTTCTTACAATGACTTTTCAACCAATGGAATTATTATATTCCATCTCTACCATTCTAGTTCTAAAATAAAACATACAAATCAAACTTAACTAGAAATCACACCTTAGTGTGCAATTGGTATGCCGAAAAAGTGTGGAATTTCAATTAGGATAAATTTTGGTCTATTTTTGCATACATTTATGCAGTACATAAGGTCAATTGGTAGGAAATTTAGAAAATGATGTTGTTTGTGAAACAAAGGTCTCAATGGAGAAATCATAGATTCAAATAAACTATGCATCCACTTACAGGGATCCAAACATGATTGAAATAAAACCTTTGAATTAGGAAGATGATCAAGCTCCATTACCAACAGGCTCATGTTATGCTTGCAATAAGGAGAGAGGGAGAGAGAGAGATGGAGAGGTAGCAATAGAAAGAGGGAGAGAGAGAGTGGGGAAGAGTGAGAGATAGAGGGGTAAGGAGATAGAGGTAGAGAGGAAGATAGAGATAGAGATGGAGATGTAGAAGGAGAAGGATATGGAGAGGAGGAGAGGAGAGAAGGATAGGGAGAGATAAAGAGAGAGGAGAGAGGGATAGATAGAGATGGAAGAGATAAATATATAAAGAGGGATAGAGATTAGGGGGATAGATGGATGGATAGAGAGAGGGGGACATGTATAGAGTGTTGGGTGAAAACTATGTAATCAGCTTTTCAATAGATTACACAACTTGGACTTCAGCCACAGCTATGTGAGATGTAAATCTCTCCTCTCAGAAAGGGGAGGCGCCCTTCTTACTACTAACAGAAGCGATAGTAAAACAAACAAGTAATTACAAAATGTACACAAAACTTACGAAGTGGGGGGGTGTGTTACATTCATCCTTCTCTCTTTTTTCAGAGAAGATGTTTACAATGCTTCACTATTGGAAGTTCACAATTCTTAACAACTTGAAACAATCAACTAGCAGTAATACCAATACCTCTATCTTGTCAAAGCAAAGCATACAGATACCAGAAGTAATTAACAATAAATAGATAAAGTAAAAGGGAAAGCTCACAAAGGCACAAAGTCATTCCATAGCTTTTTCAATGGTGGATCTGTGAAGAGTGTACCGTTTGTCACGTTAGAAGCACAAAGTCTTCTTAGACGCAGCAATTCCTCGAACAGTATGAACAATTACAAGCGCAAAGTCTTGTAGATCATCCAACCAAATTATCAAAGAGCATGAACAATTATAAGCACAAAGTCTTGTAGATCATTCAACAATAGTATCCAAGAGAATGAACAATTACAAGCACAAAGTCTTGTAGATTATTCAACCGAAAGATAAACAAAAACACAAATGCAAATCTAAAATAGATGTAACACAAAGTTTACATAAATCACTTAGAGTCCTTCATATTTCATCACCTAATTACCACCAATGAGATCAATTCATAAAAGTATCGAATCCAACACAAAGTTTGGTTTTCAATCCTCTTCTTTATTGATCGAATTCCATTCACAAAGTATGAATGCAAAGTTTCACAATTTTGCTTCAAAAAGGGCAGCACTTCGTTGCAAAATACTAAAGGATAAATTTACAATAGAAATCCCTCACATTATATAGAAAGAGGGATGAGCAAAATTAGGAAACTGATTGAGGAAATTAAGGAAAGTTAGGTGAGCGATTTTAGGAGATCTCACCTAACTTTGACCAAAGTCAAAGTGTAATTTGTTTTCAAAATATTACATCTTTGAGCTTGGTGTAATTACAATTTACAAAAAGACATTTAAGATGTCAGGAAATATTTACAAGATGCATAATGGGATGCACCAGAAATGTCTAACACTGGAGAACAGGAAGCTTCTTCATGTTTCTTTGCTTGGGCGCAGAGTCTTCATACTTCTTCCTAGTCTCCTGCATGAACTTTTTATTTGGAAGAACCAAGATCAAAGGACATCACCTTCGGGATCACTTGACGAGATCTGGAAAGAAACTGCAAGGATGGTGAATCAACAGGCATTAGCAGAAAAAGCAACATTGGGAAGCGTGAAACGAGCAACAATGATGGGAGAGCATGGAGCGGATGAAAAGGCACACAAAACGATGCACAAAACAGAAGGAACAAGGTTAAGGAGTGAAATGGACAGAAATGAAGCTTATCTGGAACAGATTGTAAAAAGTGTAAGGGCGCTAAAATTCAGCGCCCTTACATTTTGGAAATTCTAGTTTTGATGCAGGGGCGCTAAATTTTAGCGCCCTTACATCTCTCAGAGTTAGAATTTCTTTCAATGTTCAACATGTTAGGGCGCTAAATTTTAGTGCTTCTGCATCTTTGGCATATTTTGGTTTTGACAAATGTAGAGGCGCATGAAAATGACGCTTAGGGTTGGAAAAGTGTTCATTTGTATGGAATTGCAATTGAAATTCATTTCATCACCATCGTATTTTCAAAGGAACCATTCTTACAACACAAGAGAATCCCCAATGTTCGCATCAGAACATTATAGAAAGGGCGACAAGGAAAGAAGTCAGCACAAAAAATGTTGGAGAAGAACTTCAAATTTCCAAAACACGTGATTGCAACTTGAGAAGAACTCGCCCAACAAGAAGAAAAGAAGAACAAAGACCATAAACAATGAAAATGGAAAAATAAAACACTCTTAAGAGAAAGAGAAAATTGAAAACCTAACTCAAGTCGAGCAATAAATTTAGGCACGAAAAGTGGCACGATTGACGAAAAATGCGAAAATCATGAAGAAATGCGCCAAAGCCAGAAAAAGTTTAAGTGTCAGAAAAAAGTGTAATAGCGCTAAAATTCAGCACTATTACATTTTTTAGAAATTTCACTTTCATGCAGGGGCGCTAAATTTTAGTGCCCCTGCACTTTTCATACTTAGCCAAATTTTGGCTTGAGAGCAGGAGCGCACTTTTTTAGTGCAACTGCATCTTTCGCAATTTTCTAAGTACAAACAGTGAGACTTCGCGAAGGGACTCATTTCAAAGGTCTTCACGAGGCGAACATGGGGGAATGCTCGAATTGACTATTCGAGGCTTAGGAACACATTTTGAGGTTGCTTGAAAATCACTTCGTTATGCGTACTTGAACCTCACGAATCCTAGGAAACAGACAAGTTTCGTAGGGGGGTTATCCGTGGAACGAGCGCTGCTAGATTCCATGATAACATAGAGATAAAGGGGGAGAGAGGAAAATAGAGGTAGAGATGAAGATAGAGTGAGAGATATAGGTAGAGGGAGAGATAAATATAGAGAGAGATAGGGATAAAAAGAGGGAGAGATAGTGAGGACAAGATAGAGAGATATAGAGGGAGATGAAGAGACAAAGAGATATAGATGGTGAGATAGAGTGATAGAGAGATAGAGATATAAAGAGATATAGAGAGAGGAGAGGGAGAGAGAGATAGAGATAGAGATATAGAGAGAGGAGAGGGAGAGACAAAGACAAACAAACAGATAGACAAACAAAAATAATAGATATAAGTATATAGAGATGGAGAGAGGGAAAGAGAAATAAGGAGAGATAGAGAAAGGGAGAAACGAGTATGGAGAGATAGAGATAGATGGGGAGAGATAGAGATATATGGGAAGAGAAAGGAAGAGAGGTGGAGATAGAGAGATGGATAGGGGGGATAGGGAGGGAGAGATGGGGAGAGATAGAGAGGGGGAGATAGAGAGGGGGAGGGAGAGAAAGGGATATAGATAGGTAGGTTGAAGAGGAAGAGAGAGAAGAGAGGGAGATAGATAGGTAGAAAAGGGAGAGAAAGAAGAGGGGGGAGAGGGAGAGTGATATGTAGAGAGGGAGAGAGAGAATAAGATAGCAGAGAAAGGGAAATATAGCTCAATATATATAGAGGGAGAGGGAGAGACATAGAAAGGGGGTGATATAGAGAGATAGAGGGGGATGGTGAAAGAGATAGAGGTAGAGAAAGATATGGATAGAAAGAGATAGAGAGAGGAGTGAGAGGGAGATAAAAAGAGGAATAGAGATAGAGATATAGAGCAGGAGAGATGGAGGGAGAGATTGAGTGAATGAGAGAGAAAGGGGGGAGAGGGTGAGATAGCTCAATAGATAGAGGGGGGAAGAGGGAGTGACGTAGATAGTGGGAGATATAGAGAGATAGAATGCATGGAGAGATATATCTCTAATTATCTCTATCTCACTTCTCTCTCACTCCCTCCCTCCTTCCCTCTCTACTTATCTCTCTCTCTCTACTTCTCTCTATCTCCCCTCTCTCTACCTACCTCTCCCTCCATCACTCCTTAACACTCTCTCTATTTCTTTCTATCTCACCTCTCTCACACCTCCCTCTCACTCCTTCCATAATTCTCTATACCTCTCTTCTTCCCTATCTACTCTTTATCTCCCAATACCTCTCTCTACCTACCTCTACATCCATTACACCCTACCACTCTCTCTCTACACCTCTCTATCTCACCTTTCTCTCCCTCCAGGTACCTTTCCCTCCCTCCCTCATTCCCTCTCTACTTCTCTCTATATCTCCTCTCTCTACCTCTCATTCCCTCTCTACTTATCCTTATCTTCTCTCTCCCTCTCTCTACCTACCTCTCCTTCCATCACTCTCTATTCATCTCTATCTCACCTCTCTCTCCCTCACTACATCTCCCTCCCTCTCTACTTATCTATATCTCCCTCTCCCTCTTTACCTACCTCTCCATCCATCACAACCTACCACTCTCTCTCTATTACTCTCTATCTCACCTCCCACTCTCTCCATCCATAACTCTTTCTCTCCTTCCCTCTTTACTCTCTATCTCTCTAATCCCTCTCTACCTACTTGTCCATCCATCAATCCCTACCACTCTCTCTACACCTTTCTATCTTGCTTCTCTCCCTCCCTCCCTCATTCCCTCTCTACTTCTCTCTCTACCTCTCCTTCCATCTTTAATTATCTTTATCTCATCTCTCTCTATCTTACTAGATGTCTACCTCCCTACCTTTTCCCCTTTCTACTCTCTATCTCTCCTATCCATCCATCTACCTCTCACTCTTGCTCTCTCTCCCTCCTACCTCACCCTCTTTCTAGATCTCACTCTCTCCTCTCTATCTCACCATTCTATCTTTCCCTCTCTATAACTCTCTCCTCTATATATCACCATCCTCTCTCTACTCCCTCCCTCTATCTCCATCTGTCCTTCCTTATCTACTCTTTATCTCTCATGTCTCTGTACCTCTCCTTCCCTCTCTACTTATCTTTATCTCCCCTTTCCCTCCCAACCTCTCTCTCTCTCCCTAATCCCTCCCTGCCCCCTCTTTCTATCTTCCCTTATGAGGGTTGAGGGTGTAATGTTTAGCATTTAAGGTATAGGGTTAAGGTTATAAGGTTAAGTGTATAGGATAAAGGGATTAGGGTTTAGGATATTAGGTATAAACTTGAGGGTATAGGGTATAGGGATGAGGGATGAGGTTTTAGGGTTTAGGGTTTAGGGTTTAAGGTATAGGGTTTAGGGTTTAGGGTTTAAGGTATAGGGTTGAGGGTTCAGGAATAGTGTTAAGGGTTGAGGGTATAAGGTTAAGTGTATAGGGTATATGGTTGAGGGTATTGGGTTGAGGATATTTGTTTTATGGTTTAGGATTTAAGTATAAGTTTTAGGGTTGAGGGTTGAGGTATAATGTTTAGGGTTGAGGGTTGAGGTATAATGTTTAGGTTTGAGGGTATAAGGCTAAGTGTATAGGGTATAGGGATTAGGGTTTATGATATAATGTATAGTGTTTAGGGTGTAGGATATAGGGTATAGGGTTAAGGCTTGAGAGTGTAGGGTTTACCATTTAATTATAAGGTTGAAGGATAATGTTTAGGGTTTAGGGTATAAGGTTGAGGGTATAAGGTATAGGGATGAGGGTTGAGGGTTGGGGGTTTAGTGTTTAAGGTAAAGGGTTGAGGGTTGAGGGATAGTGTTCAAGGTTGAGGGTATAGGGCTAATTTTGTAGTGTATATTAGTATATCTCTATATAAGTATTCTAATTTTATATAAAAATCATAACCTCCCAAGGCACATGGCTATAATGATTTTCTCAAAATCATAAAAAAAATATCTAAGGTACATTAAATATTTTGATTTTCCAACAATAATCGTAAGGCATAAAGCCTAGGTCAAGCATAAAATGCAAGGAAGAACTATAGCACAAGGGTATTAGTTAGAGGCATCTAGTTACATCGAAGGTGTGTCCTATTTGAGAATTGCAAGCTAATAATTGAAATCAACGGTGAAGAGATCAGTAAAAGCAATGCAATATAGTTAAATTAATCTTGAGCATTCATTACTTCCTATCATTTTCTGTCATCGTTTAAATTTATCATTTGTTGTGTTTTCTTTTTAACCATTGTGTTCCTTCTATAAACGAGGCGACCATTTTTTCAGCTATTGTTTTTCCATTTTTAGTTGCTTTCCCCCGCTATTGGTATCTGCTCCTCCAAAGTTTTATTAAAATAAAATTACAGCCAATATTATAATAATGAACACATACAGGTTTTAACATTCCGACATCCTTTACCCTAATTAATATATAATGTATAGTTAATATAATAAAAATAAATTATAATATTATAAATAAAATAAAATATTTAATATATAATAATATAATATAATATGATATAAATATCATTTAATAAATATAAATGTAAATATAATATCATAAAATATAAATATAATAATATATGATATATTATCTATTAGTATAATATAATATAAAAATAATAGTATAATATTCAAATAATAATATAATATGATATAAATATGGTATATTTAATATGAAGATAAATATAGTATATTAAATATTATAATAATATAATTGTTACCTATTTTTCACTATCAACTCAAAATAGGTAGAGTTGGATTGCATTTCTCATTGAAAGGTACAAAAATTTCTACTTAAGTATTCATTATGTTCCAAGTTTTGATTACTTGTGAATTTCAAGTGTTATTATGTGAATGTTTGTAACAAAGGAAAATATAAGATTGCATAGTAATGTTGCTTTATTCATAATGTAAAAACCAAAGTCCCACACAAGTCGTGGGAGTAACTTAATTTGATTTTCATAATAAAATAATGAATACAAAAAGGAAATGTGCACAACACAACTAAAGAGAATATAGGTATAAGAGAGAAGGTGATTCGTCATTTCCTGAAATGACAAATCATTGTCACATTTGAAGCCTTCAGTTGTCGCCACTCTGGTGTCTCCAGATTGTTCAGTTCCAAGCTCCATAGGTTTCCTACAAGATTGTTGAAAAGTGGTGTTAGAGCAATGAAGAATCAAGTCCTTCCTTATGCCTACATTACCAATAGAGATGTGGTACACATTCAATTAGGCATTCATCAGATGATTTGAACAAAATGAAAATAACATGATCAAGAGGCACAAAGTCCAATGGAAGCATCCGGCTTCATTTATTTTGCTAACATGTTTGTTTAAGTGTGCAGGTACAGGTATAATCAGATCATTTCAATTGACATATATTGTTATGAGTGGTGGAAAATGTGGCTCCCACAAGGGTTGAGCCCAGCTCATAAACAATTATATATGTAGCATGTAAAAGCAAAGCAATCACAGTTATCATGTTCACAAGTAGATAATGGCAGCATTATGATATTCTCTCAAGTCATGCCTCAATGAATGCATAATAGCAATCATCAAATTTATAATCATGGAAAGCAATTTTCAAAGTAGCCATGACAGAGAGGTCGAGTAAAAGATAGTCATTGCACAATGTTATGACACTCCTCAAAAATAACATATTGGCTCTCATTCTTTCAATGTAAACAGAGACATCCATTATAATGAATGACAGATCCAAAAGTAGACAACAGTATGGATAAACAACAAGAAATGATCAAAGTAGATACAAAGTGCAAATAGAATAGAGGAGCTAAATCTAGCAACCTACAAGAACATCAATGTTGATACATGAGCTGCATTTTCAGAAAATTCATACATGGCGTACGTCATTTCAAGGACAACATCATTATTGAAATTAAGTGAAGGCACAATATTCACAAGTCCTTGTTTTGACATTGTGACAGTCTTGTAATTATGAGTTTTGATAGTAATAATATGGAAAGAATATATCAAGATGAAAGCAATACTTACTGTCAATACATAAAGAACAATTCTTCATAAATGCAAAGCTATCAAATTAGTAGTCAACTTAGTAAGGAAGAAAGGAGAGTCATTATGGATACAACCATTTACAAGGTAGTCTATAATCTTAGAAGGTTTAGCATTATTGTTGATGCTATAGTCACAGTTGGTTGAAAAGGACACACAATCACCAAATACCAATCAGCCAGTTCAAATCAATCAAGATATGAAGCTAGTAGACTCAACCATTAGTGAACTTGTGAAGTTTTTCTTGCCTGGTGATAATAACAAGAAAAATGAAAGAGTTTTGGAACATACTACTAAAAAGGATAGTATGGAAGTTGTAAGTACCTCTACCATTGGTAGCTTGCAGAAAAAGAAAATAAAAACATTTGATACATCTTGGCTATCAATGAAAGTAGAGTTGTTTGCAAAGAATGCACCATCAATGGAGACTCTAGAGAATACTGGTATTGGATCAGAAAATGAGACAAAAGAAATCATAAAGTCATGGCCAGAGTCAACTTTTCATTACAAATAGCCCAGACCCAATTGGGGTTTGTATCAAAAAACAAATACCCAGAATTACCATAGTAGCCGCGGCCTTCAATAAAGAGAGATTTCATGGTTCTTTCATGAAACAATCATTGATATGCCATTCATTGAGCCATTTTGAATTTTACCAACAGAAAAATTAGAGAAGATACAAGGGTTTGAATGGTGAAACTTACTAGTGGTTTTCTGTGTGAGAATACACACGAAGCCCGTGGCAATAAGCTTCACTAAATACTCTCATGGTGGCTCAAATGAAGGAAAATATCGATAGATAATACATTCAAATCCATGTATAAGAACTTTGGGTCTCCACTTTTCTGCCTCAAAATGAAGAGGAAGGTAGAAAGAAGAAAATACATCATAAAGCAATGCCATAGCCGTGACTTGAGAATCCATAAATAACTTTGAACTAGAGGGAAGATGACAAAATCATGGTAGAAATCAACTTACCAGGCACCATTTGGTGAATCCCTCTGAAGGAATCTCATTAGAAATTGATAGAAATAGTGTGATGCTCATAGCTCAAGCTCAAACCCTCAACTATGGCGATGCAACTGAGCATTTTCCTCCAAAGTCAAGTGCAAAGAGAAGTGATGATTAGGGTTTGTGCTTTGCCCTATTATTTTTGCATGTTTGTTTTTGTTTTGTCAAACAAAACTCAAATCATAAAATGTGTGGTCAATAAACAATATGCATGAGAGGCCCGTGAGTCTTTGAAGCCGACTTCAAAGATTTTCTTTAATTTTAGAATATTTTACTTATGCATGGATTTAGGATTTAATAAGTATCAATTAAATATTAAAGATAATTTGATGATTACTTTAATATTTAACATACAATAAAAGGTAGATTAAACGAATATTAAATATTAAAATAATCATTAAATGGTTATCTTTAATATTTAATTAAAAGATTGCCTTTTCAAATAAATCCATGTAAAGATGTAAGTGAGGGCCAACTAAAGATTGATATCAGTTTGAGGATTGAATTCATGCACACTTTGCTTCAATTTTCACATCAATTTGTGAGATATTATCATCATGCACGATACAGAGATAGAGTTCAAGTCATCATGGGAAGATTGATACAAATGAGGAGGTTTCCGCATGCTTGGGCCCACTTTTTTAGGGGTTTTAAGTGCAATTTGAGTGCTCTATAGTTCAATTATGAGTTGGCCTCGAGTTTGGATCATCATACACTCATTTTTGCATGAGTTGGAGCCTTCTTTTTAGGGATATTTATTTTTGCTCAGATTTTACCTTGGAATTGTCATTTTTCTATACTGAAATTGACTTTCAGTTTCACCTTCATGCACTTAGGAGTTGCATCTCATTGTATAAATTGGAAAAAAGTTTATCTTTTTCCTAGTTCTTGTTTTTCAGCCTTTGCATTCTGCAAAGTGAATTATCATGTAACTCAACTTTATTTATAGATTAATACAATAGCAGGTTATTACAGGTTAATCAAGTTTCATTAATTTGCAAACCTTTCCTTTTACCTTTCAGTACGCTAAAGTGTTTTCCTTCAAAATCTCAGGTGTCATGCTGTGTGAATGATTGGATAAGGAATCTATCGTGTTTTAATTTCAGGAAACCTTTATTTTCCCGTCTCATTCACATGTGTTTGTATGCAAGCAAGTTTTAGTTCCACATGTTATATGTTGTGCATTTGACTTATTTTACTATTTTAGTTGTGAAAACATTTCTTTTCCTTCAAAGATGGTAATGCAGTCAAGCTTTCATATGAATTATTTATGTGGTTAAACTTTTCAAATTCAGTTGTGCAAATAGGATTATTGAAGAGTAATTGTGAAAGAAGTTGCATGCAGTATCGTCATTTAAGTGCATGGTCAGTACAAAAATTAGTTCTTGCATTCATTTTAGTACCTTCTTCCCTTTTCCCAACCAGTTTCATTGATTTAAACCAAATAATAAATAGGAAGCCGGCCTAGAATCCAGAGGTTGAATCTCATTATAGGCACCCACAACCTGAGTTTGATCCAATGTTACATGGGATTGCAGAGTTTTTTAGCCTTGCATGTGGGTGCAAATCCATGTGATAACAATAATATAAATAATATAATAATATTAATATAATATAGCATTATAACATTAGAATAATAATAATAAAATAATAATAATTTAATAATTTAATATTAAAATTCATAATATTTAATTAATAATATAATATTAAGGATAATGATAATTTAATAAGTAAAATATTTTTAAAAAAATATTAATATAATAATATAATAATGGAAACAATTTAATAATAAGAATAATATAATAGTAATATCAAAATAATAATACAATATTATGAATCTAGTATAATAATTTAAATATTAATAATATAGTAATACTATTATATAATAAAAATATATAACAATTATAATAATATAAAACTAACAATATATAATACTTATTTGATTTCAACCCTTATCCTAAAAATTGATCCAGAATCCAATATGATATAATAATAATATAAATACAATATAATATAATATATAATAATATAATAAATGTTATTATAATATACTAAAATACAATCACATAATATAATAAATATATATTAAATATAATATTATTTAATATAAATTTAATATAATTACATTATTGTGACAATTTCGAATTAGGGAAAAAACCCTAAAACAAAACTCTATCAAATTTCGCCTTCTTTTTGCTTTGACATTTTTGGAAAAATCTCTCTACATATAGCCGCCATGGGGTTTTTGAGTTCGAGTTGCATCCTCTATTGCTTTTGAGGACTTTCACAAAAGGTTTTGCAGGTAAAATGCTCAAGTAAGTCTTCATTTTAACAAACTAAGCAATGACTCTCCTATCTTCCATTTTGAATGCATGTTTTGAGCTTCTCTACTACGACCTTTAATGTATTTTCTGGTGCATTTTATTTGCTTACGTTTTGTAAAAACCCTCCTTTGTGTTGCTTGCCGTCATTTGGGAGCCCTTGATTGGTCTTTTGGAGGCGTCATGTGGAGAACTTGTGGGTTTACATGTATTTTTTCAACATTACAAAACTTGGTAAGCTTGAATCTCATACTTTCCTCCCTTTTCCTATTAATGTCAAGCTCGATTAGAGCTCAAGAAATTGTAAAATGAATGGACCTTTTTTTATTTTCATGCTTCTTTGTTTTTCTAAAGCTCTTCATAATTCCTTGGTCGTGGCCTCACTGTGAGAGGGCTTCAAACTTTTGTCTTTTGATTGAGAAAACTTCTATGAGCTACGGCCTCTTCAACACTACCTTTTATTTTCTATATTTGATGTAAAAGAAAAGAGACATAACCCAAGTCGTGGCTCCATTTGTGCTTCTGGGTATTCATATTTTTAAGCAAGCTTAGGGTTTCATTATTTTTTGTATGGAAAAAGAGACAAGGCTTTTATTCTTTTGAAAGAAATGGAAAGATGCTACTCCTATAGATAAGGTCACGGCCTCTTAAGTTTCTAAGTGTTTATCAAATCTTTGTACTCTTTTGCTTTTTGAATACATGCAAGATAAACCCTTGAGGGTTCGGCCATTTGTAAAAACAAAGAGACTTTTCAAGCCATGGTTTCAAACTCATACTTCTTTTACATTTTGACCTCCTTCTTGCTTGAAACCCCACTTCCAAATCTTGCATACTCTACACACTATGATGCTCTCTTTATTGTTGCATTTCTTCACTTTTTTGTAAGTGGTAAAAGAGGAAAAGTTGTTGTTTATTGCTGCATTCTCCATTTGACATTGTAATTGTTCCTCACTTGTAATGAAAATGAAAGCTTTATTTTAGTCTTCTGCATTCTAAAAATGTGCAAAACAATACTTCCCTTCCCATCTTGTTTCCTTAGAAGCATCAAACACCCAATTGTAAACCCTCTTTATGAATGTTCTCTTTCAAAGTTGAACCATATCAAGACAGTAATAATTTTTTTCATTCCTTGATAATTTTATTTGTATTTTATTATTTGAAAAACCATTTTACAATGACATCAAAAATACTTTTTATTTTTTAAAATTTCAATATTTTTAATTTTAAGTACATTGATTTAAAAACTTACTTTCATATGCAATAGTAACTTTAGGAAAGTTCTTCCATACTTTAAATTTTAGAAAGTTTTTATTTTATGTTTAGTAATTTAACATACTATTTTTATATCTTATCTCTAACTAATTATTATTTTTTATTAGAAAAGATTACTTAAACAAATCTATACAAAAATTCACAAAAAATCACGATATCTTGTTTCAAAAATCTAAGATATTTTTTAATCTTAAGAATATTAATTTAGAAACTAACTTTTTATATGAAATAGTAAGTTTACAATATTTCTTTTATACTTACTTTTTAAAATTTTAGAAACTTCTTTTTTATATCAAAAATTCCATGAAATTTAGTCACAAAATAAAAATAATTTTCAACTATAATAATGATTGCTTAAAAGCTGCATGAATTTGGGGTGAATCTCATACTTATTGATTTTGTGGTTCTACTGTCATAGTTGGCATGGATTTTTCAACTTGTAGTGAAGATTTTCTTACAGTTCAAATAGATTTCTGTTGATTTTTCCTTTGATTTTAAATTACTTCTTTAAGTTGGGCAGAGTTTCTATTGCTTTTTTTTGCCATGTCAGTTTATTCATTAGTATTAGTTTAGCTTATGGAGGTATATTAACTTCCTCTTGAGGATTTTATTGTAGAGATTTTGTTTATCATATTTCAAAATTTCATAAATCTTTTTAAAATATTAACAAATTTTGAGTTTTTTTTATTGTGGACAAGTAAGAGCAAGGCGAAAATACAAAACTAGTGTTTTTTTAAATGCATTTACAGCCCACCCCATGTGCAACAATAGCATCACTAAATACATGCATTAACATCGATGGTTTTTTAGCTTTAGTTTTAAATTTTTTCAATTTTAAAAGTATAATAAATCAGCAGTTTGCATACTGCGAAAGATTTTATCTTAAAAACTCTATATATAGAGTTCTTTGTAACATATTTTATATACAGTTTGAATATAAGTGAATTATTTTCCAATACTGTTTCAATTCTTTAAGAAAATTTGTTGAAGTTTTATGATTGTTTCTAGTATAACATAAGAGCTTTAAAGTTTTATATCTTTCAAACACAACAAAATTCTTTTTTGGTTTGTAATTTCATAGACTAGTTATTGTAATAGCATTAAGACCATGCCCTTGTCCATTATTTCATTGGAGAAAGTTAAAAAAAATCATTCAAATGTATGTAATAGCATACATTTGAACGAATATTTCTTTTAAAAAAAACTGCAGACATTTGTCAAAATTTCAATGAACAGTTTGCGATGAACCACTAAAACTTACGATGAATTTGCTATACATGCGACAATATTTTCGTTGCACTTTTGACGATGTATATCGTCACATGCACAACAATTTCGTTGGAAGTTTTAGTGGTTCGTCGCAAACTATTCATTGAAATTTTGACAAATGTCTGTAGTTTTTCATCACAAACTGTTCGTCAAAATTTTGACAAATGTCTACAACTTTTCATCAAAATTTGTGGCTATTTTCGCTAGATGGATGAAGTTTTCATCGGTTCTCTAGCGTATATTAGTTTGTTGAAAAAGCGATGAAAAAATAGCAACGAAATTTATATGGTTGTTTCGTCAGTATTTCGACAATCGTTTGTTGCTATTTCGACAAACATTTGTTGGAATTTGGAGTCAAATATAGGACTAAGTACTCCAACTTCTTGGGAAATGTTTGGCTTAGTACAAACCATTGCATACATCAAACTGCCAACTGCACTTGCATAAGTCACCCTTGTCATGTCCTCCATCTTAGTAGGAGACTTTGTACAATCTTCAACATATAGCTTCATTCCCTGCAACACTGGAACAACTAATTGCTTGCAATTTGTCATACTAAATCTCTCAAGGATAGTATTAATATACTTGCTCTGGCTGAGCCAAATTTTTCTACTTCCCCTATCCCTTTTGATTTCCATACCTAGAATATACCTTGATGCACCTAAATCTTTCATTTCAAATTATGTTGACAACTGAGATTTTAGATCATAAATCATACTTTTACTATTCCCAAAGAATAACATATCATCCACATACATGGCAATAATAAGTTAACAATCATTTTTAGTTTTATAGTACACACAATGATCTAATTTTGATCTCACAAATCCCAATGACAACACAAAAGTGTCAAAATTTTGGTACCACATTCTAGGTGATTGCTTTAAAACATACATAGATTTCTTTAACTTTCAAACCATATTTTCTTTACCTTTTTCAACGAAGTGCTCAAGCTGGGACATATAAATTTCTTCTTCTAGATCTCCATGAATAAACGTTGTTTTCACATCCATCTACTCAACCTCTAAGTCATATGCAGCTGCAAGTGACAATAGAAATCTGATAGATGTCAGCTTAGCTACAAGAGAAAATATTTCTCCATAATCAATTCCCTCCACCTAGGAATAACCTTTTGTGACCAACCTAGCTTTATACTTCTCAACACTGCCATCCAGACCAATCTTCTTCTTAAATACCCATTTGCAGCCAATAGATTTTTGAGCTTCATGCAGAGGTACCAAATCCTAGGTTTCATTCTTTTTCAATGATTCCATTTCCTCATTCATGGCATCCAACCAAGAATCTAAATCAGACATATTAATAGCCTCTTTTATAGTCCTAGGCTCATCAGTGCTAGTAATCAAAGCATAGGCACAGTTTGAATCCAACATAGAAAATCCATACCTATCAGGTTGTCACTTTTCACGTGTAGACCTCCTCACAGGCTGAGGCTGAGGTTGTGGTTCTTCTTCTTGTTCAGAACTCTTAGAGATGCTAGAGCTCTCCTTAGTTTCAAGTACACTTTGAATTCATAGTTCCTCTTTTTCTAATGTTAGAGGAATTTCAACTACTTCATCCTTCTTTCCTTTTTCTTCTATCATTGACTACAGACCAACTGTAGAAGGTTTCAGCTCACGAAAGATTACACTTCTGTTGTACAAAACCTTCTTATTAATGGGATTCCAAAACTTGTATCCTTTTACGCCAATTCCTTAGCCAATGAAGACACATTTAACAACCTTGTTTTCCAACTTAGATCTTTTCTCATTCAAAACATATGCATATGCCTCACAGGTAAAGACACAAATATGTCTTAGAGAGGGATTTTTACCATACCACACTTCCAAAGGTGTTTTATCAACAAGAGTCGAACTAGGTGAATGATTAATCAAATAACATGTTGTATCCACAACCTCAGCCCAAAAATTCTACTCCAAACCACCACTGCTCAACATACTTCCCATTCTTTCCATTAGTGTCCTATTCAACCTTTTAGCAATTTCATTATGTTGTAGAGTGTAAGGTGTAGTTTTATGCCTTTTAATCCCATGGCCTTTGCAATACCTCTCGAAATATGCAAAACAAAATTCACAGCCATTATTTGTTCTTAAGCATTTAATTTTCCTTCCAGTCTGATTTTCTACCAAGTTTTTAAACTCTTTAAACAAACTGAGCACCTCTAATTTAATTTGAAGAAAATACTTAAATGCCCTTCTCAAATAATCATTAATAAAAGAAACATAATATTTAGACTTCGATAACAAAGGAACATTCATTGGACCAAATGCATCAGAGTGAACATAATCTAGTATGCCAAAAGACTTATGAGGAATCAAATAAAATGAAACATGGTGTTGCTTTCCATAAATACAATGTTCACAAAAATTGAACTCAAGGTTACAATCAACAAGCCCTTCTACCAAGTTTTTATTTTTCAAGGCTTTCAAGCCCTTTTCTCCTATGTGACCGAGTCTGTGATGCCATAGCATGGTTTTCTCTGCTAGGAGATTCACCTCCAAATAATTTGCACCCAAAGGAACTTTGTTCTCCTTCTCTACGTGAGCATCCTTGCTTGAATTTGTAGAGGCACTGTTGCATTGAATAGCCTGTGCATCTAGCTTGTATAGTGTTAATTTTTGCACCCCTAGATAGCACCAATGAGCCTCTAGTCATCTTGCAGCCACCACTCGAGAATGTAACTTGCACGCCAACATCATTCAACTTATGAGCTAGACCTGGTATGTGCATTATGCCATCAATTCCTTTTATTGTTCCATTAGGAAATTGTATTTTGACTCTTCCACGACCAACAATTTTAAGAGATGAATCACTTGCCAGGTACACCTTTCCACCATCATACTTTTCATACTTCATGAACCAATCTCTATGAGATGTCATGTGAAAATATGCTCCTGATTCAATTAGCCATGCATCATCTGATGCTTGAGTTGCCAAGGTTGCAATGAAGTCATTTTCATCGCTCTGAGAAGAATAATTATCCAAATAGTTGTTGTTCTTTTCTTTTTCTCCTCTTTGCAATCCTTCTGGACATGTTCAATTTTCCCACAATTCTAGCATTTCACCTTGGACTTCTTGCTTAGAGACTTTGATCTCCCTTCAGATTTGGAATTAGACTTCTTATCTTTCTTCTTTCTTATGACCTTTGATCCACCTCAAATAGCAAGAGCCTCCTTGGCCATCTCAGAGGATTTCCTTCACATTTCTTCTAACAATAACGAAGAAACCACGTATTCCATTTAAAAATTGGTTGTTGTACTTCCAATATCCATCACCAGATGGTCCCACATGTCAAACAAGGAACACAACAAAAGCATACATCAATCCTAGTCATCAATATTTACACCTATAGATGCCAACTAAGCAACAATCATGTTAAAAGAATTAAGATGGTCTACTACAGATGCACCTTCCTCCATCTTCAAGGAGTATAACTTCTTCCTCAGGAAAAACTTATTCACCAAAGACTTTCCCTGATAAATATCACCAAGTTTCTTCCATAATGAAGGTGCAGTCTTCTCCTCATGGACATTTAAGAGAACAAAGTCTGTCAAACTAAGTCTTATCAATCCTCGAGCTTTTCTATCTGCAAAGTCTCAATCTTCTTGTTTCATACCTGATGGTTTAGTTCTAGACACAACAATCCAGAGATCTCTATCCACCAACGGGTCTTCCATTTTGAGTTTCCACAACTCAAAATTGTCGCCGTTGAAATTTTCAATTTCTACTCTTCCTAATGTGCTTGCTATCTCAATTTGTAATCAAGACAGTCAATTTTCTCTACAAGACTCCCACTAAACATAATTAACAAAACAAAAATTCCTACCCACAAGGATAACACAATTGGCCAGACTCTGATACCACTTGTAAGGAAAGCTCGATGTGGAAACGCCTTCCAAATGAAAAATCCACAGAAGAGAAGTGAAGAAAACTTCATTTAATTCAAGTTACAAATTATTAAGATTCACATTAACAGAATCAACAAAGTAAATCAAATAGACAACACATAGAATTGAACACCAAATTTACATGGGAAAACCCTTATAGGAGAAAAACCCGCATCAAGTAAAGCCACTTTGTATTATAGTAAATAGGATTACATACAGAGTTACAGATTCCACTTTCAAGTTTCAATTCACAGCAACATACATTTCTCTTATCAATCCCATACACAAATTTTTATTACAATTGTTCTCTCACACTATTACAATTCTCATATAACATACAATGTAGAACATTACCTAATCAAATAGAACTTCACTTGTTATAGAGTATCACAATGTATAATCGACATCTAGCCATGGTTGCTTCAATTCTAGGAAACCAATTGTTTAGTTCCCAACTGTCATTAACCATGTCAGGCCATCGAAGAGACTCCCTTCATGTTCTCTTCGATAACATCAAGTCTCTCTGATGTCTAATTCATCTGCCAAGTAATCGTCATTTAACTGTCAACAATCAACAACCAACCATTGCTCTCCAACCAGGGATTTCACCAACACATTGCAGGCTAGCGGATTACAACATTCAACACACCAAACGCCCACCACAAAACCACACATATCTCCAAAACCCTATTGCAGTAAGGTGGTATGAATATTGCACTATCACCAGCACCTTTAGTTCACCCATGAGGGTTAGCAATACTTCCATACATCCAGCTCTGTCGTGTGCTATGTGCAGGGTGGTGGTAACTCCACACTACTACAAGCATGCCAAAGGCTTGGCGCGAGACAGTGGTAAGAGGCATAATGCATAACTTGGAATGACTTGAACTTGTGATGGAAAAAATTAGGGCCTAACCAGTGAATTTGAGGTACATATTCCAACACTCTAGACACCCTAGAGTGACCAAAATGATAGCGGATGTGAAGCCATTATATTTTTGGAAAGGAATGAAAAGAGATGTTGCTAATTTTGTGGCTAGGTGTCTTGAATGTTAAAGGGTGAAATCATAGCATCATCATCTTGAAGGCTTGTTATATCCCCATGACATACGAGAGAGGAAGTGACAAATCATAAGTATGGACTTTGTGCAAGGAATGCCTATGTTGATAAATAAGCATTGTTGCAAGAATGGAAAAAGGAATGAAAGTGTTGTCATTGATGTCAACTAGTCAACTGGTTATCTACTAGTTGGTGTTGGCTATATATGTTGAGGATATTGAGAAAATTGTATTAAAGGAAGTTTACAGGTATTCAGGATGATGATCCAATACTTGTCCTTATGGTTATGCGGTTCAGATATGTTAGTCATGGTTGTTGAAGGTTGCTATATGTAGATTATTGGCTATTGGTTCTTTGTGGAGTTTGAGTTATGTTTACCAATTGTGAACTATGGTTTTATGTGTTTTGGCTGAGGTCTAGGAGAAATGTTACTGGTCTGATTTCTCTTTGATGAAGTATTTTGACTTTTTTGTAAGATGTTTTGATTGCATTGAAGATATTTTTGGTTTCTGAAAGGTCCGGGCTTAATTGTTCTATGTGTTTTACACTAGTTTGGTTGACCATGTGTTAAGCACTATCTTCGAAGTTGATGAAGTGTGTTGGATCTATTTTGGGTCCCGGTGAAGCATGTGTTTAGGTTTCCCTCATTCTAATTCCACCCTAGGATGTTTTGGCACTGAGCTAATTTGAATTTGAAGTTGGATGGCCGAATTTGTATCTTTTCAAGGTTGGAGAGTATAAATATAGGATGAGCTAGCAATGAAAAATGTACAAAAGAAAAGAAGGAAGATAAGTGAAAGAGCATACACGAATTTGATGCTATTCAAAAAGTGTGTGTGGTAGATCAATGCAAAGCTTAATACTAAGTTTTAAGATGTAGTGAGCAGAAGGTGAACTCTATCATTCATGCAAGTTGATTAGTGATTGTGGTGGAATCCTTTGTTGCATTGGGATTGTTGTCTCTTTGTAACAAGCCTTCTTTGTCTTCTTTGTATCTCTATGACAATGAGCCCTCTGGGTTGTAGCCCTATTGGACAGTGAGTCCTTATTATTGGAAAGTGAGTCCTTATTGTAGGAAATGAGCCTTTTTTTAATCAATTGATATTCTCTATAGTGTGAGTTAATCCTCACTATGGTTTTTCCCTCATTGGTTTTTCCACGTAAATCTGGTGTTATTGTGTTTGTGCATTGGATTTGATTTTCTGCATTGGCATTTGACGATTAATCATTTAAGCAGTTTATGTATTCGTTATGATAATTAATTTGAAGGTTATAATCAGTGACAACCGATTCACCCCCCCTCTCAGTTGTCCTATCCAACAAGCAAAATGCCATTCTTGTGGTAGTAGATAAGCTTACCAAAGTCACACATTTTATACCCGAATCTAACTGATGGAAGACCTGTCATAGCAAGAAATTTTGTGCAAGAAGTGTTTAGGTTGCATGGAATTCTGAAGAAGATTATCTTTGATAGGGATGCACAAGTCACTTCTAGGTTTTGGAAAACCTTGTTTTCTATATTAGGGACTCAGTTGAATATTAGCTCAATATATCATCTGGAAATGAATGGAAAAATAGAAAGGGTTAATCAAGTATTAGAATATCTACTGAGAATGTATTGCATGGATCAGTAGTACAAGTGGGAAGACTACTTACCCTTAGTAGAATTTTCTTACAACAATTCTTATCATTCAATGATAAAAATGGCTCCTTTTGAAGAATTGTATGGTTGAAAGTGTCAAAATCCTATAAGTTGGGATAGAATCGAGGATAGAGTGAGTCTTGGGCTAGAGATGTTGGTTGAAATGGATGAGAAAGTTAAGATTATTAAGCAAAGGTTGGCTGAAGCTAACAATCATCATAAAAGTTATGCCGATGCTAAGAGAGTGCCTCAAAAATTTTCCATAGGTGACAAAGTTTTGTTGAGAGTGAAACCTCACAAAAGCTCCATTAAATTTGGAAAGTCTTTTAGGTTATCCCTGTATTATGTTGGACCTTTTGAGATTCTCGAGGAAGTGAATCTGGTAGTCTATCTAATAGCATTGCCACCAGCTCTTTCCAGAATGCATAATGTGTTCCACGTCTCTTACCATAAAAGGTATGTACCCAATGATAATCATGTAATTGATTGGACTGCTTTATAGGTACAGGACCCCGTAGTGGTAACACTCGAACCCATAAAGGTGCTCGGAATGCATAAGCTTCGCTTGTGTAACCAGGAGGTCTTGCAGTGCAAATTCCAGTGTGATCAGTATGTAGAAGACTCAGTCACTTGGGAAGATTATGTTGAGATTCAACAAAATTTTCCTCACGTTTTAGATGCTTATGAGAATGCTTGAAACAACATGTTGATTATTTTTTTTGGTTATATGTTGCTATATAAAATCATTGGGGATGATGATTCACAAGGCGGGGAATATGTTACACCCCAATTGTGTAATTACTATTTATTATTACTATGTAGGGTAAAATGTGAATGTAATGTGAATTCAGTGGATGAATAAATTATGTGTGCTCTTTGTTATCACTACTTTATGAATGAATTCCATCTCATTTAATATTATATGAAGGAATGCATTTATGTGATTGGATGAATATTGTGTTGATATTCTAACTTTGGATATGTATTATGTATACTGCATATTTTATGAACATCTGACTATCATTTACATGTGTTAGTGGTTGCAATTATAAGTTCAATTCCTCTAGGCAGAGGGGGAGTATCACTCAGGAGAAGGTCTTGGTTGGGTAACTAGTATCGTAACCTATCTGAGCTTACACACACCAAGGCAGAATAATTGAGTCAGGTTATTAAGTGGGAAATTGGTAAATCATCCCTAGTCTATATGTCTACATTCATATGAGCCTTGTTTACTTTTGAATGCATTATTAGGTGATGTTTATCTATTTGAGCTTGAGAGTTCTTTCCTTGTTACTATGCTTGTATTGATATGTGAACATACAGGAAATGTGTATACATACACACATGCATGTCGATGATAGACTATACACAAAAAGGAATGCGTACATGATGGTACATAGGTAGACATATCTATACACTCTCATGCATGAGTTGCTTATACACATGAAACTATCTGATGGATCTCATGACATGTATATGCATATGTATAGATATATTGCTCATAGGCTCTTATCAATACCATAGTAATTGTATGAGATTTTGGTGTATGAATCGAATGTGTATATATACATATATCCATATACGTGTATGTTGGAAAATGGACATGCCCATATGGATGTATTGATACATGTATACATACATATACATGTACATAGAGGCATATATATATATATATAAATATGTATATATGTATACGCAACTGATATATTAATATAACAATGTGATTGCTATCTTGAAGTATTCATTTGTATATCAATTATATATACATGCTTTATTGATAAGTATAGATATATATATTAACATATACATATATACGTATATGTATATATATATGAATTTAAACAATATTTGCTTTGAGATCGACTATCGAAAGCAATGGTTATCAATTGATTACAATACTATATTTATATGGCTTTAAATTCAATTATCTTTGACAACTTAGAGATTGATTTATTAAACTAAACCAAGGCTGACTATGAGATAGTAATGACTTTATTATTTAGTCGCATTATACTATGGTTGTCTACGAAAGAAGAGTTTATAATCTACAATCATTAAGTCAATGAATGCAGATAGAATAAGTCAATGCCTCTTTTGTGGAAGTCGTAGACTTAGTAAACTTTGTATACTTTGTTTTAGTATCGACCAACATCTGTTTAAACGTGTAAATCTATCAATGGCTTTGTCAAACAATTTAATATATGAGTTGACTCATTCTATGACTTAGTCTATAGAGGCTTGGTGTTGCAAACCTGATGTTGATTGTTTCTACTAAGAGGGATAACATGCCATGTATGAGCATGAATAAGGAATCTTGGCACCACCTTTGAATCCTTTTTCCTATAGATACATGTTTTGAGATGCAAACTGAATTATATCATGTGGGATTTGAATTGGTCTCTAATTGTTGTCAATTATCTAAGTCGACCTGTAGTTGTTTAAGTTGAATGTGTGCTTATATGTTTTCCACCTTTTGAGTTAAGTTAGATGTGTTGTTGTGCATGCATTTTGCTGTCAAAGTTCATGCCCATTTTGTAGGCTGAATAGTTACCAACTTTTTGTACAAATAGAGGATTCAGTTCATTTATTTGGACACATTCCTTATACAAGTTTATGCATTCCTCTATGCATTATTTCTTGTGCAAAATTTTGCATATTATCTACAATAATATGTCAAGAACAACAAGTGAGAGCCTTGAGTTTTAGAGAGAGTTTATTATTCTTTTGAGAGAAGTATTTTCCAACTTGAGAGATAGTGGTTATTAAGTCTTTGTTGAAGGATCAATACCAAGCTAGTTGCTGATTTGGAAGTGCTATGACTATAGCTAGTTAGTTGGAAAGCTTATCAAAGGCATGAGGATATTCTTCCCTTGTTTGTATTAGTGTTGAATTATTTTCTTCTTGAATGTTTAAACTATCTTTTATAGTTACTTGCATATAGGGAAAAGTAATGTTTGCTTTGAAAGAAAAGTGGAATCTATTTACTCTATTTTGTGTAATGTTTGTAATTACTCTATGATAGGAGAGACTATTTGTCATAGGTATTTTTCTTATACTTGATATGATTAAACATGGATAGGAGAGGTTGTTTTTCATAGGTTTTGTTATTGTACTCGATATGATTAAACATGGATAGGAGAGATTGTTTGTAATAGGTATTGTTGTTATACTAGATATGATCAAACATAGACAAGTTTTAGGGATACTGACATAGGCATGGTAGGAGGTTCCTCAAGGAGAACTATTTGGACTGTGCAGCAAGAGTAACACAATGAAAAAAAACACAGAATATGGAGGCAAATGCAGGTGCAAATATGTTCATTAACAAAAATCTTAATTACATTCGACCGGCAACATCTAGGCTTACAAATTCAGCTCACAGGCCTGATATAACATGTTCAATATTACAACATTCCAATATGCTCCTATATGCGAGCTAAACTCTTACGATTCAGATCAACCTAAATCTACTCCATCAACTACTAACCCTACTCCCCATCCTAATGATTGATTACAAGCTTTATACTTTATCTGCGATTCTGGAAACATCCATGTCGGCCAAAGATCATCACATTATCCAAGAAAATGTAATGTGTGCATGAATAGGTTGGCCTCAAATTTGAATTACTCTATCAATAGGCGCATAGAATGAAGTGTGGACCTATAAGGAAGGTCGGGGACACTCCACGAAACACTTAGAATCACATCGTCGAGATCCACAAGTCACGGGGATGATCCATGAACGATCAAATTAATTGTTAGGCTTGAAAACTATTTCGGTGTTGGTTCAAGAAACTACCATGAAATTCCGAAAGCGATAACTTGTTGAAAAAAGATCCAATCACGCCCAAATCTTGGAACAAGGAAAATGAGCACGTCCACGATGGACACAAAGATTTGCATGGACTAGTGAGCAAAGATGACAAGTCCACCAACATGAATTGAGCAAGAACAAAATAAGAATAAAACTGAAAGAAAATATTTTTGGTTGATGCAAGATTGCCAAGAATGAAGGATGCTCCTACATCAAATACTCATAACTAGATAATTGAATATGCTAGATGGCTGGTAGGTTACTCCTGGGAATTTTGTCCAGTGAAGGAAGGGAACTAGTACTTTTCTTTATGAGTTGTTTTTCCTTAGGTTGTTTAAGAGATAGGTTATCCTAGGGAGTATCTTGCCCATGGAGAGGGATTTCCTAATCATAGATATAACGGCCTTAAGTCAAAATGAGCTTGCTATAGTGTAAGTGAATGGTAGACCTTCATTCGAAGTACTGAGTGAGAATACTTTGGCCAAAGTAGTGTGATTTCCCTAGGATCCCCTTTCATTTCACCGTGTCCATTTAAGTGCATGAGGGCTACCTAGCATAGGTTATAAAACCTAGTCATGTAGGGCACAACACTAAGTTGAGAGTGGTATGTTGTACGGGGTTACCCAACTAATACCTTCGTTGAAGGGTAGGGACATCTATCATTGATAGATGTGCATGGGACCGCATATGAGTCCATGATTGGTGGAAAAGTGCTTGAGTGATGCTTCTCCTCCTCAACAAGTGATAGAAGACCAAGGTTTTGAAAGGAAGATTCCTGGACCATTTATATCTTATGGTACGAAGCTCAAAAGAGCTATGTATGTAGTTTTGTACTTTCTCAAATAATTGTACTTTGTGAAATGTTGTAATGGAATGGAAATTCTTATTGTATATTGTATAGCATCTTTGTTCATATATTTTCAATAAAGAAAGGAAATTTTTTTATTGTAATGGATTGCTACATAGCTTATTTTACTCGTACAGTAAAAAATTAAGAAATTTACTTCAGTGAATGTTTGGCATATAACACTATAGTTCTTGTGGAACTTCAGTATTTGCACCACAAAATACTATTGGAATCAATAATCCTTTGAATATTCCTCTTGTTAATTCTTGTGTGAATACATAGAGTAACCCTAATATGACCAATACAATTTCATTTAACCCTCATCCTAATATCGTATCACAATCTATGCCTCATACAAATGTTGCAGGAAATATTCCACTATGATGTTCTAATCCTTCTACTTCATAAGAAAATAAGTCATATGAATTCAATACCTATAGGGTTTGGTATCTTGGTAAACCCTATTCCAAACCCTTAGTTGCAATACAATACTAAAAAACAAGGCATTGGTATGGGAGTAATACTTCAATAACAAAAAATAGAGAAAAAACCTTATACAGGGAATTATGTATCAAATAATCAAGGATATAATCAAATGACTTCCCTAAATCCTTAGATGCAACATAACGTTTCACCTAATATAGGCTTTCAGCAAAATGCTCCACCTAACTTTTAGAATGTTTTACCTCAACATTTTCATATGCAAACACAACATGTTCCTAGCCAACAAAATCTAAACATGCAACAAAATATGCCTATAAACCTAAATACTCAACCAAACCTAGGAATGGGAAATGTTCAAGGTAGGAGGCCTTTACAAATGGAAATATATAGACAATTGGACTTTTTTGAGATCCCAGGATACCCTAACCCAATTTCTAATGAGGTAAGGTCATCTTTAGAAATATTTTCTAGAAATAATGTTGTGATTGGTAAAGATCACTTTAAATCCTTCTTAAATTTAATGGATGATTTTGAAGTAGGAGATGAAGATGTAGTAATGAAGTTGTTCATGCATTCTTTTATTGATGGAGTCAGGGATTGGTATAGAAATTTTCCAAAGGCAAGTATAGGTTCTTGGGATGAATTCAAGAGAATTTTTAGAGAATAATATGGGGAAAAATTTTACACAAGATTTGTCATAAATGAATTTACTAGCATTAGTAAAGTTACAATGAAATAACATCATATTTCAATGCTAGATTCACTAAGTTTTTCAATAATATTCCACCATACATGAGACCAAATGAATCTACGTGTTTGGTTTTGTATTGAAATATATGACCCAAATATGGGTTATGAATTGAGGGATAAGCATCCTCGATCATTGAGGGATGCTTTTAAAATTGTCTCATATTGAGAATAATAGAAAGTCATCAAGAAAGCAAAATAAAAGAGATGATGTCAAGAAAGTACAAAACCCAAAAGGACATCAAAATAAATCATCCACTTCTAGGGACAAGTTGGATAAGGTGATGAATTCCCTTAAAGATCTCATCTACAAGGTAGCTAAGAATAAAAAATGTTTATCCCATGATAGACAAAATTACCAAAAATAGGATAGAATGCTAAAACTATCAGATCAGCCCTACAATAATACTTGCCAAAATGGTAAACCTATGAAACATACCAAAGGGGTACACCAAATAGGGAAACTCCAAACCCTCTCAAGAGGCCAAGTGCAAATGTACTGGGGGATATTTTTTATGTTTGGTGTGCTAGTTGCCTCATTCACCATCACAATGTATGGTAGCAAAATCAATTGAAGACTCTGCAATACTATGTGATAATTGTAATGATGCTCATTATGAATAAAACCAAGAAATAAATATGTTCTCAACAAATTTTCACTTTGAAAACAAGGATTATTACTCCTCAAAAGAAGATAGAGTAGAGTTTGATAGTGATGATTTGAGACACATAAAGAATAGATATCATCAACAAGTTATGTGTGTAATTTTGAATCATTAGAATCTGATATCAAGTTAAGAAGACCATCAAATGAATAAATTAGAGCCTTAACTACTTTCACTATTGTACAAGTCAAAAGTAACTACAATTTGAGAAATAAAGGAAATAATGTTGGCTAAGGCAAGGCTGGTAGTGTTTTCATTAAAGAGGGTGGAATTGAATAGGAAAGTCAAGGTCATGCAAAAGGAAATGAAACAACTATGTGGAAAGGAAAAAAACATAGAAAATAAAGAAAAGGGTCATGAATTATCTACTAAGTTGTGTCTCCACTTATTAAAGGTAAATATCAGAATAAGAAGATGGAAGGAAAGGCCAACATTAAGAATTCTTAGAAAGAAAATATTCAAAACAAAGATGGAAAGGTTAATATTTATTTTATTTCTATTAGTTTAGCTTCCCATACACTTAATTTTTCTCCAGTTGATATGACACAAGTCCTATCACAAATTAATATTTGTGTCCCATTGTTGGAAATAATGAGAATTGAGGAGCTTTAGTTTTCAATTGGAAAAGGAACATAAGAAAAACAACAAGATAGAGATAGATGATATGTGTACAGAGGTTCCTGAAGTATACTAGGCACGACTATGACCAAATTTCAATCTCAAGTTGATCCATTCTATGTTTCCTTATTAATAAGTGATAAATTGGTGAAAAATTGCATGATTAATTTAGGAGTTTCTAAAAATGTTATGCTTCTTAATATAATGAATCAATTGGGATTACAAGTCAGTAAAGCATTTGGAAGATGCTTTACGATGGACTCCCCAATTATTGGGATTATTAAATATTTATAATTCAAACTTAATGCATACATTGAAAAGGATTTTAAGATGAATGTCAGAGTAGTTGACATTCTAGCCTAATATGTGATGTTGTTATCAAGGAAATGGGTTGCAACAATAGGTGGAAGTATGCGGTTGGACTTGTCATGTGCCATGATTCCCATAAATGGACAAAAAGAAGATATCCAAGTTTAGTTGAAGACATTGAATGTGATGAGGAGATCTATTTTTTTTATACTAATATTGACAACATTAGAATTGACACTTCTCAAATGGAAACAAAAAATGACAAACCATGGCTAAAGAGACTCAAGAATATATACAAATTCAAATAACTTATGGTTGATGCTCGTTGATGGATCTTGCTTAAAAGGAGTAGGAGCTGGTGTGATTTTGATATCACCAAATGGTAAGTCCTTCAAGTATTTATTTTCATTAAAATTTGAATGCATAAACAATATCACATAATATGAAGCACATTTGATAGGACTTAATATGGAAATCAGACATGAAATTAAGAAGCTAAGAGTTTTAAGAGACTCAAAATTGGTAGTATCCCAGATAAGAGAAAAGTATGTTTCAAAGAATAAAATATTAAAAAAATATAAGTCTATAGTGTGGGATACTCTAGAAATGTTTGATGTAGTATCTTGGAAATGTACAAAGATAAAAAAAGCCAAATTAAGCTAATTAATTTATATTGAATATTTAAATGAAAAAGAGTTAGAGAGAGAATGAAAACTTCATGCAATTTTAGTCCTCCAAATACCTATTCTATGGTAGAAGGAAAGATGGGGTTGCTTAAGAGCTTGCATTCAAGTCAAATCTCTCTTTTGGTCTTTTGACCTCAATAGGAAGCTAATAGAATTAAGATAAATGAAATAGTGTGTGCACTTAGCCTACATGTGTTTAGGACTAAGAACAAAAATGATAAATTAAATATGTCTATAAGCATTAATCCTTGGTTTGCAAGGAGAAACACCCTAGTATGTATGATAAGAAAAAAGAGGTGATGGCTCCAAAATGCCAAAATAAAAAAATGAAAATATAGAAAAATAAAGGAAAGGAAGATTAACAATGCCAAGGGATTCTAGTAGAGTGCTAGATTTTGTAATGTGTTGTAGAATGCTGCAAAATGTTGTAGGTTGCCCCTTGAAGAGCTAAGGTTTGCATGAGGGGATGATAACCAATCTCGATTGAGGTGAGAGGGAAACTCAATAGATATTAAAAATACAAAGGTGATTGTCTAATTTCTAAAACTAGGTGTATGACCATTACATTAAAAAAATTGGAAACTAAAAGGTCACTAACTAGTTATAAAATAAACATTGTATAATTGTATTGATTGAAAGATGGCAATGTACTATGCAGGCATTAATGAAACACACACTTATACTGAAGGGGGGTGAATTAGTATAGAAAAAACTTTTATTTTATCAACTATCAATCACAACAAAATTATCTCAAACCTTAATTATCTATAGTAATACTATATATGCAAGATCTAGCAATTAAGAAACCACATAAAAGACACATTATTTTATGTAGAAACCCTTACAGGAGAAATTGACGGAAAAATATTTCTTCTATATATTGAAATGAGGGAGAAAATTTGAGATTGATCTCAAATCAAAATATTGTCAATCACATTCAACTAAAACATTATATTGTTTTGGAATTATAAAGCCATTATTCCTGTATAAAAATATTTACGGGAATATAACTACCCAAACAAAATTTATTTATTAAATTAACAATAGTTTGTTAATTTATTTATTTAACTATTTATTGTCATGTACTAAATTCTAACACCCTCCCTTAGTACTGACATAGAGGAAAACTGGAAATTAGTACAGATATTATTCGTCACATTGAAGTGGAATTTCTTCATCACTTGAAGTGTGGTCCTATCCTTCAATTATCAAATCGTTATCCTGCAACTTTCCATCAAGAAGATCTTGTGCTCTTTGTTTGCAATTCAGTACTACATTTCATGTCCTTTTACAATAGAAATATGTGCCACTTGCATGTTTGAACTTCGTCATATGCTTGTATTTTTTGTAAGAAGTACTAGCCTTGCTTTGTGCAATTAATGCAACTTCTTCTGAAACATGTTTGTTTCTTTCATCAAGCAATGTAGATAATACTTTCTAGAATTGGATTGATTTTTCTTAAGGTGAATACCTTGTGAGACATACTATTTGGAATACTATTTAAAAGAATGGTTTTGCATCATTTTCCTTTATTTCTTCATTTATCCCAGCCAACCGATTTACCAAAGAATGAAATTTAATGATGTGAGACACTATATCTTCACCTTCTTCCATTTTCAAACCATATAAATTTTGTTTTATTGTTATTTCCACACTATCAACTTTTGATCCAAATAAAGTATTCAATGTTTCCCATATATCTTTAGAAGATTTTTTAAAATCTACATGATGCAAATAAGGTTTAGATAATCCAAGACCAATTATAGCCAATGCTTTCTTATCTTTTACCTTTCATTTTTGAAGTTCATCTACATCTTCTAGTTTTGGCATTGTACCATCAACATTTTTTTAGAGATCTCTTTCAATTAATAACAATTTCATCTGTATTTGTCAACAGCAAAAATCATGTCCATCAAAATTTTCATAAAGGCTTAATTTATCCATTTTATGAAAAATAAAATGTCTTCTTAAACTTTCAAAAATAAAAGTAAAAACTTATAAATAAATGCCTCTTTTCTACACACCTTGCCAGACCACTCCTTTTACAACAACACTCTAGTTATATTCACTCCAATACCTTACTAGCAACCACTCAGAATTAGTTATCTGTTGGTTAATGAATGCACTGTCAAAACAATTAATTTCTGAACCTAATGACTCCTCTTACAAATCCATGAACTCTCCACAAAACCTTTTATTTTCCTGGTGTGACATCTTTTGACAGTCTCAGTCTCTGTGATGGTGAAAGTTGTAAATAAAGTCCTCCAGACTTGGCTTGAACTCACACATCCTCTCCCTTATGGGTCACCACTCAACACCATACCCATATATCACTGCAACTAGCAAACAACATTCATAGCACCTTTAGGAACCCACGATTCCCTCCTGTGATGCCTGGACTCTTAATGAATTAGGATATTGACATAATTTTTATTTTTTAAAATTTTTGGGATGATAACAATGAACAAAATGGAATGTCAAACAATGGCAAGAATGAACACAGTGGAGAGACAAGAAGAAATGTAGATGAATGATGGAGTCAAAAGGGTTTTGCACATGGTCTACATTGCTCACCTATTGACAAATGCAAGAATGGAAGAAAACAATAGCAGTTGCACGCTGTCCTCACTGCAGTACCATTGTAAACCGCTTTAGATGAAAACAAACAAATGGAAGGAGATCAGAGAAAAGTCCAAGAAGAAACTTGCTTTGATACCATATTAAAATGAGGGAGAAAAATCGAGATTACTCTTGAACCAAAATACTATCAATCATATTTAACTAAAACATTACATTGTATTGGCATCATAAAGCCATTATTGCCGTATAAAACTATTTACGAGAATATACTACCCGAACTAAATTTATTTATTAAATTAAAAATAGTTTGTTAATTTATTTATTTAACTATTAACTATGTCATGTACTAAATTCTAATAGTATAAACATTTTTACAAATTTTGTAGGCACCAACTCACTAGAGACTCCAATCCCCACAGCTAAGCACCAACCCAACAAGAGACACCAATCTCTTCAAATAAGAGGCACCAACCTCTCGATCTCCTCAATTAGGAGGCTCCAAGCTCCAAATGAATAAAATGATAATTTGTTTGCAACTTCCTCTTAGATTTTCCTTTAACAACTACTCGAACAAATCTTCCATAGAGTCACTCATAAATTTTCACTATAGTCTTCAATATTTTTTCTCATAGAAGCGCCATGATCTTGCTTTTATTTCTCTCACAAATTGATGTTAAATATCTCTCATAAATCTACTCACATATCTTTCATCAATTTGCTCAAATATGTTTTTATTTATGCTCTTCATATGAAATATTCCTTGAATTGATTGCTTTTTCCTCTCCTTCAAACTTCTATTTATACTCACCAAATTGTCCCTTCACCCAAGAGAGGCAACTTTCCAAGAGGGGTCGGTCTTACATCATTAAATAATTTTTATTTTATTTTATTTCATGCCCAAAATGGGCACACAACTCTAGGGGTTATCCCACTTTTTCTAACTTTTATTTTGCATTTTAAACTCCTCCAAAAGGGAAAGACATGTTTCGGCCCATGTAAAAAATAAACCATCATTTTTCCAATTAACTATCTCCTCACCATCGATGAGCCCTTTGACATCAATGACAACATTGCTCAATAGATATTTGTGATGCAGTCAATAATTGAAAAACCAACGAGATTTGTCAATTGTTGCAACCTTCCTTCATAAAATCAACACTTAAAGTAATATTTAACTAAAATAGCCAGCACAAGGTTATTTCATTTGCATTCAAATAAATATTGGAAGTTTACAAAATTCTAGAAAGTCAACATACTATCCATTAACAAAGCTTCAACTACAACACCAATCATCTATAGACAAGATTAAGATTCAAATTTGCAAAGTTTCACAACAAACCTGTCACTTTTGTCCATCACTGCTCCCTGATTATCATGAATATTTTAAAATTCCTTCCAGGTTTTATGCTCCTCCTTCTCGACTTTCCAAAAAAAATTGAATGTTCCAATTTTGTTACCATATGAGAAAGTTATGCCCAATTTATTGAAACTGGGTTTCACAATCACGACTCAAATAAACTTCTTAAAAAAATACAGTCAAAACCTCCATCTCCTCCATTCTGGCATGGCAATTCATGCAATTGGCCTCTTTAATGTTGTTGCCAGGCCAATTCAGACTTTAGACAAAAATTACCATCTAATTTTTCATCCTACAACTCCACTCCTCATGTGCCCAACATCATGACAAATATTTTATTTCATATCATTTACTTGTTCCTAGGAGTTACAAGAAATATACAATTCCCATCTAGGGTGCGAGATTTCTTTTTATCAAATGTCATGCAAAATTACTTGAATTTTGGGCCAATAAAATATATGAATAAAATTATCTTCAAAGGTTGCTAAAGAAAGGTGAAAGGAGACTGAAATCATGCCTACAATACAAAAACAAGCCAAAATTTGAAAAAAAATGCAAAATAAATAAAACAAAGATCTTTTTAGTTGTACAGGATTGCACTTCACCCCTAATGCTCCTACATCAAACACCTAGGGTAAGAAAGAATGTTTCATGAGTGTATACTCATGAACATTCATCTAATTTTTGGTTTCCAAACCCATGTTTCCCCTCCCATATTCCTCTTTTTCCATCTATTCAAATACTCCTTATTTTATGTGCTTTGTGTCTTCCTGTTTGTCTTTGAATTCATCATTTTATCAATCTCCTTATTCTTCCTTTCATGTAATTGTTGCATCCTTCATGTTGTGTCAAATAAATTTGAAACACTCCCATATTTTCCACTTTTTCCTTTTGGAAACCTCTCCTTTCATTAATGAGCTAAAATCAAGTCTTCCCCTTTAAATTCATGTCTTCTCCTAAAATCAACATGCTCTTCATGTTTTTTGGTGCTTTTTTGTGACTCCTCTACCATAAGTTTCAATTTCTTAAATTTCTCCAACAACTTCTCTTCCTTTAACTGTTCTAAAATACCTCTAACGTATTTCAAATTATCTAAAATTTCATCTAAAACAATTTCAAACTTACCCAGGAGTGGTTTTTGTGCTTCATCATCCACCATACCTTTGATCTCCATGGGTATTTCTTGCTCTTCTTCTTTTGTCCCAACTTCTTTTGGATGAGAAACTAAAGCATAACATAGTTCTTCCTCTTTTAACTCCTTCAAAAATTATTTCCCAATGGTCATGCATAACTTGGCATCCTTGCCCACTTCATTTTGTTGCTCTTTTAGTGGGTTCATGACATACTTCTTCTTCTCCTTTGTGATTGTATATGTGTTCACTTCACCATTATAAATTTCCTTGCTATCATATTGGCATGGCCTTCCCAATAGGATGTGGCATGCATCCATTGGCATCACATCACATAGTATTTCATCCTTATAATCACCAATCTAAAAATTTGCTCAACATTGCTCATCACCAAAAGTTGATGTCCCTTTTGTAACCAAGTGACCCTGTAGGGATTTGGGTGCTTCATCCTTTCTAGCTTTAGCTTCTCCACCATCTCTTGGGACACTAAATTATTTTTGCTTCCGCTATCCACTATTATGGTGCAACATTTTCCTTGAGACTTACAAACCGTTTTAAACAAGCTCCTCCTCTGTGCCGGTTCTGGAAGCTCCTTCTCTAGTTTTAAGAGAACTCTCTTCAGCATGAGAACTTCTCCATCTTTAGGGTCTACTGGCTCTGTCTCATTTTAATCTTTTGTAGTGTATGCTCTTCTAGTGTTTGTCTTTCCAACCTCTTGTATTTGAGGGCATTTAAAGGCTCAGTGACCCATTTCCACACAATTGAAGCACACTCCAGAAAATACCTTCCTCTACCATATTCTCCTCTCCCTCTTGAACTTTCACCTCTTCCTCTTGAAAAATCTCTTCTTCCTCTTGCATTTGTCCCCTGACTTGTTTGTGACCAGCTTGCTTTCTCTTCTTTTATTTGTTGCCCTCTTCCATTATTTTTTTGTTCTCTACCTATTAAAGGTTCTCCTCTACCTCTAGATTTATTTTGTTGCCTTCTTGCCAACTTTTCCTTTGCTTTTAGTGCATACTAGTAGGCTTCTTCCACTGTCCTTATCAAGACCATACTGAGCTCGTCCCGAATATTAATCCTCAGGCCATTTACATACTTTGCTACCTATTCCTCATCATCTTCAACATGTCTAACATGTATACTCAGTCTATAAAACTCTTATGTGTATTCTATGACATTCAAATCTTTTTGTTTAAGGTTTTGCAACTTTTTAATTAAATTAATGTGATAATCCATAGGCAAGAATTTTTTTGTCATTTTTGCAACCATCTTCTCCCATGATTTTATCTTCTCTTTTCCTTTCCTCTATCTTTCAATATGTACTTGATCCCCCCATAGGGATGCATGTCCCTTCAACCTTGTGCTAGCATATTTAACCTTCTTCTTTTCTTCACTAGCTTCTAAATCAAAATATTTATCTATTTCTGCAATCTAGTCAATAAGGTTTTTTGGATTCATACTCCCATTGTAACTTGACGGGCCCATCCTTGGTTTACTCCCAAGCTTAGCCAACACTTGTAAGAATATCTCTGCATGTGCATCTTCTCCTTGCACTGCTGCAACCTTTGGAACTTCCTCCTCATCCTCACTAATGTCTTCAACAGGAATCCCTCTTCTTTGAGAAGTTTCTAAGGCCTCCAACCTTGCTGAGATTCCCCTCATCAATTCCATAAGTGTTAGGTTTTCTTCTCCTCATGGGACTCTTCCTCTACCAAGTCATCTATGTGCCATTTCCTCTCCAAATATCTATAATCCTACTCTGATACCAATTGATGTAGTCAACAATTGAGAAACCAAAGAGGTTTGTCAATTGTTGTAGCCTTCATAAAATCAACACTTAAATAATATTTAAATAAAATCTCCAGTACAAGGTTATTTCATTTGCATTCAAATAAATACTGGAAGTTTACAAAATTCTGGAAAATCAACATGCTATCCATTAACAAAGTTTCAACTGCAACATCATCTACAAATAAGATTACATTCAAATTTGCAAATTTTCACCACAAACCTGTCACTTATGTCCATCACTACTCCCTTATTATCACGAATCTTTTAAAACGCCTTCTAGGTTGTATGCTTTTCCTTCTTAGCTTTCTAGAACTTTTTGGATTTTTCAATTTTGCTACTGTATGAGAAAGTTATGCTCAATTTACTGAAAATGGGTCTCACAATCACGGCTCAAACAAACTTCTTCAAAAAAATGTAGTCAAAACCTCCATCTCCTCCATTATGGCATGGTAATTCATGCAATTGGCCTCTTTAATGCTATTGCCAAGCCAATTCAGACTTTAGCCAAAAATTACCATCTAATTTCTCATCCGACAACTCCAATCCTCACCTAGCATCATGAAAAATATTTTATTTCATATCATTTAATTGTTCCTGGGAGTTACAAAAACAAAAACAATTCCCAACTAGGGTGTGGGATTTCTTTTTATCAAATGTCATGCTAAATTACTTGAATTTTGGGCCAATAAAATATATGAATAAAAGTATCTTCAAAGGTTGTTGAAGAAAGTTGAAAGGAGACTAAAATCATGCTTGCAACACAAAAACAAGCTAAAATTTGAAAAGAAAGGAAAAATAAATAAAACAAAGATCTTTTTGGTTGTGCGGGATTGCACTTCACCCCTGATGCTTCTGCATCAATTTGTGTGTCATGCTAGTATCCAGATTCATGCTTAAAAACTTTACAATTTGAAAGGAAAACATAACACAAACTAAAGGGAACATGTGGCAATACACCAAACAATATTGAACACAAAAAAACAACATAACATTGGCACTAGGAGTAGGCAAAAGGCCAAGATTGGGATAAAATGATTATGAAACATGCTACAAGAAGCAAACACTAAAATGAGCCCAAAACATAATGTGATAATTGAAGGGTATCAATTTTCAACATTACATTGAAAAGTGATTTTTACTTACATTTTCTAGCAACATTTGAAAAGATTGTTAATCAAGTATTATTTTGAAATGAAGCAATATTTTTTTGAATAGATTATGAATATATATAATCTTTACGAAGCTATTTTAGTGCATTCCCCCCCCCCTTTTTTTGCTCGGTAATATGATTTTATATTATTCAATAATAAAGTCAAAGTACATTGTTTTTCAGGAAAAACCACCTACCACCCCAAAAAATCACCTACGAATAACACCATTTTTTCAGAGTTCAACAACTAACATATATACCACCTTACGCTAAACCTCTATGTTGGAAGTGGATTCACTCTAAGAGGGGTGGGTGAATCAGAGTGAAATAATTTTAACTTTTGACTTTGAAAGCACAATGAAACTTTTTACTAATTTTAACCCAATGTGGTAGATTTGTTTATGCAAGTGAACATTAACACTTTAGATCAAACTAACATAAAACTTGACTAACATTTAGAACTCATGTTAAAAGCATCATATGATATTTTTCAATTAATGTGTGAACAATCTTGTTTATGCTTTTGAAACAGAACTACAACTTTGCCCAATGCAAATTTAACTTGCTTTACAAAAGGCTTTTTGAAATCAGATTTGAACTATTTAAACTTTGCATGACAAAATTGAACATTTTGAAATATGAACCTTTTGAACTCACTAAAAGTATCAGAGCATTTGACTGAATGAGCACATTAACATGAAACAGAATAAGAGACAAATAACATCACATAACACAAAGATTTCTTGAGTGGAAAAACGCTCATGGGGTATAAAAAACCACTCGCTAAAATTTCTTTTTTATTAATCAAAGAGCACCAACTCTGTAACAATGGTGGATTTCAAGGCCAACCCCTCAATGCACAAAGTCACTGTCTAAAAATGTAAACACTAATGACCTTACAACTATACTTTATTTGTAGTCCTAAAATCACTAATGAATACATAAACATAAAATATTTTCAAAGATTCCATCTCCAATATGTACTGTTCATAATAGTACCACAATAATTTCTCATAAATCTGAATGATATCTCTGTTATAAGAATCATAAATTTCACAAAATAAAAACCCTCTTTCCTCTTTTCAAATATTGCAAATATAACAATGATATGACCAACAAATGCTCTGTATTTTCCTCATACATTCCAATCTCAACAATCGCTTAAAGCCATGAATTTATAGAGAAAATAAAATTGAAACCCTTTTTCCAACCTATCAAACTCGAGTTCAAAACAAACACTCGGGTTAGGCTTTCCATAGTAAAAATACAAATTACAGTTACCAAATAAAACCACATTTCTTCAATTGTAATTTCTTTTCCTTTCCTCTTTCGAAATCACAAACATGAAAAAATGATTTTTGTTTTAAAACTGAAAACCAATAACCAGAAATGAAGTAATTCTTCATTCATTTTTACCCTGAACTTTATTCTTTTTCATTGCAAAACAAGGTAAAAGAAATTTTTTCGAAACTGAATCAAGGTTTTTTGTTCCTCTTTTACTTTTCATTTACCAGATTTACTTTTGAAAGACCAAAATAATGCATAGATATTACCTCTGTTATGGTGGATTTAACCTACAAACAAAATCCCTGAAGATCTTCATGAAAAACTGCCCAAACTTTCACTTCCAGCTCAAGCGAAGACCACCAACTATCTTGACATCCATCAAAGACAAGCATAACAAAAAAATAGATCAAAATACCACAAGCTTGCTCAACCTATGACTAGAATCTCAACATGGTGGTGCTAGGGTTCGAGCAAAAATGAAATTATCACTTGTTTTACCCTAGTCTTCTTTTCATTGAGTACTCGACAAAAAACAATAATCATTTGAAGTCCACAAGCTGAATTGAAATCATTTTGAGTTCCAACAAATATTGACAACATGATGCTATAATCAAGTGCCAAATCACTGCCCGCATGTAATGCCACAAAAGACAGTCATTCCAACATTCGACTAAACAAGTCAATCTTTGACTATGTCACTGCCAAAGCCAAGTGAAACTTGATTTCATTGAGATATATATCAATGTCGATGTCAAATCTTAAGTGAAGCCTGATACCATGCAAAATGGTCAGCCAATAAACATTAGATAAGATATACACTTGATGTCCATAATGCTAAATGTTAGCATTTAACAAAAATATGAGTATAAAGACACGAAACCAATATATAGTAAGCTCAACATGAAATGAAGTAAAGCCCGAAGATTTTCACCAACAGCCATTTAAATGGCTTGAATTTTAAACATTAACAAACCAGATATAACCATTATGAAGGGTCGGCTTAAGTGCAAGATGTTATGCACTTTAAAACAAACTATAATATATGCAATAGAACCCTGATGTTATATTGAACCCAAATAAAATGTTAAGGCCCAAATGTATGTTGATGAAACTATATACAATAGCCAAGTCAAGAATACAAATCTGACTGTGTATCAACCCTGTGAGCAAGCAATATTCCTCAAGTGAACTGAAGCCAAATACCATAGGACCAAAAAAAATATATTACCTTCCATCTGAGTAGTGATGTAACAATGCAATCACCTGTATAAGCAAGATAACCTTTATCTGCACATGAAGCTCAACCTGATCAGTATCACAAGATATAACAAATTTGAATGTAAACCAAAGCCATAATTCTATCCAATACCAAAGTGCCACCACGAGTCACAAACATGCCAAGATCAAAGTTCCATATTCTCAGTTTTGACATCAAGGACAAATATGCACAAAGAGAAAGTCAACACTCTATTCATCTACTTCAAGTTCAAAAATAAAGACCTTAGACTTACATTTAAAACGTTAACTTATATTGAAACCAACCACCTTGCATTCAAAGGCTATTACCACTGGATCCCAAGCAGGGCTCAACCCCCAAAATTCAACCAAGATGGACAAAAAATGGTTGAGAGTGCCATTATAGAAAAGAGAAAAATTCAACAGGCTCAGGTTGAGCTACCCAGGTCCGCTTCGTCCTCTATCGCTCCCATCATCTTCCTCTTCTGGGGATGAAGCTCTTTTATTTCCAAACATTCGGCTTCTACTTTAGCCTGAGCAAGCATCGCTTCTGCCTCCATCAATTGCACAAAAAACTTCAACGCCTCCCAACCGCGTCTGGCCTCCTCTCTGTAGCGAGCTTTGAATCTCCCTTCTGGCCATTGCGCAAATGGAATGCATTTCTCAAATTCTTCATGTTATGTAATTAAAATACCTTCTCGAACATCAATTCCTTCACTCGAGATTTCCCACTCCAGAATTGAGTCCATTCCATCCAAAAATTCTTTATGCACAATTGCCTCCATAACCCCCTTCACCGTTTTCATCGTCTCCCCCAAATCCAGACCCCACGCCATTATCATGGAATAAACATCCATGTTTGTTCAATACCTATGTCTTAAATCCCCAAACACCTTTCCCAAAATCAACTAAACACATTGCACCAGCCTCTCATCTTTATATAAAAACATACCCTTTAATCTCTTTTATGTTGCTTTGCCGAAGAATGGACATAATTGTCGTGTTGTCAAGAGTGTAAAATTCAACTCCATTTCAAGTCTACAACAAAAGTGTTGACACCCAAATTCAAAACTTTTTAGTGTTTTTTTCCTCCACAAAAGCTCAAAGGAAGCATTGAGAAATGAGGGCAGAGAAGCTTTAATCAAATTAAATGCTACCCATTCGGCCATAAATGTAGGATGTACGAACAACGCTGCCACCCAACACCATACCATTTTTTTTCCAATCCCTTTAACCACTTCAATCTGTCATTACTTCTTGCGCATTTACTTCTGTGTACTTACCACCTCTCAATAAACCAACTCCTCTAAATCAATTTTCCTTAAGTCTCCAATCCTCATCTCATTGACCTCTCCAAAACTTAGAGCCCACTTCGAAAGGGTGTCAGCTTCCACATTCTCGGATCTCCTTACATGACTCACAAGGAAGTCATCAAATAATGTTAATTCCTCCACGATTTTTGCAATTATATTCTAAAGGTGTCATGCATCATTGCTCCCCTTCATCACTGCCTAAATGATTAGGAGAGAGTCACCTTCTAGATGAATTTTTGAGGCCCCCAAATTTTTGACAAATCTAATAGTTGTTAATACTGCTAAGGCTTCAACTACATTGTTTGTCCCAACCTCTAGCTTCTTCGCCCCCAAGGCCAACACATTCCCTTTCCAATCACGAACAATGAAACCTGCCCCAGATGGTCCAGGGTTCCCTTTAAAGGCACCATCAAAATTTAATTTCCACCATCCCTCCATTTTTTCCCACTCAAACTCTGCTAGTACCTTTGAATTTGGATTAACCTATCCAAGCCCCTTAACGGGCTTTAGTGCATGCCCTTTTAATTCCTATGATGGTTTTAGATTTAATATTAATTCAATGTTCATAGATGCTAAGTTCAAATTTAAGCTAAAGGAAAATCTTAATTGCATCAAGACCAATTTAAATGGTTCTAAGAAAACCTATTATTATTTAAAGATGGTTTTATTTTGCAACAATATTGTTTATTTGAAATTCATGATACCTTTAAGTTCAACCAAATTTGAAAGGATCTTTTCTCCCAAACTCTTTGCCCTCTTTTAATCTTCTTTTGTTGAAAAGCTCTAAAAAAATTGTAAAGTATACATCATTTTCATATGTTTGCCTTATTTGATCTTTTATTAGGTTAATTGTGTTTATCTATCTTTTATATGTGTGAACCTTAGAACAAATTTATGAGCCTTGTGTAGGCGGTTGCATTGAAATTTCACATAATTACCTAAAATGAGAGAAGTTTAGTTCACTTAATTGAAGTCCCTTACCTTTTGAGTAACAATTACCCAATAATGCACTTATTGAGTGCATTATCTTGAAAGGAACCACTAATAATAATATTTTTCTCATGCCTTGTGGTAACATTAGAGTGGATTACTCTCCTATAAGAATTTGATTTGACCTTTATCAATGAAATCCCAACAGGACCAAGTTATAGGAAATCAATTAATGATCTTGAAAGGAACTAGTAACCACAATGTTTTCCTCACACCTCATGGTAATGTTGAGTGGATTATTTTGATATAAAAGTGTGGTGCATGGAGATTGTGGCATTTGGGGCTTCTTTTAGCCTTGCTTTGGGGAGTACATGGTTTGGTGGTTGTTTTGTATTCGTTTCTTCTCTTTTCTCTTACTCACTTTACTATGTGTGTGGTCTGTGGAGTTTGGTGGGAGATGTGTGTGGGGTGTGTTGGGTGTGGTTTTGTGTTGGGGTGTTTGTTGTTTTTTGGTATGGGTGGGGAACCGATCTCTTCTAGTTTGGTGATTTCTGATGTAGGGAGGCATAATGGCTCCTCTTCAGGTGTGCATGTGAGTCCTCCAAAGTCTTTCTATGTTGGTGAGGGGTCCAAGCTTAAGAAAGTTAATGGTTGTCTATCACGATCATCTTGTGTTGGTTATTTCTCTAGAATCTGTTGTGGAGGATGTGGCATATTGGGGAAATCATGCTTTGATATGTAAATTCCTTGGGATCCACATTTCTCTGGCAACATTGGATGCTTGGATTCGGTGAACTTGGCAAGTTGAGGGAGATATGGAGATCATCTTAGCTTCCAACAACTACTTAATGGTTTTTTTTTCAAGTATTGCAGACATAAATCGGTTTTTTGAAGGTGGGCCCTATTTTTACAATCTAGTTGGCTTGTTTATTAAACCATGGCATATGGATTTCAATTCTACTGAATATTTTCCCTCGAGGGTTCCAGTTTGGGTTCGTCTTCCACAACTGCCTTTGGAATTTTGGAGAGAGGATATCTTACATCAGATTGCTGAGTTAATTGGTAAGCTGACTGCGATTTCTCAACAAACTATGGACAAAAAGGTAATTTTGTTTGCTTGTATTTGTGTTGAAGTGGATTTGAACAACCCGCTGTCGGATTCTTTGGAGATATGGTTAGGCTCATTTTCTTGGGCTCAACAGCTAGACTATGAGTCTCTTCCTTGTAGGTGTAGGGTTTGTCATGAATATGGTCATCTTCAACGTCAATGTCCTCGAGTTAATAGACATGTTGCTGGGAATTTTTCCTCTTCTCCACGCCTATGGGTGGTCATAAGGAAGACAAGGGTAAGGCTCTGGTGTTCGAGGGGGTTTCTGTGGGGGATGGTTTTGAACCAATTTAACCTTGCTCTAAAGGTCAGGGGCAAAAGAAGCCTCCCAAGGATAGTCAGAATAAGGAGGATTTTAATCGTTTTGAGGTCTTGGATTTAGAGGAAGGAATTCCTGCTGAAATATCTTCTAGAGAAGTTGGTATGGGTATGCTTGTGGAGGTTGGTAGCGATGTTCTGACATCTCAAGACCTCCAAAATATTTCTTCAAGTGAGAATGAGCAGAATCCAGAGGGTGTTGGTAACATGTAAGAAGATATTGTTTTGGTAGATTTGGCCAAACAGGTTGTCAAATCTGGCAAGAATAGGAGACCCTCTCTTGATTTGGGTTTATTTCAGTAGCCTCATAAGAAAAGGTCATTGGAACCTTCAAAGGGAAGATGTAAAAAGGATCAAGAGAAGCTTCAAGCAGCTGGGGATTTGTTGGTGGATTTGGGGTTGGTGAGACCTATTGACTCTCACATCTCACAACCCCTTAAATGATCATTCTCTCATGGAATGTGTAGGGGTTAAATAGACCCTCCCGTCAAAAAGCTATTCGCGATTTGGTGGGTTTTCATTCTCTAGAAAAATTTTGTCTCCAGGAGACTAAGCTCTCAGTTGATCTTATGTTTCAATGTGCTCAGGATATGTGGCGCTCTGCCTGTTGTCAGTGAATTGGTTCCCAGGGTTTTTCTAGTGGATTGGCTCTCTTTTGGGACCCAAGAAAGATTGCTCCTCTATGGTGGCTCTCTAGTCAGTCTACTATTTCTTTGGTTGCCTCTAGTCTGGAATTTGGTGAAACTATTCTAGTCACTAATGTCTATGCTCCTATTGACATTCGTGGTAAAGCCTAGTTTTGGTCTCATCTTCGGTATGTTCGGTCTTGTGCTCCTTATTTTCCTTGGATTCTAGTTGGTGACTTTAATTGTGTTTTGAGTTTGGCAGAGAAGAGGGGTGGCCTAGCTAGATTGGTCCCTTCGTTTGTTCTTTTTCAAGATAATATGGATTTTCTCAGCTTGGTTGATGTCAAGCCATCTAACAAGGTCTTTACTTGGACTAATCAACGTTGTGGGGAGGAGGCTATTTCAGAGAGATTAGATAGATTCTTGGTCTCTTGCTTCTGGGTTGGGGATAGGGTGCATTCTAGTTCAAATATTTTGGACTGGCGGGGCTCTGATCATTGGCCTATCAAGTTTTTTGTTGGGTTTGTTAGTAGGCCAAAAAATCCTCCTTTTAAGTTTCAGCTAATGTGGCTTCGGGATGACTCTCTTCATGATCTCATAGCTTAGTGGTGGCGTGATGGAGGCCCGACTTATGGTACAGCTATGTATACCTTTGTTCAGAAGTTGTAGTTTGTCAAGTGCCATCTTAAAAAATGGAACAGGTTGTGTTTTGGTAATCTCTCTCGTAGGAAAAGAGAAGCTCAAGAGTGCCTAGATGGTATTACTAGGAAAATTTGTGACTTTGGCTTCATGGAGGTATTGGGTGATGTTGAGTCTTGGGCCTTGAAGGCTCTTGAAGAATGGGATCTTTGTGAGAATATCTTTTGGAAACAAAAGGCTCAGATTGACAGGCTCTAGGAAGGGGATCTCAATACAACTTTTTTCCATAAGTCATGCTAGGCTCGTCGACAGAAGAGTGTTATTTCTTCCTTGGTCAATTTTGAGGGTATCCAGTTGACTTCTCTTCACGTGATGTCTCGTGAGGCATCTCAGTATTTTTCTGCCCTCTTTTCTAATGATGTGCCTCCTGCTCCTAGAGAAGAGGATCAAATTCTAGCTTGCATCCCTTCTTTGATTATGGCTATGATGAATGAGTCTCTCACTTGCCAGGTGACATTGTCCGAACTTGAGGAGGTTGTTTTTGGGATGACTAATGGTAAGGCTCCTGGCCCAAATGGCTTTCCTATTGAATTTTTTTAGGAGTTTTTGGATATCATCAAATTGGATTTGTTAGCGGTTGTTCAAGAATCTCATGATAGTCAACAAATGCTTCGGGCCTTGAAATCCACCTTTCTGGTTCTTATCCCCAAAAAGGAGGGTGCTAATCAGCTATATTTCTTTAGACCTATTGCTCTGTGCACATTTCTTGTGTATAAAATTATCACTAAGTTGATTGCTGAAAGACTTAAGAATTGGCTTCCCTCCTTGATTTCTGATGAGCAGGCAGGGAGGTTTTGTGGCTGGCAGGAAAATTTTGGATGGCGTTGTTATTTCCTCTGAAGTCATTCACTCTATGGCTATTTCTAAGGAGAGATCTATGTTTATTAAATTGGATATGGCCAAAGCTTATGATAGGGTGAAGTGGAGCTTCTTGCGTAAGATTCTCCTGGCCTTTGGCTTCAACTTGGAGTGGGTTAGTTGGGTTATGATTTGTGTGACTACAACTTCTTTCTCTATTTTGGTCAATGGTGAGCCATCTCAGATATTTGGAGCTTCTAGGGGATTGTGGCAAGGTGATCCCCTTTCCCCCTATTTATTTATCATTATGGTTGAGGGCTTTGGCAGGTTCCTTAAGACCCAGGTTTCCCAAGGTTTAATTCGAGGGTGGAGTTGGGGTGCTAGATTACCTAAGCTTTTGCATCTGCAGTTTGTGGATGGCACTTCACTTAATGGAGCTATTTGCATTCAAGAGGCTGAATCTATCAAGAATGCGTTGGATGTCTATTTAGCTACGTTGGGGAAAAAGGTTAATGACCACAATTCTTCTATCTACTTTTTGAATACCCCTGATCCTATTCAGAGAAGAATAGCTAATATTCTACGGTTCCAAATTGGCTCTCTCCCTTTCATTTATCTGGGGATTCCTCTAGTAGTTGGTGGGCAGCTAAGACCCTTTTGGAAGGCCTTGTTGGATAAGTTGCATTAGAAGGTTAATTATTGGACGCATCGGTGGCTTTCTACTGCTACTCGTGTTACTCTCCTCCATTTTGTGATTCAACCTCTTCCTGTTTATCAGGGTTTCGTTCAGGTTGCTCCAATGTATTTCCTCAAGGAGTTTGATGCTTTATCTCATCAATTCCTCTGGAGTGGCAATCTACTTTCTTCGAAATGGAGCTTGGTGAAGTGGGATTTTGTGTGTCAACCTAAAAATAAGGGTGGTCTTGGCCTTTGGTCTGTGGTTTTGGATAGCCAGGTTCTTGCGGCCAAGGTGGTGTACCAATCAACATCAGTTGTGGGCTCGTATCCTCACTCAAAATTATTTAGGTTCCATTGATAGTTGGAATGTTCCTCGTTGCCAGTTGGATGGTAGGGGTTCAGTAATTGGATATACTCTCAAAATGGGGGCTCAACTTATTAAGAGAGGGATTTTTTGGATTTGTAACAAAGGCTTGGAGGCTCTTTTTTGGTTGAACTCTTGGGATGGTAATCCCCCTATTCTTTCTATGTATCCTCATTTATAGCCTCTTTATGACATCCTCGTGGTTGCTGGTTGGACTACGGTGGGGCATTATAAGAGTATCAACAATTTTGGGTCGATTGTTGGTTATAGATGGAAGGATCCTAGTGAGTGGCCGCCTGGAGGCTCAGAGGATTCTTGGCGGGAGCTGGCTCATATTCTTGCCTCCCAAGAATGTAACTCCTTGGCTGGTCCAAATATTTTAGCTTGGGGGAGTGACTCTTCTAGAAAATACTCAATTGTTGTTGGTTACACAACATTGGTCCATCAATTGTATGGGGGTGAAGAGGTTCCTTGGTGGAAGCATGTGTGGAATAGATTTTCTTGGCCGAAATGCAATTTTTTTTCTGTGGTTAGTGGTACAAAACCAGTGTCTTAATTGGGATAATTTAAGCAAGTGGGGTTTTTGTTGGCCTTCTATGTGTGTTCTTTGTTGTAATAATGAGGAATCTGCTTCCCATCTTTTCTTTCAGTGCTCTTTCTCTAAGAGGCTTTGGCACTTCTGGTGGGATTGTTGGAAGTGTCCCTATTGGTATGTTTCTTCTTTGGCTAAATTTTGGGACTGTTGGGGTCAGGCTCTGGTTCAAACCCCTTTTCTCCAGGTTTGTTGGTGTTTAGGGGCCTCTTTTATTATTTGGCATATCTAGCTGGAGAGAAATCGTCGGATTTTCCAAGATGTTAGGTTAGTTGTTCAACATGTGTGGTGGAGAATTCTCCATTCTATTTGGGAGACTATTTTGGCTAAGTGTGACTTTGATGGTGGCCATGTTCCTGGGGAGATTGATATTTGTAACCGGTTTAATTTTCCTCTTCTGGGGAATGCTCTTGTTCTTGGTAGGTGGATGGCTCTGCAACTTTTCAAAAATAGGTGTTGGCACCCTTTGTGGAAGATTTCAAGGGTGGGTTGTTGGCACCCTCCCCCTCTTGGTGTTTTCAAAATCAATACAGATGGGTCTTCTAGGGGTAACCCTAGGCATGCTAGTATTGGTGGTGTTGGACGCAATAGTTCTGGGCAAGTTCAGTTCCTTTTTTCTATCTACAAAGGTTTTCATACGAATAATTATATGGAGGCTCTTTCTATTTTGGTTGCAGTGGAGTGTTGTTGTTCTCTTCATTAGCAAAGGATAGTTGTTGAATTTGACTCCCAAATTGTGGTTTCTTTGTTGAATCGACAACACTTGGATGGGGTCAGTTGACAGCTTCAGATGATCATTCGTCGAATTCATTTGTTTTCTGACTTTTTTGAGTCAGTTACTTTCATTCATATCCCTAGGGAATGGAATGGGATGGCTAACTGTCTTGCCAAATGGGCTTCTAACTTTATGGAGGGCTGGTTTATTGAGGATAGGGGACAACTCTCTCCAGAGTTGGCTCACACATTGGATCAACTTGTTGATCATGATAGATCTTTCTAGTTTTTCTTTGTTGGGAGGTTTTCCTTCCTTTGTTGTATTTCTTTTATGCTATGAATAAAATTTTAACCCTCTTTATTGGAACACAAACTAAGCACTAATAATAGATTTTCCATCATTCTCCCCTTAGTGCGAACATGGTGAAAAATTCTACACTTATAACTGGAGCATTCCCAACTATTGTGGCTCATGATCTTGGTTCAAATGAAAGACGCCTTTCATCCATCTTTCATGGTTTTTACATAGGTTTACCACAAACTTGGACATGAACAAGACCACCCTCATCTGTTCACCTCATATGGTTTTCTCAATTACCACTAACCATTTCAAGATCCATGAACTACATTAAACTAGTGCTTTTGTTTACTACAATATTTTACACCAGGAAACTACATAAGGAAACCACACACACATGAATAGAAATAGCCATTGTTGATGATTGTGCCATTCGATCTCCAACAAATAAGAAATTATCACTATCATTGGAGATAGAATATTGGTGTTATATTCCCCCCCCCCATGATGTGAAATTTCTAATTTTTAGAAAAATAGAAGCACACACAACAATAGAAAACAAAATGCCATCAAAGTTGATAAACGGCCCTGTCGTTAGTGACTGACAAGAGGACATTGAGTGTCCTTCATCTGTTGCCTCCTACCTCCAAGCTTGAATTATTTAACACATTCTTCATCACTAGGACAAGATAGCTCTTCATCACTGGCACATTCTTTCCAATATGTTTCTTCAACCAAGGAAGCACGTTGATCTAGTTTATCATCTAGTAGATCTTGTGCCCTCTTCTTACAATTCAAAATTACATGCCTTGTTTCATTACAAGAGAAGCTTTTATTTTTCCTTTTGAAGGAATATACTTGGATTTTTTTATTTTCCTTTTCTTTCTTTGTTATGTACAATTAAGACTTCTTCAAATTATGAGTATTTATTATGGTTAGTAGAGTAGAGATTACTCCTTCAAGGCTAATGTTTACCTTGCTTAATGTAAACACCATACTAGACATATTCTTAGGAAAACTATTCAAAAGTATTGCTTTGGCATCATCATCTTTTTTATTTTCTCATTAATAACTGCTAATTGATTTAATAGGGAGTGAAACTTTTATATGATTTTCCATTTTTGTACTTGTTTCCATCTCCAATCCATGCAATCTCTGCTTCAATGCCATCTTGGCACTTTTTGCTTTAGATCCAAAGAGCTTGTTTAATGAATCCCAAATCTCTTTTACAATCTTCGTGAAATCCACATGATGTAAGTATGCTTCTGACAAGCTGAGGCCAATAGTCCCCAAAGCTTTTTGATTTTTGATAGTCCACTCTCACTTGAGGAGGTTATGTTGTGTGTTTTGGCATTTATCAAGTAGGTAAAACTTCCCACCTTTTATGGGTATTAGGAGTTAATGCACCTCTTGGATGTATATGCCCTATTTTTACTATATATACAACACTCTACTCTCACCTTCACTAGTTCGGTGATAACTCGGTGAGAGTATCAAAAGTATTCTCAAATTTCTCTTTGATTCTAATTTTTCTCTTTCAGAATTCTTTCTCCATTCCACTATTTTGATATTCAATCATTTGTTGACTAGAGTGCATGTGATCTATGACCGACATCAGATCCTAGCTCAATTCTCACTTCTCGAAGAATCTAACATTGTATCAAAGTGGATTTGTGTGGTATAGCTCATTGTATTTTCTAATTTTTTGAGAGATTAAGACTAATAGATAGCTAATATTTTTCTCAAAAACCCAGTATTATCTCCTCATGCATCCTTGGATGATATGGAGAATCAAAATAGTTGAAGGAAAAATAAGTATTTGTATAGTCTATTTTGCATATTTGTGTTCTTGTGAGATCTAGGTGATTGCGACATTTTGGTAACATTGGAGGCATTTTTAGCCTTTTTAGATTGTCCAAAAGGTTTGAGAAAATCAAGAGTGATGTTTAATTCACCAAAATTAGAGATTGGAGGACAATAACAAATCAAAGTTTGAAATTTGATTTATTTTTTTACTGGAGCCATTTTCATTTTTGTATCAAATTCTAATCTTTTGCTCATAAGATAGAAACATACTTTCTAGGTTTTGTTCACAAAAAAAAAAAATGTTTTGGGTATCTATTGGCTTTTTAAGTTGGTGAGAAAATTCTGCAAAAGAATTGATAGTAGAATATTGCAAGTCGACTATTTTCCTTCAAGTTGAAGGTTAAATTTGTATCAAACACTCATCTTTCATTTGCTAGAAAGAAAAACGCTTTTTGGGTTTTGTTTGCAGGTCAAAAATTTGTCTATGTATCTTTTTCTTTTCATATTCACAATAAATTTTATAGAAATTAAGTAAAAAGCAAGATATTTTTGTGAGAAGAGTCGTTTTTGTAAGGAAAATTCAACGTTTTTTCCAAAAATGCATAACTTTTGCCTCATGTGTTGAATTTTCACAAATGAATACTTGACAAAAAGCTGGAAATGAGAACTTTCCATTCACAAAGGTCTTAATAAAAATTTCTACCCTTTTTTGCTAGATATTGCAGGTTGAAGCTAGTACATGATTTTTCTTCAACAAGCCATAACTTTTGGCTTGGAGCTCCACTTTTTGGAAACAAATAGGCATTGGCAAGGTATTGAAGATTAATAAATAGCTACAAAGTTATTTATTGTAATTTTGGCCATTGAAGGCCTAGAAAACATTGTAATCTAGTAAAAATCGTGTAATCACACTAATCATAAAGAATCAACTTTGTAATCTCTACGAGGTCGATTTTTTGAGATTAATAGAAAGGGGGGGTGTCTCGTGTGTCTTTTCTATCGCACTTTTTTTTCCGCTTTGCAATCTATTTTTTTGCACTCATGGATGCATTGGCACTTCCTATTTTAACACCATATAACTATTTTGAATGAAAATCTAAGATGATAATCTATCTCAAAAGACATGGATATCACCAGGTTATAATGGGACTTGAAACTAAACCTCAAGATGTTGCAGAAAGGATAAATTGGTTTAATAAATGTAATGAAGCCTTTGGCACTCTATGTCGATCTCTCATGACCTTTCTCACATTGAATTTACCACTACACCAAATGGAGTGTGGACCACTTTGGAAGCCCTCTTTAGTTAGCAAGATGAGTTAAGGGGTCATAAGTTGGAGAACAAACTCATAGGGTAGAGTCCTTTCAATTTTGACACCGTAGAAGACTTTACAAAATTCAAAGTTGTTAGATTGCAATTGAAATAGTGTGGAATCAAAAAGGATGATAAACAACTGATCTTGAGCATTCTTTTTAAGCTTGGTCCTAGTTATTTTGTATTTGTTTCTACATTTTATGCTATAAAATGTGTCATAGTTTCCACCTATAAAATATCTTCTCAAGATGAACTTGTTGCAGAACTCACTAGGGAGCAAGAAGAATTGGTTCTAATGGGTACTATTAAACCCTCCAAGTCACATGTCTTGGTCATTAACTAGGGCACAAAAGAACAGAAAAGGTATATCAAACATGATAAGAAACAAAAGAACCAAGGAGAAGAAAAATCAAAAACTTGTTGCTTTAAAAGCAAAAAGTTACGCCTCTTCATCAAAAGGTGAACAACCTAAGAAGTTGAAGGTCAAATGTTCTTACTATAAGATGTTTGGCCATGATGAACATAAGTGTTTAAAGAAACAAATTGATCATCTTTCACATCTTCTAAAAAAGAACAATATCAAGGTGCTTAATTCAGTCAAATAGATTTCATCATAAGGGTTTTCTAAGAACATAGACAAAAGTAAGGGGAAAGGAAAGGGCAATGCCCTAGTTGTTTCACAACCAAATTCTTGGATCATCGACTCAGTTGCTTCGCACCACATGGTTTCTTTAAATGATTATTTCACTTGTTTAGAGCCATGTTCAATGCTTACCATACTAATGGGTGATGACACTCTTGTTGAAGTGCATAATTACATTTCAAGATGTTCTTTGTGCTCCATCTTTATCAACTAATCTCTTATCTGTATATTAGATCACTCACACTAGTTCTAGCAAGTGAGTCGAGTTCACACCAAATACAATGGTAATCAGTGAAATGCATAATGGATCTACAGTTGCCATGGAAAAAGCATATCACCAATCAAGACTATATTAGTTTTCTCACTTTGTTCATAAATCTCCTTCGACAATCTTAGGCATGCAGATGAGGTGAGTTGTTTATGACATCAATGGTTTGGTCACTTGAACTACAATTACTTGCAACAACTTAGTTAATAAGGCATGGTTACATGGTTTCCTTTTATTTGATTTTCTAATAGAGTTTTCCATGGATGCATTCTTGATAAGCATCTCAAGGAGAAATATGATAAAGGCATAGCATTGAGACCTACACATGTATTTGAGTTGGTACACAATGACTTGGCAAGACCATTCAAGTAGGGCTAGATATGTCTTGGCATTTATTAATGACTTTTCTAGATACACTTGAGTTTACTTTCTCAAACAAAAGTTTGAAGTCTTTGAGCAATTTCATGATTTAAAAGCTTTTGCAAAGAAACGATCTGGGAAGTTCATTTAGATTTTGCATATAGATAATGGGGGTGAATATGTTAACAATTAGTTTGAACAATTTTGTGCTTCAGATGGAATCAACATGCATCACACAATTCCATACAATCCTTAGCAGAATGGTTTTGCAGAATGCAAGAATGGGTCCTTGAAGGAGATGAAAAATTGTATGATTCACTCCAAATCTTTGGCACCTCAACACTAGATAGAGGTCATTAACCGTGCGTGTTACATTCAAAACCGAGTTCCTCACAAAGTTGTGAAGGGGGTAACTCCTTTTCAAGCTTAGATTGGTCGAAAACCCACAATTAAGTAGTTTTGAGTGTTTGGTTCTTTTGCATGGGCCCACCTTCCAATAAAGAAACGCAAGGCTATGGATCCACAAAGCAAGCCTTACATATTTGTTGGGTACCCATATGGTGTCAAAGGTTATAGGCTTCTCCATCCCACCACTCATGAGTTCATCGAGAGGAGTGTTTGTTTTGAGGAGAGCCCTACCAGTTCTTGTCCTACCACTTCTCCATCCACCATCACATTAGAGACATTGCATCATGGTGACAATTCTTCATGAGATCTAAATCCTCCTAATATTGATGAGAAATCTTCTTCCTCCACTTCAGATGGTGACATTGATGATGGGGTTTCACATTCCTCTCCTAGTCATCATTTAGAGGATAATTCTCCTCCAGACTCTCCAACCTCAACACCTCTTTGGGCTTTGGAGTCAACAGGTGATTGGGTTGGTAATCAATCAAACACAAGAACAAGATCACAGTTTCACCAGGCTCCACGTCTCTTCATTTCTTCAACTTCTAATCCACAATCTTTTTGAGAAGGTTTGGATATCTCCAAGTGGGATGTTGCAATGCAAGAAGAATATAGTTCCTTGGAAAGGAATCACACATGGGATCTTATCCCTCTTCCTAAGGGAAGGAAACTTGTTTGATACAAGTGGATCTATTAGACAAAATTTATAGTAAATGGGTCAGTTGACAAGCATAAGGCTCACTTAGTTGCAAAAGGATTCTCCCAAGTTCCAAGGATTGACTAATCTAAGACTTTTGTGACAAACACCAAAATGAATTCTATTCGACTTGTCCTTGCTATAACTGCAGCCCATTATTGGGAAATTCATTAGATGGATGTGAAGAGTGTCTTTCTTTATGTTAACCTTTAGGAGGAATCTACATTGAGCAATCACAAGGGTTCATTTAGGATCCTTCACTTGTTTTCCATCTTTGAAAGTCTTTATGGCCTCAAATAGGCTCCTCGAGCTTGGTATGCCAAGATGGACTCCTTCCTTCTGACAGTTGGGTCCACTCAATGCCATTCTAATCTGAACATTACATTTTGTAGTAGGATGACACTCACATTTTTGGCTCTTTATGTCGATGTGTTGTTGATCACAAGGAGTCACTCATCCATCATCAAGGCAATGAAAACCATTTTACATGATAGATTCTTGATGTCAAACTTGGATCTTTTGGATTATTTATTGAGGATTGAGATCACTTTGTCATCTTTTGGTATCTTCCTTGCACAACCCAAGTATGCACTTGATATGCTCTCCAGATATTGTATGGTTGACTGTAAGTTTGCACTGACATTATTTTTGTCAGGGGTCACAATTGAGGCTATGTGTTCTTTACCCTTGGTTGATGGCACTTTATACTAACAACTTATTGGGAGTCTCAATTACTTGACTCATACGAGACTCAACATTTCATATGTTGTGGGCATGATCTCTTGACTCATGCGGGAGCTGCATGAGTTGCATTGGAAAGTAGCTAAGCAAATCCTCAACTATGTTTAAGGTACTCACAATTATGGGATCCAATATGCAACAAGTATGGACATTGAATTGGTGGGACACACATTCAGATTGGGCAGTGATTCACAAGATCACAAGTCTACTTTACGGTATTGCTTCTCACTTGGGTCCAATCCAATTCCTTGGTCAAGCAAGAAGCAGTTTGCAATTGTTCTTTCATCGACAAAGACCGAGTATCGAAGGGTAGTTAATGCCACTACCAAGGCTATTTGGCTTTAGAATATTATCACAGAGTTCAACATTTCATTATGAAACCCTACAATCATCTTTTGTGAGAATCAGAGTGTCATACAAATCTCAAGGAATCCACTTCATCATCAAAGAACAAAACATATTGAGATACATATGCACTACATTTGGGTGTTGATTCAACAAGGCATCATTAATCTTAAGTATTATTCTACAACTATAGACATCTTCACCAAACCCTTCACACAAAGCAAGTTCATTTGTGAGCTTTGCTCGGGGTGCGACAGGTGTCTACTTCAAGAGTTGTTTAGCCCATTCTCTCTCTCTACTTGGGGGGAATTTTCTCTCTATTTAGGCGGGAGGTGAGAGGGTTGGGGGAGAGGGTTGGCTACTCCTCTTATGGAGGGGCTTTTTTTTGTGGGTGAAGGGGGGGGCGGGGTGGGGCGGATCTCTATGTACATGGGCACCTCATTAGACTTCATTTGTCCGGACCCATCTTTTCACCCACCTAGAAACTATGCTTTAGGGGGGTGTTAGTGTAGGTTTGGGTTTTTCTTTTTCCCTACACATATTATTTTAACTTGTTTAGGTTTATTAGGTGTGGTTAATATGAGGACATGTGACAAATTACATCAACTACATGTGCCTCTCTCTCCTACATATGGGTAGTGGAGTTACACATCCTCTTTTGGCTAGTTGTGCCACCTCTCATAACCACTATTATATCTTTACCTAGGTAGGTTATGGGGTAGTTGGGTTTCTCATCCTCTTTTGGCTTTATTGCCACCTCTCATAACCTCTTTTTTGTCTTCACCTGAGAAAGTTATGCCACATGTTTTGGCATTTATCAAGCAAGTGAAACCTCCCACCTTTTATGGGTATTAAGAGTTAATTCACCTTTTGGTTGTATATGCCTTGCTTTTGCTATATTTACAACACTCTACTCTCACCTTCACTAGTTCGACAATAGGTCAATGAGAGTATCGAGTATTCTCAAATTTCTCCCTTATAGAATTCTTTCTCCATTCCACTATTTGATATTCAATCATTTGTCGATTGAAATGCATGTGATCTACGAGTGACATCAAATCCTGGTTCGATTCTCACTTCTCGAAGAATCTAATAAGGCTCCTTTAAAAACCAGTGCCTTTTTTTTATGAAAATGTATTCCATGTAGAAAAAATAATTTCATTGTTCACTCCCCTTTAAACATCCATTAATTAATATCACCTCCCACATCTATCTCTAAGGTACCACTTTATGTAAGGAGACATAGGATTAGAAACCCTGCTATTAAGTGTGTCATCCTCGTTCTACATTACAACTCCATCTCCAATGCCTCCAAGTATTGGTCACTATTTCACATTATTTCTTCCTTGGAAATTGACATCCTTAATTTAGCATACCATTAACATGTGATTAATTAGTAGAGTGGGATTGGCCGGCTAGATGGTGTAAAGTTCCATTCTTACTACTAGTGATCAATTTAAGTTTGCCGGACTGATATATGTCAAGTGATGCTATGAATTATGGTTAGTTCTCGTCTAGGTGCTTGTAACATTGAAACTCCAAGGTAAAGTTTTTATTCTTTTTAGACTTTATCATAAGAGACAAAAAAATAAACATTTGCTTTACTGGAGAGAGGCCGTAACTTAACGAAATTATTCAAGTGTTTTTTGACAAAGGTGTATGTATGTATACAAAATTGCAGTACAAGACTGGGAAAGTCTCCAAGAACAGAAAGCCAGAGACAAGCCAGATAAATCAGCAGGAAGAAGTTTACAAATTGCTCTCATAGAAATCAGATTCAGAATGGGAAAGAGAGCAATATGATGTCATCATGAATTGGAAATATAGCCATTAATATTGCAGCTATATCAAAGAGCAAGCATATGATACTGCTAAGGAGGCTCCACATACAGGGTCATTTAATACATGTTAGAAGTCGGCATCCATTGGTGACTGACTTTTGTGTATGTTTCCTGCCATTATAAGGTCCATAAGTTATTCTGGGGGTACATGCTGGCTGCAAAGTGCGCAAAAGATTTTCCTTCATAAATGCATAAACTTTGAATGTATTCAACCATGAATGCCACTTTACAGTACATGCTCATAACCTTAAGGTGAGTGTTGACATAATATCTGATCACCCAGACAAATTAATCACCAGAGATGAAGTGTGCAAGAGAATTTATGAGCACCCAAGCCTAAGAGGAGGAGAATCTGGCAAGAGCCCAGAATAACAAGAGGAGAAGTGGGAAGAAAGAAACCTTATATAAAATGAGGGTGACTAGTTTGGGGGCATTGACTGGTTTAAGAAAAAGGGCCAGGTTTGAGAATTCTATCAACAAATGGATAAGCATCCTCATCGTAAATGGCTAAGATTTTTAAGACTAGTTATTATAAATTTATTTTCAAATGATCTCACTATAGGTAGTCTAGTTTCATCAATCTGAAGAAGTTATACCACAGTTACCATACCTCACTATCAGATTCATGAAGCACATTTAAGGGAATGACAACTGCCTTGTGGCTGCTTCAAAATTTGACAGAAATAGAGGTGCTTCGGTAGAATAAAATGAAAAAATCCTTTCAGTAACTGCAGACAGAAGACAAGAACACATAGCTTGATTGCTTTTCGAAAAGATCTTTAACTAATGGTTTCTTGAGAATGGGTTAAAAGAGGGGTGTTAACATTTTAAAACCTGAAATTGTCCATGCAACTCATTCTATTTTCGTCCATACAAGTGCACAATAATGTGCCTGTATATTGACAAATCCTGGATAATATTTCGTGCAAGTTTCTTGAAAAAATCCCACTTTTCACAATTATATGGTAGACAATACAGAACACATAATATCACCAACTTACTCCAAATGGCTTTTCTCAAAAGCATACAATAAATGTCTTCAATTTTTGCATTACAACAGTTTAACTCAAATTTCTGGCCGCCGATAAACTCTTCGCAAGGGCACCCTTTCCTGCAATTTGAAATACAAATTCAACATTTTAAAGAGTTTTTGCAGTAAAAACATAAATAATTATACTGTAAGTCTTGCATACTTTCCAATACATGATTTCTATATACCTCTATTTGATCATGGTCGTACCGAATCAAAAATCTGCAACGGCAACCCCTCACATCATGCCGCTTTCTCTGGACATCAATGACACAAGCATCAAAGTAGATTGCTTGCTCTATTCCTTCCTGAGAGTTTAGGAAAAAAAATATATTAACAATGCTGTGTAGTAAAATTACGCACACATATTTAGGTCAGAGAAAAGTGAAGCAGAAGAATGGATGAATTAGAATAATTAGATACCCGAAAACAAAGTACAGTGTCTCCTGGCCTAATAGAAACACAGTCAGATGCTTCACACGGAATTGATCGTTGGCGAACAGCCTTTCTCACATTGACCCATTCATCTTCCTCTGCCCCAAAACCAGCAAATCTCACACGGACTTCCTGAAATGCAAAATGACGCATTGTTTACATGCCACCTATGTTAAAAAAATGAGAAACATGAAACATGAAGACAAAGACAGCGCAATGGAAAACAAGATTTAAAATGGTTGCGTATAAGAAAGGGATATATGTTGTAAAATAAATAGATAATTTTTTATATGAAATTATTTATATTCTAGTAATATTATAATAATTACTAAAATCATATCATTATATTAATAACATTTAATATTAAATGTTGTATATATTTAAAGATATAATAAAATATTTAAAAACAAAACATTAAAATTGTTGGCAAAACACGGACAGACAACTAGAGGGGGTGAATCAATTGTCACAAAATAATAAACTTTTCAAACTTTACTAACTTAGTCTCAAATCAATTAAGCAATTAACACATTAGAGAGACGAGAACATCAATTTTTTACATGGAAACCCTGTTAAGAGAAAACCATGGTGGATGTTAGTCCACAATATTATACCCTATTAAAAGTATAATGAAAATAATAAAGAGGAATGCACATGCATTCAAGCACACTGCCTAGAGCTCACTATTCAATTACAAAAGAGGACTCACTGTCCAAAGAAGGGTTTGGATTAAAACCATCCAAATTGTGAACTAAGAAAATAGCTTCTACACAAGCCTAATTACAGTTCTAGTTAAGCACATAAAAACCTTCTTCCTTCTTCACTCAAACTTCTTCACACCTCGCTCAGTCTTCTTCACACTCTACTTTGCAATCGAATGACATTCGCACATACACACATGGGAGCACAATGAGAACACTTTACACCGATGAAACAATCGCTCTTATATATCTGCATCATGGATTACATCAACAACTTAGTCGGCCAGAAAAATAAAACATATTTGCAATGTTGGCCCAAATTTACAATTAAATTTTCAATGTGAATCTAAACACCGTCGACCAAAACAATGATGCGACCCAAAACAATATTCATGAGCGCGCCAAACATTCAAATTTTACTTTTCGAGGATCCACAACACGTTACCACCATCATGTTGGCCAAGAACATGAGAAACCGAACATACAGAGAAAAAATCTTTGACCACGAGCACATGGATCAATGTGGACGTACCACAAAGATAGAGCACGATCTAGAGGCATCCAAGAAACAACAGAGAAACATCCGCAACCACTGAGATTATCAGAATCATACAATCTTCATTCAGGAACACTGACAGAGACCACAAAAATACTGTCAGATCACAACAAGATCAAATCTTTACGCAGACCTTTGAAACTTCCGGTAGATGATCTAGATACACTCAACAAAAAACCCTTTAATCCACACCAGTTGATCTTCAACGTACAGAGCAAGACGCTTTCATCACCTACACAGTTCCACTGGGAACCTAGAACACTTTCTTTTACAATTTTTTCAATACCTCGACATATACAGCCTTCAATACACCAAATGCTAATAGTGTTGACATCAATGACAACCACATATCAGCAACACATCCACAGCATCCAACAAAAACAAGCCGCAGAATTGGCTGTTCACAATGAGAAACCCATTGCAGGTCGTCAAAATGTAAAATGGAAATGAGCCGCCATGTTTCTTGAAACTATGCATTCCACAAATCGCTAGGTATCAAAATAACCTTGTCAAGTAGTTGAATACATCATGATGCCTACTTTATATAATGACGTGTCACTCTCACTGGTTACCTTAGTAAACTCCAATAGAAGGTAATGAAATGGGGAAAGACATGAATAGGCCATAGATAAACTAACAACAAGATGATAATAAACAACATAGATTGATGTCACACATGGTGAATTTTCCTAATCAACAGGTAACCTACACTTAATTTACTGTTTATGCATATGGTTCTTTTTGGCCCACCTTTGATTTTACTTCAGCAACTTTTGAGATTCCTTGGCCCACCATTGGACCTCTCATGGTGATTGATGAGGATGCCAGTCCTCCTTGTACTCTACATTCTTATACAGATTGCTATCAGCTTTTACCTCCCGCTGCTTGTAATATATGACTCTGTTTCCATTCTTATACAGATTACTATCAGCTTTTACCTCCTGCTGCTTGTAATATATGACTCTGTTTCCCAACTTGTTTGATATTTACTTATAATATTTTTGTTCTTGTTCATTTAAAGCACCATCTAACTAATTTGATTGACTGCTTTTAGATTCCACTGACCTACTTTGGTCAGTTGAGTACATTGATATAATTACTTTTCCCTAGCAGTTCTTCATTTTCACTGCTAACAGATTACTTTATTCATCAATGGAATTTCCTTTTGTGTTTGTGTGGGTAAATTTCACATGGAGGTATTGAAATAGTAGAAAACATACTGCATTCTTATATGACCCAATTACCAGCTGTTGACAAACAGGTTTCCTGATCTGAAATCACATTGAAATAAGTAGAAAACACAGTGCATTCCTACATAGCACAAAAAACTATTTCATCATACAAATGATTTCCTGTTCAAGGACATGTAAATACATCATAGAAATTCTTGAGTGGGGAACTAAGGTATGAATGAATTTGATCATATGCTTTCCTCCAATCCAATCATAAAGACAAAAATGATCACGAACTGGCCACAAGTCAGCCTCATTACAATCTTAGGAGTGGAATTAGTTTTGCATATGGTCTTGTTAAACAATCATAGATACATTTGCAAAGGATTATAAACAGATTAGTGATCTAATTTGCAATATCATGGAGTTAGAAGGATGGCTGCAAATTGTTTGACAAATTGTCAGTTGGCTGTAGATGCATATTTCCATAAAATTCAGACATCTATATGCATTGGAAAATACAAACAGTGTTTGATGAATGTCCAAGGCAATAAACTGAAAATTTACATCAGAATTTGCTAAGGACATTACAGTGGTATCAAAGCTTGGATTTTTTATTTCATCTAGAAAAGAAGGGAAATGATTAAACACTATATATGTATTCTATGATATACATTGTGTCAATGATAATGGCCCTTGGTCTATATTTTTCATTGAATGATGCCAATTCATTTTGATTGTTACTATGTTAAGACTTGTTTTTTATTTTTAATAATGTAACACTTATATTTGACTAGATTTCATCGATCTCTATGAAATCGAGTATTTGCAAATAACTATGGCATGTAGCAGCATGACCTAGAAGCCTAGTGCTATTGAGATGTCTTCACTGGACAATGTGAAGTTCAAAGGCTAGGTAAAAATTAATAATGTTTGCGTAAATCTTCCTTGTATATTTGTAGTTTGTTGGCACTTCCATTAGCATCTTTGGAGTGCTTATTGGAAACGGACAGCTATGCACAGAATTAACTGCTCTTCAAATTAGGAGGGGAAGCTCCCTCTTTTGCTGATGGTTGCGTAAAAGTAAAATGGACTAATGTTCCTATCTTTTTTACTCAGTGTAAGGGCACAAGGGTGCATAAACACAATGTGTTGCAGGTAAGGTTTCTCTGGTTTCTCCAGATTTTAACTACAACTAGGCTAACTTTTAATCTATCCTATTTCCTCTAGAAAAATAGAGCAAGAGGATATAGGAGCGGGAATGGTATGGTTCGATCACTTGGATGAACTGTCTCTCAAAATGCAGCTGAAGGCTCTGAACTTCCAGATTTACACCGAAATAGAACCCATGCAAGTAATCATCAAATGGTAGGCTAGATCTCAAGATTCCCAAGGAGGCGCAATGTCCTTTCCGAGGTGTAGGCTGAAAGGTAGACAACTAGAAACAACATATGATGATAATACTACTCTCTAAATTCCCAAGGAGAGACAATGCTCTTTTCGAGGTGTAGATCGAAAGAAAGATTGTTAAGAACAACATACAATGACAGATCTTGAGACTTTTGGATCAAAGGCCTATGGCTCTCCTGATTTATTATCCCAACTTCGATCAAAGATTACACTTTGGGACAGCAACTTCTGTCAAAGAGAATCACACAAGAAGCGATCAACCAATAAAACATGAACATAGATTGAACACACCTATTTGAATAGAAAGAACACAAGTTGTACTTAGCGTTTGACTATAACAAATACGATTCAAGAACATATACTAAGTGAACAAAGTCGAAGGCTTTTGAGCTCAACGTTTTGCAGTCGTGAAGTAAAGTTAAAATACAATGAGCTCAAGACTCTTATTTATAGAAGCTCAAAGGAGTAGACAACCCTAAAATCTCCTTGAGTTAACACTTAGTTCTTGCCGATCTACAAGATTTATTCCTATGTCTAAAAGTAGGTAACCTAACAGTTAACTGATTCTAAACTAAAACTCTAATATACAAAAGTGCCTCCAAAATAGAAATCCATAATCAGTGGAAATAGAAATGCATGATTAGTGGGACAGTGAGTTAACTTGGAAAGAGGCATCAAGTTAACTCCTGTTGTCATAAATGCTATTTTGGAGGGGTAGGACGTCCTAACTGAGAGTTTACACCTTGTCACCTCTAGTCAACAATTCCTCAAACCAGTCGTTGACTACCTCTGCATCTGGACAATTGGTACTTCACAAGATGATGACGTGTCGTCACAACATCTCCTCGCCACTCGCAATCTGCTCTTGATATCCAATCTTCTTTGCAGCTACATCGTCCAGCCTTGTTGACATGATTGCAATCTGACTTAACCTGCAGTCAGCAGGATCACCGTAGATACTACTACGGATAAGGTCTTGAAACTTCGTCTGTATGTCACCGAGACTCACATAGTCACCATCTTCATGTTTGATACTAGCATGGAATTGATTGGTAACTTTGGCGGCTCTATAACTGGAGTGATGACCTTTGTTTCTCTTGCAGCTTTGCAATTCTGACGCTTCTCTTGATTCTTCTCAATGAAAGAGTATTGTATGATGAAACCGCTAAGTTTGACTGCGAACACTCTGGCTGTGAGAAATGCACACAAACTCGTTGCACATGCAAAGCTCCAACGGTATTCAACCCTCTAAACTGGCCTTGGAAGGCTATCAAATATACGAGGTGAAACCATATGGAACCTGTGGACTTTGAGTGTCTATGCCTGTCAATTTGTCCAAATTGACCTCTGGGTGTGCCCGATGCAAATTCGTGTCTATTGTTTTCAGAAAGTCATGAACTAAGACTATTTTGGTCTTGTATTCCACCTGGGAGAATTGCATTCTAAAAATCTTGAAGATTGACTGGGCACACGATACTATTCAGACAACTTTTCTACAACTGCTAAAAATAGCCTTGCTGAGGGTTAATTTTTATGAAAAAATCTGAGATGTGGGTTTTGCTAAGAATAATTTTCTAAATGGACCTAGAATGTGAGAAATTCCAAAAATTTATTTTTCCTCTTACATGCAAAAGCCCTTAGGGGTAGAGGTTTTAGAGGTGGCAGAAGCTTATTTTTTCCAAAAAAATCTGACACGGGTATTGTAGGCACTTCAAAGCTAAACAAACCCAATTTGTCTGATTTTCAAAATTATGAATTTTTACGGAAACCCTAAAAAAGGGGGCAATAGGACAACTTTTTCTAGAAGAATCTGACACGTGGGTTTTGTTGAAACTGTCGTGTTGATCATACCCAGAAGGTCAAATCTGTGAATAACTGCCATTTACTTCGACATGCAAGAAGATCTAAGACAATAATAGAAGAAAAAGAGGGGAAAAAGTTTGGAAGTTATAAACCGCCTCTCTAAATCTTCAAGAAAATCACGCCTGGAGATGTAAACTCTAATATACTACTCTTCTATGCAACTTGTTCTTGAAAACATGAAGAACGCTAAGAAAGCACTCTGTCAAATCTTCAAAAGAAGTTTGGAGAGAAAAAATATTCATTCTTGAGCTTCAACCTGCAAAGAGAAATAATGAATAATGACGCCTAAGCTTGATAAATAGTATTTGATGTGGAAACAATTAAGTTTAGTCGCCAACACTTGATTGATTGAGGAGTCAATTTGCCTAATTAGGAGTTCACTAGGGCAATTTCCACCAATTTGGGGACATTTTAGATATGAAGAGGCTTCTAAAATATCTCAACTTCAGTCAACTGGGCCTACTTTGACTTTAGGCATCCAAGTTGAGTAGTTGAATATTTTTCATTCTTTTTTTGTGACCAAGTGCCTCTGTTCGATCCTTGATCTCGGTTGCTCAATCGACCCTAAAGTCCTATTGACAGACCCATTGTAGAGTTGGATCAACTCTGAAGAAGTGTGCTCGGGAGCTGCAAAGCTTAAAACTTGAATCTAATGCCTCAAATTCTTGGGCACCTTTTCCCAAAAGGGTGCATTTTTCACCAGACTTAAGTCATTTTCTCAGATGCTTTTCAATTCTTCCATTGTGACCTTTAGTGCTTTGATCTGAGATCTCTGATGACTAATGATTCCAATGAACGTGCTAAGATATAGAATGGATAACCAATTTGGTACTGGAAAGAATGATTGGCCTTGCAGGTCATGAAAGTTGTTTTAGAGGTCCCAAAAGTTTGGGCACTCCTGGCCTGCATGGGCGCCTTTGACCTTTTGTGTTGTAATTTTGACTCGCAACTTTTCACGAACAACCTTAGTTTGATCTTCGTCATCAGATGTTTGATTTATCTAATGAATTTGTTGACGGTGTCATTGGTGAGATTGATCTAGACGGAGGACTTCCTAGAGGTTACGGAGCTTGGAGGCTACATCTGACTGCCCAAAAAGTTGGGCGCCTATTTCTAGGAAGGTGCAATTTCCTTAACACTTCATCCATTCTTCATGTTCATCTCGCCTTCACCTTCAGTGTTTTCTGCTTGATCTTCATCTGTGAATGCTTGACAGGTCCCATGAGCTTGCAACTGGATTGATCACAAAGCTGAAAGGATACTGAGCAAATGCCTTGTAGAAAACAGCTATTGAAAACTTCATTTGGTTGGCCCAAATGATGGGCGCCCCTAGTCAGTAGGGGCTCTTTTTTCTTAATGTCCATCAATTTACCCTTTGTTTTACATGCTTGAATGATCAACAACTGTCGTCATTCGATGCGTCTCGTAAACTACCAAATAAGTTCGTTGCAAAGCTAGGCTGACGTCAGGGAGATCACTTAGAGATAAGCTTACTTAAAAATTGACATTTGGATAGTCTCATTCTTGGGCGCCCTTGAGCTACAAGGGCACTTCTTTTTATGTTTTGACTGCTATTTTTAATGCTATTTGCTTTCAACATCTTCTGTCTTTGCCTCCGTTGTTGGTGATTGATGAATCAGGTGAACCTACTTGATGATGCGTTGGAAAGCCAACAAAATTACGAAGGAGATGACTATCTTGGCAAAACTTGATGACTGCCTTTGACGTCTTGAACTCATGGGCGCCCCTGGTCAGCAGGGGCTCTTTTGACTATAGCTTCATCATTTCCTTTAAGATCTTCACCTCTTCGCGCTTCACATTTACCATTGTAACTCGACTAACTTGATCACCGTTGTTGACGACACGAACGCGTTCACCATAGCAATTACTTTCACCATGTTGCGTGTACAAGTGCTTGAAAAGTTCACCATGGCATTGACCGCATAGCATCTAGCATGTAGCAAGGCATCCATCTTCCAAACTTCGAAAATTTTCAACATTTTCCAACCTTTGAAAATCCCCTCCGTCGCAAAGCATCTTTTTGAACATTTTTTGTCATGGATTCATCCTTGAAGCTTTTGAGGCTTGGATCTCGACACCTAGTACTGGCCACTCTGCCATTAATGGCCTTGGAGGTCCTATCTTTCTTCCTGAAAAATGAAAATAGACCCACTAGAGTAAAACAAACTTTTTGGTGATTTTGACTTGACCAGTGTGATCGTGAAGTCAATTTATCCTATCAAAATCATTTTCAACTAATTCTGGAAAGGTCCTATTTTTAGGGGTTTTCCTAAAAACAGGGGTACGAAACACCCTAATTTTCAAATTTTCAGAAATTTGCAAGTATCCTCCTTGACATAAACCCACAAAAAGCCCATGTTTTGTTTGACCTCAAATTGGCTTTACATGATTTAGACCATTTTGATCAAAATGCCTTATTGAAGCAAAAATTTATTTTGGGTACAACAATTTTACATGATTTAGACCATTTTGATCAATATGCCTTATTGAAGCAAAAATTTATTTTGGGTACAACATAGTTCCAAGTTGAGGAAATAGTATTAGCCATTAGGGTATGTAAGACTATGTAAGAACCCTTACTAGTTCTGCTCCGAAAACTCAGTTTTGACCTTTTGACATTTTGTCAAATGGTTGGCATGCAATGTTTGAGTTCTGATTTTCTGAGTGTCTATGTGCTTTTGATGTTTGTTAGAATGTTATCTCAATGCCAAAAACACATACAATTGCATAGAAATGATAAGGGATGTTTACAAATGTTAATACAAGGAACCCACATGTAAAATTGTTTCTTATTGAATAGAAATCAGGTCTGATTACATTCTTATCAGGTCTGATATGCAAGTTATCAGACTGTAACAGCACTAGAAAACCCAATACAAATTAAATATTTAAGCATCCAATATGCCAATAACATACCCCAATAATAAATACATCTGATTGCATGTCAGGAACTTAACACAGCAATTCTGGAAACATGCTTGCAGCAACTTGGTGCCCTCTATCTAGCACGCCTAGCACTGAGATCAATGTTCTCGACCAATGTTTGTATGCACACTGAATCCCTCGACCTGACTGCTCCCACTAGTGAAGAAAGCACACATTAAACAAAGGCATTTCAATTCCAAAAGAACACGCCCATCACATTGTCTTGTACGACTCCCATCAGTAATAATGATCAGCTTTCTCTAATACCCACGTGGCTGTGTGGATGCTTAGCAGCAATAAATCACTCACAGCAGATATGCCTCTGATGACAAACAAAAAAAACTCTTAAAACCCTTGAATAAACTCTTCAAAATCTACTAATGAAATCCCTAAATAAAATGTCCTCCAATATTGATTCTTCAAACTTCTGATTTGTTGAGAATAATCTTCAAAACACTTGAACAATCTTTGAAGACAATCACTTTCTAATTTGTATAAACTCCATTGATTCTCAACTACGACCTCTGTATGAAGCCACCATCACAATCGAAGAGAGGGTACATTCTCCAAGATTGAATTTACAGCAAAACCCTAGGTCTCTTCCTCAAAGCCAAAGCTTCTTCAGAAAAGACAAGTGTTGAATGATTCCAAAATGAATGATAAGAGCTTGGGTTGATGCTTTATAGTTTATATACTCTTTTTCCAAGAAGAGGTCGATCCTCTAGAAGGCTCTTTTAATCATTTCAAAATGATATTTAAATGTGCACTTTATAACTTTAATAAATGCTTTGATAAATGGGTGCTCAAATAATAATAATATTTAATGTACTTTAAGTGACCTTTTTGAGGGTCATGGCCCCATTGGACATAAAGTTATAATATAACTTTATAATTGCACTTTATAAATAATTATTAATAAAGTAATCACTTTATTAATAATTAAAATAACTTAACTCCACAAATAATCATTATTTCTCAATTCTCTCTGAACCCGGGAGTTAACCATTGTATCCACTGTGCATCCAACTGCCCTACTAAAAATAGTAAGGGTCCCTCTCTAACATCCACTAACTAACTATAAATAGTAAGTCCCTCAAAACGGAACCAGAAACCCCTGAATATCAATGCCTTTGAACATATGAAGGATCTGGGGAGATAAACACTTACAACGGCCACCTGAAGAGCTCCATAACACCCAAACTGGACCCTCTAATCCACCACACTAGCCTACGAGGGTCAAATAATAGGCTAATATACCAAAATCGAGAACAAGCCAGAAAGGGGACATTACAGACTACCCTAGAGTAATGTACCAGTTTTAAAACCATTCTCTTTGAGAAGTTCCTGCTATCTACTTTGGTGTTGTATACAAACTATAGCAGGCAATTGCATGTAATGAAATTCCTAAAGATTGTTGTGCCACCTTAAGAAAATAATAATAAAATAAAAGTAATCTGGACAATTCATTGTTTTAGGATTGGATTCCTTATACTTACGTTACCATTAATGGGTATTTGTTCATAGTAATGATAAGATCTCATCTAAAACATTTAAGTCTTTCACGAGTGCATTGGTGTTTATCTGCATTGTTGTTGCAAACTTGATTGTATCATTGTGTCACCACATTTCCAGCACGTGAGTATTTGTGTCGTGCATGTGATGTAAACTTTCCAAAAAAAAAATTTCACCATGTTTGTTTGGTAATGATTTGATGTAAAGTTAGGGCATTACACGGTTAAAGCTCCTGAAATATATGAAACTACAATACACAATTCTAGTATATATAATTGTAGCCTTGTCCTACCATTGTGGAATCTACAACTTGTTGCAGAATAAAGTCGCCAACAGCTACCCTATTCTCTCTTGATCAAAGTATCCAACACACTAAGATTGCGAGAGAGTTTGTGCGTTCAACTCCAAGGTTCCTTTAGTGCAATAGAATACCCTCAGTTGGCTTGATGTGTTTTTACTGGTATTTCAAGGGTACTTACACAATTGTTCGGCAACTAACAGCAAACAGCACATTAAGGGTTCCACGTGGTTGGAATGATTTAGCAGGTGAGCACAAGTTTCCTAACACTAACCAGAAATGAATTGAATTTAAATGAGTGTAGGGATAAGAAGGTTCTAAATTCTACTCTAAGACGGGATGTGGGATTAATCTCAAGTCTCAACAGACTTCAACCGAGCCTTGCTTTGCCTCGCTTCGGACAGCTTCCACAAAACCGATGCAATCTTCAGAGGAGTAGCGAAAGGTGTTCAGATTACAATTCAACATGAAAATACCATCAAGACGATGCATACAAACACGTGAATCACAATCGAAGTTGAGTTTGAAAAATATTCCAGTTGACCACGTAGGGCGAACCCACTGTCAATGAGCACACTAGTGGTATGGATAAGTGAAGTCTTGTTCAAATCAAGCACCACATTCCACAATTACTAAGTACTTGCATGAAATGAAATCTACTTTACTTTAAGCTACTTCAAGATTCTGGGTGAATTGGAAGGACGAAGAAGCCTCGCTAGCTATTCATAACAAAGAGGAGATCACCATCAATGAAAAACTCTTTTATTATGAAAGTGTTCACAACAACTTCTTACAAAGTATTCAAGTGGAAGACTTTCCTTCCTCTTCAATCTAAGCTAGACTATCAGACTATACTATCTTCTATTCTATCATTCTCTCTTTATTCCTGCTCTGCTATTCTATCTAGATACAAATGAGGGGGGGGGATGCCCTTTTTATAGCTGGCCAAGTCCAAAGGACGGCTCAGATTACAATCAGATGGATGGCCCAAATTGTGCCACCTCAGCCCTAACCCTAAAAACCGTCACCACGAAGAGTGGGGTAATAAATGAGCAATTAATGTCCACCATCTTCTAGAAGATTCTTGTTTGTAAACGCGTTCACACTGTTCTTCTTGATTACAAACTGATTGAGTGTGACTGGTATTGTTTCAACTTCTTGAACTGGCATGACAGGCACGTTTTCAATCTGACTCCAAGGCTACAACTTCTTTACCTGTTTGATAGTGATTTCCTTCTCAACTGACATTCTCTAACTCCGAATTGCATGAGGATGATTATTTCTCTACCCCTGATTCTGAAGGATTTTCTTGTCTTGGACTCGAGCGTTTCTCCCTCGCCAACATATTAGGTTATTCCAACACTTAGCCACTTCTTCCAACATGCAACTTTTCTTCTTTTGAAGTTGTAACGTTGTCTTGGAGTATCCATTCCATCTCTTCAAGTTGTCACCGTTTGGTCTCGACATTCCTCCTGCAAAACAAGCAAGGAGAAGAGCATCAGAACACTTCATAATATAAATCCAATTTACTTACCTGATATCATGCTTTGACTTCCAAGGTCTCATCGTTTTTCTCTAGCCAACTTTGTTTTTTCTCATGATTTTTCAACATCTCTAGGTTGGAGCATATAACACCTGTGCATCGTATTTCAATGCCTTAGACAAATTTCATCTTCTTCAAGGGCGTATTTAAGAGATGTACTTTTAAAATCATTTTTTGAATGTGTTAGCTTCAACCGCATCCTCTTCATTTTTCTAGCTGAGGCGTTCATTTTGACATTCCATCCAACTCCGGCACGAGCAAAATGTTTTCATTAGGAATTTGATCAAAAATTATCTAGGCACCCAACTTCAAATTCACCCGCCAAGGCATTTTTATGTCAACAACACATTTTATTCCTTGCCTTAGAAAATTCTTCAAATTTTCATTAGGAAATTCATCAATCTGTGCCCATCAAAATTTTCACCTCGAGAATCCTTGGCAAGTGGAAGACCTTGAAATCCATCCCTCATCGAAGGCGTCCGGTACCCGAAGAAAATTCCCTTCGAGCGTCGAATTCATGTCTCCAAGCGAAGGGGTACATTTAATTTTGAATTTTTAACCTTAATTTTATTCTTCATCTTCATCTCTAGGGGTATTTCTTTGCTTGGCCTTGAAAATTTTTATCATCTTCGTGAAGCTGGGACCTTCTGACATATCTAAGCCAATTTTATCCATGCCTCTGAAAATTTTATCTCCTCCATCAACTTGGGCGTATTTTCCTCTAGAGGAAGGTGGAATTTTATCCCTTAGAAAAATTTCATCATCAAAGTTCATCTTACTTCTTTGGGCGTGCTTCTTCTCTTTTGACACTTAGGAAAATTTCAAATTCATCCTCCTGCCAGCTAGGCGCATTTTGGACTTTCTCCTGCCATTTGCATACATGTGTTAATAAATTTCATCATCCTCTCAAGTCAGGGAGCATTCAGGGACCTCCACTTTCAATTTTCAAGACTTAGAAAATTTTCTTGCTTTCCTCAACTTGCAAGGGCGCATATAGCTAGCTAAACTTGAAATTTCATTGCCTTAGACATTTTCAAGGCTAATTATCCACTAGGGCGCATTTAGGGGTCCCTACTTCAAGCTTGCAACACTTAGAATATTCTTTGGTCTCCCCTTCAAGTCAAGGTGCAAATGTGAGGGTCTACTTCAAGTTTAAAACACTTAGATTCTTTTCTAGTTTTCATCTAAGTCAAAGGCGCATTCAAGGGGGGGTCCTCCTTCAAATTTCCATACTTAGAATATTCTCTTTATGCACAACGCCTTGGAATCTTTCACTTTGCATGCACCACGCCTTGGATTTTTCTACTTTGCATGCACCACGCCTTGGAATCTTCACTTGTCTTCACCCTCATTTGGGCGCATTTCACATAGGGAGGTGGACTTAAGTTTATTCCAACGCATTTGCCACCTTTTACTTTGCATGGGCGCATTTTAGGTATCAAGGAGGACTGAAGTCTTTGACTTAGACTCTTTTTTAAACACCTTCCTAGCATGAGGACGCATTTGAAGGGTGGAGGTGGACTTATCTTCAATACTTAGAATTTTTTTCACTTTCTCCTTGAGGTGGGCGCATTTTGGGGGTAGTGAAGGAACATTTTGCCACTCAAAAAATTTTCTCCACCTCTCTTCTCTCTTGGGCGCATTTAGGGGGGGGGGAGGAGGATTTAACAATGACTTAGAATATTTTCCATCCCCCCATTTCTCCTTGGGCGCATTTTGAAGGTGGAGAGGATTTTACCAACACTTAGAAACTTTTTCACCACCAGCCAAGATGAGGGCGCATTTAGGGGTGTCTACAGGATGATATTCAACACTTAGAAAAATTTTCCATCTGCCAGCCAGCTGAGGATGAGAGTGCATTTTGCATGTGGAGCAGGATAAACTTCCAGACTTAGATTTTTTTTTTTCTATCACCTTGAGGGCGCATTTGGCATGCTGAGGAGGAAGTTTTCATGTCTTAGATAATTTTCAACATCTCCAGCTAATTCTTCCTTGGGCGCATTTTCAGGGTGGAGCAGGATGAACTCTAGACTTAGGCGTTTTTTTCTCATCTTCACCAGCCAGCTCAATACTTACTACATATAGTAAGTTCCAGGTTTTCCCTCTTCTGAAGCTCAGATTGATTTGAAATTTTAACCACAGGATCTTCATGACCTTGTTAGTCTGTTCATACTGCTATCTCGAGCTGACGTGCTAAAAATAGTATGTTTTTGAAGGTGGTTTACTATTTATAGCAACTGCCTATTTCTGAGACCTCCACAACTCCGTTTGACTTGAAATTTGAATGACGTGCTCCTCATGGGGTGACCTGCTCGTTCACACTGGCGCCTGCTACTGATTTACTATTTTTAGCCAATTTTTGGAATGCCTTACTATAAATAGTAAGTGCTCCTATTGCCTTCAAATTTTACTGGTGGATAGCTTGAAAGATGCTGATCGTAGTGGGATACACGGTTTTGAAAATTAAGCATTTTACCCCTCATTTTGGGTCATTTGAAACCCTAATTTGACTTGCATGTATCAAACCTCCGTTTGACCTCGTTTCTATTACGCCATACTGTTTGTGGTTTTGATCACGGCCCCAGGCAGCTAGGAGTAAGTAAGTCTCTGGCCAGTCATCTTTCTTTGCATGTCACATCACTGCGTAGCTCTTGAAAAACCCATAAAGAATCACTTGACATGCACTGAAAACTCTGACATGCAAACCCTAAAAATAGCCTCTGAAGGCTGAATTCTGAAAATCATCATCTGATTTCGCATGTTATATCAACGCGTAGGTTTCAGAAAACCTAGAAAGAATCTCCAGACATACATTGAAAAACTTATCAATGTTCCACGGGGTTTTGAGGGGCGGGGCCAGGGGGGAGCGGTGGGGGCGTGTTTAGGGAGACCTTGAGACGGGGGTCTAAGTTTAGGCGGCGGGGGTGGCCCGGGGGCAGTGTGAGGAGGAAGTAGGGTGCTGAAAATACATATAGTACTTGAAAAAATAGTTATAAAAAATGTATAAGTATAAGAATTATACATCTTGGAGACAACTAGGAGTCCCCTAGATGTCTTGAGGACACCCCAGCATCCTCAAAGTCCTAGCAGCATCTTGGAGACAGCGACATTGGTGGTGGGCTGATGGGGGGACGTCCCCCCCAAGTCCCAAGTCTCTAACGTCCCCCTCTAGGAAACGCAAGGATTTTTGGGGGGGCCAGCACTTGGAACCTTGCCATATAAACCCTAAAATCTGCTCCTGAAGCTAAACTTGCTAAAAATAGAAAGTTGTTCGTTTCAGCTCAAAATTTGCAGACGAGCAGCCTGACATGTCTTGGATGCAGTGTGACTAAGAGAACTTCAACAGTGCTGAGAAAACGCCTTGAATTGAACACTTACTAAAAATAGTAAGTTGTCAAAATTCACTGAAATTTAGCTGAGGACCTGCTAGAAGCATATTGACTGCAATATGAAGCTCAAATCCCAACTTACTCCATTTGACTTCAAATTGACCCGAAAAGTATAAACCCTAATTCTCAGACTTAGCTGAAAGCTCAAAGGCGGGCACATATCCGGACAGCAGACAGCAGAAAAGAGGCAGAAAGAGAGAGAGAGAGACAAAACCAAAGCCAAAAGATGAGGAATGGAACAAAAATTAGGGGGTCCCCATTTTGAATGGGGTGATGTGTGAAAAGGTCACAACACAACTGAGTGGGGCAAAAGCCATATCGCTATTTTCCCAGTAAGCACGAGAATGAGTCATTTGCTTTCAATAGTGGAGTTTACAAAGCAGCTTTGCACATTTGCTGTTTGTCATGGATTCCCTAGGAAACAACTGGGCGTGGACTAGGTTCAACCAGGGTCTGGCCTTGGCATTCCAATGTCACTCCCAATCGTGCTCCTACTCCCATTTGGTATGGCAATGGGACTGATTCTACAAGGATCCAATAACTTGGGATATATGTTTTAATTTTTTTTCAAACCATGATTAAGATATTAATTTGTTTAAATATAATTTGGAAAAATGTACTATCTTAACTGATCATGCTGATGTCATTGCACTCAATTCCAAAAATGATGGTTTTTAGCTTTTCATTGTCCAAACTCAATAATGAAAGCATGGTACCTTATATTAAGAGCGCTATTGGCTGTGATATTATGAACCTCAATGGAATCTTAACAAAATATTAGATCTGCCAAATCAGTTCTAAAAGCATGCAAATATAAAAAGAGGATATTAATTTGCAATGTTACCCCAAGTTTCTAGGACGGGGATGGCAAGACGAGTCCCCAAGTTTCCAAATTTTCCGGCTAAATTTGGGGACGACGGGGGGACGGCTATATAAAATATAGAAAAATTTAAAATATATAGGGAAACTTTAAATATTCATATGAAAACATGGATAAAGCATGCATATATACATTATAGAAACTTAGCATATAACATTTATGTTAAGAATTCATTGTCAATACTCAATATGCATTCAGAATTCAGAATTTATTCTGTAATATTAAACATAGTACATTGCTGCCGTCCCCTGTCCCCGGGATGTTTCCAGGATGGGGACAGGGGTATTTAGACCCAGGGATAACACTGTTAATTTGTAAATAGCTTGGCTTTCTATACCTAGTTTGAAGAAGTCCCAAGCAGACCCAATAAAGCATATGCTTTTTAACATATTGAAGAGGAAATGGTTGCAACTCAAGGGAATCCAAAAGGAACACAATGTGAAGAGAAGGACTAAAGTAAACTAAATGATATATGAACCTAGCTGCAGTAGAAGGCAAGAATGGTATCAGTTTGCAATAGCTAAATTTTAATTGATTTATAGCAAATCTGTATACTTTTCTTTTACAGATATCTCTCTGCGAGCATTATAATTACTAATAGGATTGTACTATATGTGAGGTAATCTCCGTGAATGTCTCTATAAATTTTTTGAGTTACAGAAATCATTCCACAACTCCAAAAATTGCAAAGAATGTGTGCCTATTTCCTCTCATAGTTCCTCCTAGACAACCACACACAAGCACACATAGTTATTATAACTCTCAAAACTTTAATTTATGCCAACAGTCTGTAAATGGCTGTAGACAACTGAAAACAAATATCTAGATACAATATTAACTCATAAGAATTCAGTGTTGAAAATGACTTACAGGTTCACCTGACTCCAATATTCTATGTGTAAGAAAGGTAGCAACATCGTACCTGTGTCAGTGAGGTGCCAAAAATTGTCAGAGAAAAATCCATATAAAAGGTAAAACACTTCTCTTTTTCATCATGTGCACAATTAGACAGAGAACCAGAGATCTACCTGGAAATAGTAAGATTCTAAATATGCTTTCTTTTTACCTTCGTTTGCTTGCAAGAAAAGGTTATTTTTGTTGGGGAGATGTTTGGAATCATGAGTTTGCAATATAAAATGTAAGCATGAACTTTGTTTGGCATGATTTAATTGAGCACAAAATGTGAGCATGAACTTTGTAGAATCATCCCAAGCTATCTTTTTAAATTGTAATTTCAAGGATCAGGTCCTTATTGGCGAAACTGGAAGTAAAATAGGAAGTCCTTTTATAACCATGTGACAAAAGACTTAAGATCAAATTTGTCACACTTCTGTTGTTGCTGCTCTGTTAAACATGCAGTGGCAAGTGCTTTTAAAGCATGATGGCAAAAGCAAATCTATTAGGAAATTAAGGTCTTCTTTGAAACACAAAGTTGTGAGTTGCTATTGATTCACCAAGGCTTGGAAGTCGAATCACAATTCTTAAGCATTTAATTTTTTTTGTGCTAGAGGGGAATTAGTTGGCCATGTTTTTTTAAGTACTACTACCAATATTTTAAATTTTTTGGGCACTGTTAAAGGCTAAATTCATATGTGTTGATGTAATTTTCATGACCGCACCAACACAGAATAAAGTTCACCAACGGCTACCCTATTCTCTCTTGATCAAAGTATCCAGCACACTAAGATTGCGAGAAAGTTCGTGCGTTCAACTCCAAGGTTCCTTCAGTGCAATAGAATAGCCTCAGTTGGCTCGATGTGTTTTTGCTGGTATTTCAAGGGGACTTACACAATTGTTCGACAGCTGATAGCAGACAGCAGATTAAGGGCTTCATGTGGTTCGAATGATTTGTTTGGTAACTGCAAATTTCCTAACACTAACCGGAGATGAACTGAATTTAAATGAGTGTAGGGATAAGAAGGTTCTAATCTACTCTAAAGTGTGGGACATGGCGATCAATTCTCGCAGACTTCAACCGAGCCTTGCTTTGCCTTGCTTCAGACAGCTTCCACAAAACCGGTGCAATCTTCAGAGGAGTAATCGAAGGTATCACAATTCAGCATGAAGACACCATCACAACGACGCATGCCAACATGTAAACCATGATCGAAGTTAAGTTCACAATGTTCCATTTGACCACGCAAGGCAAACCCACCGTCAGCGAGCCCGCTAGTGGTATGGATAAGCGAAGTTTTGTTCAAATTGAGCACCACATTCCACAATTACTAAATACTTGCATGAAATGAAATCTACTTTACTTTAAGCTACTTCAAGATCCTACATGAATTGGAAGGGCGAAGAAGCCTTGCTAGCTACTCATAACAAAGAAGAGATCACCATCAATGAAAACTCTTTTATTATGAAAGTGTTCACAACAACTTCTTACAAAGTATTCAAAGGGAAGACTTTCCTTCCTTTTCAGTCTAGGCTAAACTATCAAACTATGCTACCTTCTATTCTATCAATCTCTCTCTATTCTTTCTCTGCTATTCTAACTACATGTACAAATGAGGGGGGATGCCCCTTTATATAGCTGGCCAAGTCCAATGGACAGCTCAAATTACAATCAAATGGATGGCCCAAATTGTGCCACCTTAGCCCTAACCCTAAAAAGAGGAGTGGAGTAATAAATGAACCATTAATGCCCACCATTCTCCAGAAGATTCCATTTGTAAATGTGTTCACATTGTTCTTCTTTCTGACTGCAAACTGGATGAGTTTGATCATCATTGCTTCAACTTCTTGAAAGGGTATGGCAGGCACGTTCTTGATCTGACTCCAAGGCGACAACTTCTTTCTCTTGCTCGACGATGATTTTCCTCCTTGATGTTGTTCTTCAACTTTGAAGTACTTGATGGTGACCATTAACGCTTGGGTTTCCATCTTTCCCTCCATCCTGAGCTTTGAAAACATTTCTTCTTTGCCACTTGAGTTGGGCACATACTAGGTCTCAACACTTAGCCATTTTCTCCAAGTATTCACTTCATCTCCCCAAGTCATCATGCCTTGGCCTCGATGTTCACCCTGCAAAACAAGCAAGGAGAAGAGCATCAGAACACTTCATAACATAAACTCACCTTACTTACCTAATTTTCATGCTTTAACTTCCAAGGGTTCATCATTTTTCTCTAGCACAACTTTTGCCTTTAAATTCCTCATGCCTTAGAATATTTCCATATTATCACTCATCCCCCTTAGGGCACATCTGGAGACTTGAGCTTCCGTTTTCATTCCACTGGCTGAGGCGTTCTCTCTGATATTTCATCCATCTCTGGCTCGAGAAAATTGTTTTCATCAGGAACTTGATCAAAAATCATCTAGTCATTCAATTTCAAATTCATCGCTCAAGGCATTTTATCTTCAAAAACATCATTTATTCCTTGCCTTAGAATTTTTTAAATTTTCCCCTTAGAAAATTCATCATCTAAGTGCCCATCAAAATCTTCATCCTGAAGGCTTCGGTGAAGTGTGGAAGACTTTGAAATCCATTCCTCATCGCAGACGTCTGATGCCCAGAAGAAAATTCCCTTCAGAAAGTGTTGAATTCATGTGTCTACAAACGAAGGGGGGGTACATTTAATTTTTTGAATTTTTAAACCATAGAAAACTATTTGCTGACAAATTTATTCTTATTCTTCATATCTGGGCGCATTTTCTTTGCTCTGCTTTGACAATTTCTTTATGAAGCTGGCACCTTCTGACTCCTCGTCAATTTTATCCATGCCTCTGAAAATTTCATCTCCCCCATCAACTTGGGCGTATTTTCCTCTAGAGATGAAATTCCAACAATTATAAAAATTTTAAATCTTTTTTTATCAACATGGGCGTATTTTCTCTAAGGAAGCTGGAATTAAATATTAACACTTAAAAATATTTTATCACCTCATCACTAGCTTGGGCGCATTTTGGATTTTCTCCTGCCATTTGCAGACATGCCTCAATAAATTTCATCACCTTTCTCAAGTTTAGGCGTATTTCTCTAGAGGAGGTGGAGTTTCAATACTTAGCATTTTTCAAAGAGCCAACACCTTTGGGCGCATTTAACATGGGTAGGAGGAGTTAACACTTAGAAACTTTTTCTTAGCCACCTTAGACTTGGGCGCATTTAGCACATTGAGGTGGATTTTCCAACGCCCTAGTCACTTTTCCCACTCTTATCTCTAACATGGGCGCATTCAAAGGGTCCAGCAGGAAGTCAACACTTAAACTTGTCTTCACCTTGCATGCATAGGCGCATTCAAAGGGTGGTGAAGGATTTAACACTAGGAATATTCCCTTTCTCATGCACAACACCTTAGATTCCTTTCGTTTGTCTTTACTTTGCATGGGCGCATTCAAAGTAGAGAGGAGAAAGTCAAAATTTTATCTTGACCTCACTTGACTTGGGCGCATTTAGCACATGGAGGAGGATTTAACTTTGCCTTAGAATTTTTTTTTCAACCTCTTCTTAGCATGAGGGTGCATTTAGGGGGGGGAGGTGGACATTTTTAACACTTAGAAAATTTATCAACAACTTCATCTTGAAGTGGGCGCATTTGGGCTATGGAGGTGGACAAACTTCATGCCTTTGAAAATTTTATGGCTTCCTCCTTCCTTGGGCGCATTTTGATGGTGGAGGTGGACTTAAGTCCAACACTTAAACTTTTTTCATCATCTCCTTGTGAAGTGGGCACATTTTTAGGGGTCTGCAGGACTTAAGTCTAACGCTTAGAATCTTTTCTCTAGCTAATTCTTCCTTGGGCGCATTGAGGAGGTCAAGCAGGATATTTTCAAAACTTAGAATTTTTCATCACCCACTAATTCTTCCTTGGGCACATTTAGAGGGTCCTGCAGGACGAGATTCAGACTAAGACAATTTCATCAACCTGACCTGAAGATGGGCGCATTTTAATGGTGGAGGAGGACGAACTTCAAACTTAGAACTTTTCTCAGCTGCTTGCTCATGCCTTACTATATATAGTAAGTTCCAGGTTTTCCCCCTTCTGAAGCTCGGACTGATTTGAAATTTTAACCACAGGATCCTCATAACCTAATCAGTCTGTTCACACTGCCATCTCGAGCTGACCTGCTATTTATAGCATGTTTCTAAAGGTGGTTTCCTATTTATGGTAACTGCCTGATTTTGATACTTCCCCAACTCCATTTGACTTGAAATTTGAATGCTGTAATCCTCATCGGTAGACTTGCCTGTTCACACTTGTGCTTATTGCTGATTTACTATTTTTAGCCTGTTTCTGGAATGCCTTACTATAAATAGTAAGTGCTCTGATTGCCTTCAAATTTTACCAGTGGATAGCTTGAAAGATACTGATCGCAGTGGGATACACCGGTTTTCGAAAATTCTGGCATTTTAGCCCTCATTTTCGGTCCCGAAGCAGGAAACCCTAATTTGACTTGCATGTCGCTCAAATGGTCTCCATTTGACCCCATTTTTGTTTCACTTCGCCTTGTTTGTGATCCTGAGGCGTTGGGCAGTTGCCGGAATGGACCTGCTAAAAATAGTAAGTCTCTAAAAATTGATCATCTCGCTTTGCATTTCACATCAATGCGTAGCTCTTGGAAAACCCATAAAGAATCACTTGACATGCATTGAAAAGCCCTGCATGCAAACCCTAAAAATAGCCTCTGAAGATGGCTTCCTGAAAAAGTCCTGATCTTGGTTTGCATGTTACACTATTGCGAAGCTCTCGGAAAACCCACAAGGAATGTTCAGACATGCAAAGAAAATCTCAACATGCAAACCCTAAAAATAGCCCCTGATGGCTGAATATTGAAAGTCATCGTCTCATTTTGCATGTTATATCATTGCGTAGGTTTTAGAAAACCCAGAAAGAATCTCCAAACATGCATTGGAAAACTTTGCATATAAACCCTAAAATCTGCTCCGGAAGCTGTACTTGCTAAAAATAGAAAGTTGTCTGTTTCAGCTCAAAATTTGCAGACGAGCAGCTTGACATGTTCTGGATGCAGTGTGACTGAGAGAACTTCAACAGTGCTGAGAGAACGCCCCAAATCTAGTACTTACTAAAAATAGTAAGTTGTCGGAATTCGATGAAATTTAGCTGGGAACCTGCTGGAAGCATATTGACTGCAATGTGAAGCTCAGATCCCAACTTATTCACTCCATTTGACTTCAAATTGACCAAAAAATTCAAAACCCTAATTCTATAGACTTAGCCAAAATTTCACGTTTAAGCTCCAAGGTGGGCACATCCCCCGAAAAACAGGCAGCAGAAAGAGAGAGAAAGAGAGACAAAACCAAAGCCAAAAGACCAGAATGGAGCAAAAGTTAGGGGGTCCCCATTTTAAATGGGATGATGTGTGAAAAGGTCACAACAATATGCATTTTTGTTCCCTCCCTCTCCTAGTGAGGTCCACAATTTTATGATTACGGAGAGAGAAAAACAATGCAATATGATTGTTTCGACATTGGTTTACTTTGGAGAGCAAGATGCAAGATAACTTTTCATTAGGATAGCTTCCAACATGCCTAGTAGAGTTCAAACATTTTAAGAAACATTAGGCTATGCTTGTTAATGCCAAACTTGCTTGATTTCAATAAGACATTGATTTTTTTTTCTCATGACTGATGCTCAAATGTTACCTTATCTATCTCCTGTGATGTTGTTTAGCTGATATCATTTTTATGTTCTTGATGTAATCTAAGATGCAATTTCCAAATCAATTTTAGACATTTTTTATCAATATTAAATTAACAATAAGATTGAAGTGGAGGCTTAGAACACACTAATAAGGCATGAAAGAATGGAATTAGCTTCCACAAATTGGGAACCATGATACATCATTTCCTTGACCTCAAACTTATTGCATGTTAAACCATTTGTCATTAGATGAAAGACAATAGAAACAAGAATTGATGCTTCTAAGTTACTTAAAAAACTGCTCAAGGAGTCAAGAATACTGCTAATCTTTGTATATGATGAATAAATGAGAAGGTCTGAGCATAAAGAATGAGTTCTAAACAGCATACAAGCACTGTCATGGAATATGGCATGTAAAAAGAAACCAAATATATGGTTCCTTCCCATATAACAGCAGGCATATTAACAATTGTATGCATACAATGGTTGTGTACATGCAGAAAGGCTGTGTAGGTTATTGGATATGTCAAATGTTATAGACTATCAATGTAGATGCAAATCTTTTGAATCATGGTAAGCTGGCATTCAGCATAGGATCACATGCTTCAAGAGACCATCAAACTTCACAGAGCTATGAAAGTCCCCGCATAACATACATGTAATTGGCATTCCCAAATCTTCCATGCTGGCAATAGTGAATTGATTAAATTGTCTAACTTGCAGGATGGCAATTATTCTAAGGTACTACTAAATGATTATGCAGTATCCAATCATCTTTCTAAGGAAATATGAAGAATTGAATGTTGAACATAAGCAAAGGATAACATCTAGTGCTAAATATACCATTCAGATCTTGAAAATTTTAAAAATGATATTGTAGAATTGCCATTAAAAAAAAGTAAAATCAAATGAAATAAATATACAAAAGATAACATTTAGTGCTAAATATATCTTTCAGATATTGGAAATTTAAAAATATGAGATTGTACAATGGCCATCAAGAGAAGTAAACTCAAATTATATACATACAGAAAGGATAATGTTTAGTGCTAAAAAATATCTTTCAGATCTTGGAAACTTAAAAAATGACATTGTACAATGACCATCAAAAGATGTAGACTTGAATGAAATAAATATACAAAAAAATATGATTTGCAAATATTCTAAAGAAACACTTATCAGAAATAAACAACTGAGCCAACTGACCATGCTCCATCCTTTGAAGATTTAGCTTCAAATTCCAGCTCCGAACAATCTAGTGGTTGCCTTCCTGTACATATTGAAGAATAGAAACATAAATCATGTTCATATACTCTTTAGAAAGAAAATAAAAAATGATTTTGCAGAACTTCAAATTCATAGAAGAATACTGTATAATTTTGCAAAATCATTAAGAAAAAGTGGAATGGTTAATTCTAAAACAGACTAATATATCTAGAAGAAAATCAAGATATTCATTAGAAATGTGGCATATCATTGCATTATGCTTCCAAAATAATGTTTGTCATTCATTATAGAAACAAAGAAAGAAAGAAAGAAATTGTATTGAGTTAAAACAGATCCCAGGTCATGGAAAGCAACTAAACACAACTAACAAGATGGGCTAGACCTGAATTGGTTAAACTCTGAACCATAAAAAATGGTGCAATCGTACAGAGTTCTGTAACAGAAGGACATCTCCATGAAGCATGGAGCTGATGTAGATTAATATGGAAGATTGTGAAAAAGGATCAAGTGTTACATGTCTATGGCAAGGATCTACCCAGAAGATCCCACAGCATCAACATCTATCAACATGAAAGGATCACTACAGCATCTGAGAATGCTCATAGGGGAATGTCGAAGACCAAGCAGACTAGGCTGAGCAATCTTAGTCGGAAGGTGAGTACTCCTGGACCCTCTACTAATATCTAAGGCTAATAGGCATATGGTGGCAGGGAAATGAAAAATAATGACTATGGATGTACTTTGTTAATTTTAAGGAGCTAATATATTATTTGCACGATTTCATTATTCTACGAAAACCTTTTAATCAAAACAAACACTAGTGAACTCTACTCATATGAGTTGGCCTTTAAAAATAACATGTCAGAGAAAGATTTGAGCCCGAGGATAAATCCAAGACCTACTCAAAACAGACATTCTTTCACTCTTCTGTTGGGCATAAAACATAGAGCAATTGTTGAAGCCAAGGAAATATGGAAATTGTTATGAGGTAAATCATTAGTTGGAATAGAGTTTATTTTTAAAATAAAGCTTCTATTTATAGAGATAAACTTTAATATGAAAGTTCATTACAGAATTAGTGGGTGGGATGTAAGCTTGGCCCTAGCATTCATAAGAGAAGGGCCAGAGAATTGAGAAAAGTAAGAGATCACAGAAGATGATTACTGACCAAATGAGCAAAGATTTTATAAAAAAGCCCTGCCTACGACTACATACGAGAGAGAAATCAAAGGAAGCCTATAATATATTCTACCCACAAATGTTAAATAGCACAAAACCTTACAAAGGTTTTGAAGCATGTGGCATGAAAAATGCTTCAATGAAAAGCTAGAAAGAAAGGCCAAAGGAAAACCAATTAACCACAAAATGATCCAAAACACAAACAGAGAGCAACCTCACTTCAACAACTAAAATCCAATTCCTTGAAAGTTGCAACAAAAGAAATTACAGGCATTTTATGATAAGTCCATTAACCAAACCAGCAAAGAGCATAAACAGCAGGTGAAAGCTAAATGTTGAAATTCTTGATATGAAGTAAGTTCCATAAAAATAATGCTGAAGAAAAAACCAAGCAGTGTCATGCCCCCAACATGAAGACATGGCTCTCACAAGGAATTAAATAATTGATAATTAATACCTGCAGCAAATACCTTCCAGAACTTACAGCGATCTCCTTAATAAAGGAAAATATAAGTAGCAGCAGCGCTAGACTTTGAAGTAAAGGCAGACCTGACATAGAACTATCGCAGCATTTGTGAAGACCATTGCCTATATCAAAGACTAAACAAACTAACCGATTGACATTAGACATGGGTGGCGATTCAAAAGGATATAATTAATAATTATTAAAAGAGCTTTAAGGCAGTGATGGGATATGGAGGGGTGTGTCCCTCACCAAGGAAAAGGTGTTGCAGATATTAAAGGGGGAACCAATCATTTGTGAGGGGCAGGAAGGAATATTGATCAATTGATGTATGTATGTACACATGTATGTATGTATGTATGTATGAATGTATGTATGCATACATGTATCTATGCATGCATGTATGTATGTATTTATGTATATATGCATGCATGTATGCATGTATGTATGTATGTATGTATACATGTATGTATGTATTTGCCAATCGATCAATTGGAGATGAAGCCAGCAGATTTAAAAAAAGAAAAATCTGATCTGGATAAGAAAGCAGTAAGAAATTAGCATTATAAAGCACTGATAATTTGAATTATAAGGCAGGAAGATACAGCAAGCTTTATATTTCTGCAGGAGTTGGTATGCCACACATTTGAATCGAATATTTATTAGTTTGTGAATTTAGTAAAGAACATATTTATTTATTTAATAACTTGCTAATTCATCAAGAATCTTAGGGTTAGTAATTATTCATATGATTTTCATAAAACAATCATAATAGGAATTGGCAAGGAAACATAACAGGGAGATGCAGGAGTATGGGTTCCCTCAATTAAGTAGACCACCCATTGAGTTGGATTGCTTGTGGACCAAGGGGTTGGATTGACTTGGTTGGTTGTTCGGCGCTCTTGGGCTTAGTTGTGGAGGGCAGTCTCCCGGAGCCCCATTGCGCATTTCCTCTCAAGTTCCTAATATGGTTGGCTATGGTGTGCATGTTACATTATCATTTCTTTTTTTATGATTATTTTCCTAAATTCAATTGCTATTGTGTAATTTAGTGAAAGAATATTCTTGTAAATAAATTATATTATTGGATTTGTTAATTTTGGGCAAAATCAGGTACTCCCTCAACAAGGGACATTACATATTGTGTGCAGGACATAAACCAGGATTCATATCTTATAAAGGGCATTTCAACTGGTAAATTTGCAATCTTAAATGTATTAAATTTCATATTTTGGATTCTAATTGTGCTTTTAGGGAAAAATTTGGGAATACCCCATTGTTGGTGTTTCAATTCACACCTCTGGAATGCGGATTAGAAACAAACATCTATGCACAGTTAGACTGCTCTTCAAATTAGGAGGGGAAGCTCCCTCTTCATTGATTATGCTTAAAAAAGAAATACTAAACTACTGCCAATCTTTTTATTCTCAGCTAAGAGCACAAGGTTATAAAACTCTTTGCATTGTAGCTGAGGTTTTCTCTTTTCTAGAACTTCAACTACAACGAGGCCTACTCTAAAGACGCTTCTGATAACTCAAGTAAATTCAGAGCCTAAGAATCAAAAGTAAACAAGAAATGATTTGATTTAATACAAAAGCTTAAATAAACTCACTTCCAAAACACACCCAAAGACTCATTGTACTTATTAGATGTAAGCTGAAATAAAGATTACGAAAGCAAAACATAAGACAAAGTACTGAAATGGATTGAGACAGTAGATTAGAGCAAAATAGGCATGAGATTTCCTTCCTCAATTTTTAACAGCAAATACACTTCTGGGACAGCAGATTGTAGCAAAGATAGGCTTACAATATGCAATCAAACCAGATTACATAGACAAAGTTGAACAAACACTGAATAACAAAGTAGCAGGCAAAGTAGGCTCAGCAAATTTGTTATCACAACAATAGTTAAAAAGAAATGGGAAAGGTTGCCCTTATTTATAAACAAACAAGGAGTAGGGAACCCTAAAATCTCCTTGTTTTTAACAACTAGACTTGCCAACATGTAAGTTATATTTCTAAGACTAAACAAAAGATAACAAGTAACCAACTGTTAACATTAGTTAACTGAAAAAGCTTCAACTATATATTTGATATTTCCAAAGAATAGATATGCATGAAAGAGAACAACCAGTTTAACTTGGAAAAGGAATCAAGTTAACTGCTTCCTTTAGTTCTATTCTTGGAAAACATTGCATGCTCTAATAGGTGATTCACTCATTGATAACTTGGGATAGTATATCCTCCAAAAAGTCGTCAACTGCCTCTTTATTAGGAACAGTGATACTATCCAAAACAATTTACTGCTTTTCCAGCATCTCCTCACCATCTGTAATCAAACTTAGAAATTCTCTTATCTCTTTAGTTGCTTTATCAAATTTTGTTGATATTGCGACCACATGATTCATCTTTCCGACAATAGGATCACCATTAAAACTGCCACGGACGAGATTCTGAAACTTAGTTTGCACTTCACCGAGATCAACATAAGTGCCATCTTCATGACGATATGAACAAGGGATCTGTGAGACAAATGTGCTTATGAACTTGAGGGTATTAGCAACCTTCTGTCTATATTCAGTCAATTTTATAGTTGTTCTTTCATAGGTTTTTACTTTGAAGAGGTGTTGTTCTCTCCAAGCAAAAAGCTTCTTCTTATGTTCTTATATTTTGCTCAAGCTTGTGAATCCCTGAGCGAAGATCATGGGCGTTATACCTCAATTGGTACATCTCTATAAGCATAAATCTGCCCTTGGTGATGAATTCTTCTATCCAATCTCTCATATGTTTTTTCTATATGACCAATTGACTTAGTTGATTTGATCTATAGGTGACTCCAAAATCTGTGGAAGCAACAAAGTGGCTTGTGAAGTACCATGAAGGAGATTGGAAACATAATGTCGTAGCTGTTGAATCTCAGCTTTGAGGGCTGCCTTATCTTCTCCATCCTTGAGCATTCGTTCCTTCAAATTATCTGCTACAACCTCAAAGAGCTTCACATCAGCATGTCGGGTGCTTCTTCTGAGATTGGCCTTGACAACCTTGAAATCATCAATTTCAACCTCATCAACATTCTTGTCCTCCGGAGGTGTGGCAAACTCAAGGATAATCTCACCATCAGAACTCTTCTTCATATGAACTTGCTTCTTAAGTTTCTTTTCTAGTGTGTCTTGGTAGACACTATCAAGTTCTACAAAGTTCAACTGATAAGAAGGCTTCCTCCTCTTCCTACCCAGCAGGTTCTCAAGTCAAGATGAGGAGTCTCTACTAACTTCTCAGGGAGGATCGGTTCCAGCTCCAACAACTCCTGATGGATCAATAGGTGTTGAGACATTGCGAACTAGTGAATAACTTTTGAATCTATATGAATAGGAGAAAGTTTCAATGATGGCGGAAGATCAGGAGATGAAGGCTCTGCTTCAACTCGCGGTGCTGATTCAACTGGAACTTTTGATGAATTTGTTGGTTGTTCCTACTGATTCACCTTTTCCTTTAAACTCTTCATCATTCTACTAATCTTTGTACCTTCTGGAGGCTTGCTCATAGCTTTCACTCTCGGTTTTTATTTAGAAGAAGGTAGAGATGACTAAACTATTGGTAGCTCTGCAACTAGAAAAGTTCCCTTCCGTGTCTTTTTACTACTCAAGAATATTCTACTGTTCTTGACAATTCGTCTTGTTCTTTCCTCAATTGAGGTGCTCTCTTTGGTGAACCAATCAACTTGTCGAAGTGGTTGTTGATCGACCTGATTTCAAGCATACATGGGAAGTAGGACTTCCCCATCATCATCTGACAAACCTTCCACATCTTCTAATAAGAAATCAGCCATCTGCTAAAGAGTAAGTCTATTGTAGTTGCGCTTGCGCACTTTGAACTCATCTGCACAATTAACCCAAAAATCTTCAACTGTAGGTACATGTGTATGATTCTGACCAAGACGGGCTGCAAAGAAACCCCAAGGATCATATGAACGTCTCTCTTTGAAAAACCTGAGGCCGAACTTTGACATTTCACCATCCATCAACTTGGCATCAATTGTTGATCTACACCTATATATGCTCATCTCAAGTGGGAAACTAAATGCAGTCTTGCACTTGTTACGCAAAAATGTGTGAACTTCGTGTACTTGCCTTGGGAATTCCATGAACACTACCTCATCCGTTGGATATCTTGGAAGCATGAATAGATCACCTGAGAAGCCATAAACCCTTATGTAGGAAAATGTGGGAAATTGGATACACCAATCAGCCCAATCTGGCATCTGCTGAAATTCGTATATGCAACTCATTATCAAGATCTTGCACCATATGCATCAGGAATACATCATTCACCCGCTTGTAATGCCGCTCAGATTCTGAAAACTCTAACTGTGGGAAATGATCATACATATGTTGAACACTTAGAGTTCTAAACTTGCCTTGAAAGGCCATTAGATATACGAGGTAAGATATCATATGAAATTCATGGGCCTTGAAGAACTCTGTCATCTAACAGTGGAGACAATCAATGATTAATGTTAACTAGTCATAGTATTTTGTTTTGTCAACAATCTGGGAAATGATGTAAAACATCCAAGGCTAGAATTTATTGGCCTCCGCTTGACCTGTGACTCAGTTGAGCAAAGTAATGACTACAAATTCTTCTGTGAACTCACTGCGCCCAACGTTCTTTGGCAAAGTGTTGTGCTTTTCTCTCAGCCACTTTTGTGTAACTCTTTTCCAACACTTGTCCTTTTGCGCATACCACACCTTTTCAAATTCTTCAACAAATACAATGAAATTTTTCGTCCATGGTGGTATTGTGAAACATTTCTCAATATCTTCTGGCCTGAGGCTGCAAATAGTACGCCCATTTGCTGATTGGATTTCTCATGTGTTGTGACCATTTCACACATCGCCCCATTCAAAATTGGGACCCCTAATTTTTGCTCCATTAAGTCTTTTGGCTTTGGTTTTCTCTCTCTCTCTCTGCCGGTCTCTTTTCTATCTTTTAAAGGGATTTCTCGCCTTGAGTTTAAACGTGAATTTGGCCAAGTCTGAAAATTAGGGTTTGTTCTTTCTGGTCAGTTTGTGGTCAAGAGAGGTGAATAAGTTGAAATAGAGATTAACATTGATGTCGTATGCTTCCAGTAGGTTCCACTAAGTTTCATCCAGTCCGGCAACTTACTATTTTTAGTAAGTGTTCAATTTAGGGCATTCCGTCAACATTTTGAAGTTATGTGATCACATTGCGTGAGTACATCAAGCTCATGGCAAATTTTGAGCAAGCAGAACAACAACACCTTTTTAGCAGTCAAACTTCAGGCAAATTTCAAGGTTATATGAAGAATTTTTCAGCGCATGTCTAAGATTCATACGGGTTTCGAGAGACCTTCGCGACAGTATAACATGCAAAGTGAGATGACAACTTTCAGAGTTCAGCCTTCAGAGGCTATTTTTAGGGTTTGCATGTCGGGGTTTTCTTTGCATGTCTGCATATTCCTTATGGGTTTTTTGAGAGCTTCGCAGTGATGTGACATGCAAACGAAGATGATCACTTATTCAGGAACTTACTATTTTTAGCAGGATGCATCCGGTAGCCGCCTCCTAGCCTTCAGAATCATGAGTTGATGTATGCTATGAAGCGAGAACAAATGGAAGTCATTTGATACATGCAAAGAGACCAATTAGGGTTTCCAACCCGGGACCCAAAAAGAGGAAATTAAAGGTCCGAATTTTGGCGATGTATACCACCGCGATTATCTTTCAAGCTGTTCGTTGGTAAATTTGGGGCAAATGGAACACTTACTATTTATAGTAAGTCATTTTGATTGGCTAAAAATAGAAAGTCAGCACATGGGGCCGATGTCGATGGCAGGTCCGTGGTGAGAGTCGCGTCATTAATTTCAAATCAAACGAGTTGTGGAGGTATCAGAAACAAGCATTACTATAAATAGCAAACTACCTTCAGAAATATTCTATTTTTAGCAAGTCAGCTCAGGATGGGAGTGTGAACAGGTTGACAAGGTCATAAGTCTCCTATGTTTAAAATTTCAAAACAATCCGAGCTTCAGAAGTATGAAAATCATGGGACTTACTATAAATAGCAGGGCACGGAGAAGCTGGCAGAAGGAAAGAAAAATCCTAAGGCATGAGATGAAAATTTTTATTCTGAGTTTGAGCTTCATCCAGTACCACCATGAATATGCGCCCTCAAGAAGAATGGAAGTGTTTGAAATCTTCAAGTCTGAGAAAATCTTGCAGCTACCTCCAAATGCGCCCTCAAGGATGAAGAGACATAAAAATTTCAAAGTCTGAAAGATATCCTCTAGCACAGGTGAAATGCGCCCACTCCAGCATGAGACGAGAAAAAATTTCTAAGGAAAAAGTTCATCCTGCTCCTATGGCAAAATGCGCCCTCATGCAAGGTCTCATGTTTGAAAATTTTTCTAAGTATAAAACTTCATCCACCTCCTATGGCAAAATGCGCCCTCCTCACAAGCTAAGCATGGAAAAGTTTCTAAGTACGAAGTTTCGTCCACCTCCTATGGCAAAATGCGCCCATGCAACAAGAAGGTCAAAGAATTCAAAGAAGTCAACAATTTTCATCCTTCATACATGGCAAAATGCGCCCAAAAGAGGCCATGTGAAGACAAAACAAAGAAAGTCAAGAGTCAACAAAGCAAGATGGCGTTTGAAAAGTTTATCCTCCATGCATGCTCAAATGCGCCCAAGTGAGGGCATGTAAAGACAAAAATGAGGGAGATGAAAGGTCACAAGAAGGCGTGGTAAATGTCATTTCTCCTACACATGTGATATGCGCCATGCAAAAGGTGGGTGTAGAGTGAAACGTGGTAAAGTTAATGAGTGAAAAGGACTATGGCGTTGAAGTGTGAAGTATTCTCTCATGAAGTATGGGATGCGCCTAGACTTGAGGGATGATATTGCTAAGTGATGAACAATAAGGGAAGGCGTTAGAAATGTTATCCTTCCTCAAGTGTGATATGTGCCCAAGTGTGTAAGGTGGAGATTTGAACAAAAATATTGCTAGACAAGTTGAATATTCCTCATGAAGAGCCAAATGCGCCCAAGGCATAAGGTGATGCTAGGCGTTCAAAGTTAAAATGTCCTCCTCAAACATAAAATGCACCCATGGGGAGATTAAAGTTTACTAGGCGTTGGAATTTTTAAATGAAAATGTCCTTCATGGTATAATATGCGCCCAAGGTAATGGAAATAATTTTTTCTAAGTGAGTTGATGTAATGAAATTTTCCTCACAGGCAAGGCGAACGAAGTTGAATAAAATTTCCTAAGGCAAAATTTTCTAAAATGCAAGGTGATTCAAAAATTTTCTAAGGCACAAGTATTTTCTTCCTTAAGAAAATACGCCTAGACTCTGAAGGTGATGAATATTCATTTTTTTTCTGAAGCACGGATGAAGTTGCCAGTGGAAAAGTCCGTGAGTGCCAATATTGCAGGAACAATGAGATTTTCAAGTCAAAGCAAAGAAATGTTCACAGATGAAGAACTGGATTAAATTTGTTAAAAAATTATTTTTCCAAGGTTCAAAATTCAAGGAAATTAAATGAACCCGTTCGTTGTATACCCATGAGTTCATCGAGTTCTGGAGAAATTTTTCTTCTAGGCATTGGAGATCTTCGATGAGAAATGGATTTTAGTGTCTCCTGCACTTCGCCAAGGCTTTCAGGATGGAGATTTTTGATGGGCACTCAAATAATGAATTTCCTAAGGGAAATTTGAAAAAATTTCTAAGGCATGGAATAAAATGTGTTGTTGACATAAAAGTGCCTTGGCAGATGAATTTGAAAATGATCGCCTAGATGATTTTTGATCGAGTTCCTGATGAAAGCTTTTCTTTCTCGAGCCTGAGTTGGATGAAATATCAGAGTGAAGTACGCCGAGCAGAATGCAAGATGGGTTGGAAATTTGGCTAAGGCATGAAGAATTTGAACGCAAAGTTGGCTAGTGAAAGATGAACCCTTGGAAGTTAAAGCGTGAAAATCCTGGTAAGTAAGGTGAATTTATATTATGAAATGTTCTAATACTCTTCTCCTTGCTTGTTTTGCAGGAGGAACGTCGAGACCAAACGGCGATGACTTAGGAAGATGAAGCAAGTACTCCGATTACATTTCACCTCGAGAAGGAAGAAAAGTTGTGAAAAATGGCTAAGTGTTGAGACTTAGTATAACTCAAGTGACAAAGAAGAAGTTGAAGAACAATGTCAAGAAGAAGATCGAGAACAGTGTGAACGCGTCTACAAACGGGAATCTTCTAGAAGATGGTAGCCATTAATTGCTCATTTATTGCCCCACTCTCCATTATGGTGGTTTAGGGGCCGAATCTTGTTTAGGGCTGAGGTGGCACAATGGGCCACCAGTAGGTGTAATCCCCAGGCCGTCCAGATTTGGACTTGGCTTCATCTATAAAGGGAGTCCCCCTCATTTGTACTAAATAGTAGAGTTTAGACATCGGACTAGAGTAGGCGGAGCACTTTGGTTGTAGTATCTTAGCATAGCATAGTTTGAAGAAGGAAAGTTTTTCCTTTGAAGGCATAAGAGATTGTTGTGAAAAGCTGTTATTAAAGATCTTTCATTGATGATGATTTCTTCTTTGTTATGAGTAGTTGTCAATGCTTCTTCATCCTTCTAATTTATGTAGCATCTTGAAGTAACATAAAGTAAAGTAGATTTCATTTCATGCAAGTACTTAGTGATTGTGGAATGTGGTGCTTGATTTGAACAAGACTTCACTTGTCCATACCACTAGCGAGCTCGCTGATGGTGGGTTCGCCTTGCGTGGTCAAATGGATTTACTTCTCCAACTTAACTTCAATTGTGATTCACGTGTTTGTATGCATTGTCTTGATGGTACTTGCATGTTGAGTTACAATTTGAACACCTTCGCTATCTCTGAAGATTGCACGGTTTGTGGAAGTTGTCCAGGAAGCGAGGCAAGCAGGCTGGTTGAAGTCCATAGGCCCGATCGCCATGTCCACACGCCTTAGAGTAGATTAAGAACTTAGGCCCTACACTCCCATTAATTCGGTTCATTTCTGGTTAGAATTAGGAAACTTGTACTTACCTGCCAAATCATTTGAACCACGTAAAACCCATAATCTACTACCTGCTATCAGCTGCCGAACAATTGTGTAAGTCCCCTTGAAATACCAGCAAAATCACAACGAACCAACTAAGGGCATTCTATTGCATTATCGGAACCTTGGAGTTAAATACTTATGATCTATCTACGCCCAATCTTAGCATCACGGGGAAACTTTGTTCAAGGGATAGAGTATCCGTTTGGGAAACTTTATTACGTATTTAGTGCTGGTCGCGAAAACACGTCAACATCATCTTTGTTGGATTGTAATGCTTAACACAAGAAAATATGAATACAAGGCTTTGAATTGAGATGGGGATTGAAGCTACTACAAGCAACTCGGATTGACCAGGATTCTTGACAGCAATGTTTCCTGTGTCTTCCAAAGCATGCAAATCAAACACTAGAAACACATGATGTAAGTCGGTATCAAATGTTCTCAGGAAATCATGGAGCAACACTGATTTGGTTCTGATTTTTGTTGGAGAGTATTGCATGTTGAAAAACATGAATTTTGATTGTAAACACGCCTATGTTTGGACAAGATGCTAAAAATAGCTTGCTAAAAATATCAATTTTCCTAAAAAGTAGGGCTGAAAAACTGAGGTCTAGGTTTTGTAAACAATCTCGTTTTGAAGAGACCCAGATCATTAGATTTTGAAAAAGCTGATTTTTTCAAGATCATGCAAAATCTCCTAAAAAATAGGGCAGAAAAGCACGCATAAAATTTTTGAATCTTCAAGAGGAACAAAAAGTAGATGGACCCAAATCGATGAAAACTAAAAAAGGCGACCACCTGTTTCTTAAAAGTGATGCCCTAGAAAATCAGACCATGCAAAAGCGTGCTTTTGTGCTTCCCAATCTCGAATCCATGAAGAACATTGGAAAAGCACTTCATTTGAGCCTCCAAATCTTGGTGAGAAGAAAATTCTATGTTTATTCCTCGAAAAGCTAACCTGCAAATTATGAAGAATGAATGCTCAAAGCTTTCTTAAATAGAGTTGGAGATGAAAAAGACATTTTTTGGCAAAACCCTAAAATTTTGGAGTCAATGCATGAAGATAGAAACTTTGCATGTGCAAATATGACTTTGTTTGCACCAAAACGGAGAATTCCTCTTTTACAGGGTCGAAAAAGCACACATGCATTAGGATGTTTCTTTATTTAGCACAAACAACGAAAACCAAAAATTTTTTAAGGCATGAAGACTTGAGCGGCCTCCTTGAAAAAAGGCGCCTGGCTTAATCAAACTTAGAAAAATTTCATGATTTTCATTTTCTTTTGCTTTTCGTATTTCTGCCAGAGCCTGCTTCTGTCTTTGACGATGAGACAAACTAGCACTGAAAATTGATAAGCTCTGTTTCACCATGGCAATCTCATCTTTGACCGCTATTGGAGTGATCCCCAACTTCGTACTGGCAATTGACGACATCTGATTGTGATTGCATACTCCGGAAACTATTGACAGAGGTTGAATTGAAGAAAACACGGGCGAGGTGAAAAATAGGCTGAATTGAAGAAAACACAGACGAGGTGAAAAATATTCTAAGTGTTAGGATGCTAGGCACCCTCCTTGAAAATAGGCGCCCAGGTCTTCCATACAGAATATTTTTTGAGTTTTTTTAATTTTTCACTTTTGCTTCCGGCAAAGCTGGTACCTCCTATTCGGGCATCATTTTTCGCCAATTGATGAATGGCTGAGACTGAAAGTCAATCAATTTGCCAAGCCTGATCAAATCTGAGATGAATGATACCTTCTACTAGCCTCAAATATTGCATTTAACTGATTTTCCAAGATCCAGAACCGAGTTGACGAAGGCATTTTGATAAATTTTGAACGGACGAAAAGTTTCTAAGGCACAAGAAGCTAGGCGCCCTCCTTGAAAAATGATGCCTGGCTTTGCCAAAGTTAGAATATTTTTTGAGATTTTCAACTTTTTCTTGATTTTCTTCGTTTTGCATGAAACGCCTCTGTTTGATCTACAATTCCCGACATCTAATAGATCCTCTAAACTAGATGATGGATTCTTTGAAGAGCCTGAACATATTTGAGATGGTCTCCTACTTTTCCCAACCCTAAAAACTGATTTTGATTGCTTTCTGCACAATTGGAACCGGCTGACAGAGGAAATTGCATGTTTTCCGAAAAACGAGTAAAATTTTCACGAGTAAAATTTTCTAAGGCATGAAATGTCAGGCGCCTCCCTTGAAAAAAGGCAACTGGACATCCCAGACTTACTTTTATTTTCATGATTTTCAATTTCTCCTCATTTTTCGTTCACTACCTTTGCTGACATCAACTACTTTCATCATTTCGCGTGCACAATAAACGGAAGCTGAAAAAATGGTTGGTATGGAGAGCCAGGCACCCTCCTTGAAAAAAGGTGCCTGGGTTCTCTAGTGTTAGAAAATCTTTCTCAATTTTCAACTATTTTATTTTGCCTTCTTCGTTCATCGTTTTATGTGCCTTTTTTGTTGTTGATCATTGCATGTGCAACATCTGAGACCTTGTATCTAGCACCCGACAGTTGACCTTCCTCCACTAATGACTTCGGAGCTCATGTTTTGCCTTTTGATAAAGTAGAATAGACCCACCAAAGAAATACTAACCTTTTGACAATTTTGACTGGACTAGCCTAATCAGAAAGTATTTTCAACCAATCAAAATCAATTAAGACCCTCCAATCAAAGATTCTATTTTTAGAAATTTTCTACAAATAGAAATTTCTATTTTTAGAAACTTTTGCCAGCATCCATTTGACAACAAACCCAGAAAACCTTAAATCAAGTCTAGTTTTAAAAATTTCTATTTTTAGAAATTTTGACTTTTGACAACAATTTTTACAAGACTTTGATCATTTTTTACAAAATGCCTTAATGAAGCAAAAAGTTTTAATTTTGGGCATAACACCCATGTAGGGAACATTACAAGTAGCAACTCTACAAGTAACACCAAGAGGTTTCTACATACTTTAAAATCGTATCTATGGATGCTAAAAGGAAGAGAGGCCTTCAACAAGCTTTAAAACCACACTAAAGCATGCTAAAGAAATTTATTTGGATTGAAAGAAAGAACGAAAATATATTGATTTCCATGAATGACCAATGCAGGTCATTTGGAATGAGAATGCTTTTAAACAAGGCTTCCAATTATAAACAAACATTAAGTGCAAAGCTTGATTACAAACAAACACTAATGGTGGGCAATCACACTTAAGCCACTAAAAGTCAAAACCTTCATAGGAAAGTTGCGACAGAAATTATTGTCATCTATCAGAAAGTTCATAATCAAAATTATCCAAGGGCAATGACAGATAAAGCTCAAATATTGAAAAACTTGAAACAAAGTAAGGCTTGCAAAGTAAGACTATCGAAAACAACAAGCAGCAACTCCACAAGTACTACCAAAAGATGCTAAGGCTTTTAAAATTGCATCTAAGCATGCTTAAAAGGAAGAAGGACCTCTAAATTGTATCTAAGTTTCACTAGAATAAAGCTTCTAATTATTAAAAAACAATAGCTATAAAGCTTTAATATGAAAAATTAGTGTTGGATATGTAAGTATGCCCTTGGCAATCATCAAAGGTTGCAGGGCCAAACAAAGCCAAAGACTAAGAGATCATTGGAGGTCACACATGACCAAAACAACAAGTAAGAATGAAGAACTTGCAAATGTCGACCATTGACTAAGAGTGGGTCAATAAGATTTGACAAGTACATCCACTTATGATAGCATGAACCAGCCCCCCTCCCCAAAATAAATAAATAATAATAAAGCTCTAGAATCAGATGACAAACATAACTAGGGAACAAAAATCTATCCACCAGGTGTAAACCTTGAAAGGTACCTATATGCATAAATGGAGTCTGAAAAGTAACTGCGATGGTGACACTCACTAAGAGAGCATTAATTAAAGTGATATACCTGAAGATGAATTGTGTGGGATGTGGGTCCCATGAACAAATTACCACAATTAAGGGGTGGGGACCCCTATAGAATCTCCATTAATTAATCTAAAAATATAATGGAAATAGATTTAGCTGTAGTAATCACTCACAAGGGACCAAAAATTTTGAACTAAGTTAATTTGTTACTCAATATCTCTTGGTGTCATGATTGCTTACACAGGTAATTGGTAAATTAATTGATGTATTAACAATGAGCGAGACGCTCAATAAATAATTTACAAGATTTACAAAACTGGAAAGTTTCTAAAAAGAAACTCCAGACAAGATCGGAGACGATCTTATCTCTATCTTACAATATCTTACAATATTTGAGCATTAATAAATAAATAAATAAAACATTATTTTAATAATGATTGCCTAAATTATAATTATTTCTAAACTAGACTATCTTAGAGCATTTTTAAAAGAAGAGATGATTTTCTTATGGTGCACTTTTGTCATGAAACAATCAAATATTTGCTATTCTTTCAGTTCTTAAACTTCTCATCGAATGGGTAGATTATACATAATGATTTGCTTTGTTGTACCCCAAAATTAATTTTTTTGCTACACTTAGACATTTTGAAGAAATAAGTAGAAGTCTTGTTAAAACTGTCAAAAATGAAAAAGGTCAAAATTTGGGTGTGCATGTCTTGCATGAGGGATTAAAATATAAAATTTCCAAAATTTGACGATCTGGGTCCACTTAGAGCAAACTAATCTACAAAACCCAGATCTCAGTTTTTAATCCCTACCTTTTAGGAAAACTGCTATTTTTAGAAATTTCCTAAAAAATACTAACTTTTTTCTGGGTTTTTCTGGGTTTCTTTCAAAATGGATACTGGCAAAATTTTCTAAAAATAGAAAGGTGGTCCGTTAGGGTTCAAACTGATTTTGATTGGCTCAAAATACTTCCATATCAAGCTGGTGCAGTTAGAATCTCAAAAAGATCAGTTTTACCCTAGTGGGTCTATTCTGCTTTTTCAGAAGCATATTAGGAGCTCTGAGGTCATCAATGGAGGTCAACCAACTACCAGGTGTTAGAATCAAGGTTCAAGCTTTGAACAGAAGGTGAGTCGGTGAGCAAGCACGAAGAATGAGGAAAGAAGGTGAAAACATTGAAATTTTGACTAAGTCTGCTTGACTTGGGCGCCCCAGGTGAAGAAGGGCGCCCATCTTTTTAGGGCACCAGATGATGAAATTAGGGTTTCAGATTCTAAGAAAGGTTGCCCAATTTCCTTCCAACTCCGCAACAGATCCGACAGTACAGTCATCAGATCATCCAATCATCTGAAATTTGAGATCAAACAGGGGGGTTTCAAAAAGAATGCAGAATGAAAATCTTGAAAATGTTTGAAAAATACTCGAAGTCTGGGAATTTTGGGCGCCCAGCTTTTTGAAGGGGCAAATCTAGCAGTTAGGGTTTGCTAAAATGCTTAATCTCTCTAAAATTCAATCAGCTTCGTAGCGGATATCTTCATCAAAGCATCAAACTGGCCGATTTTCGACAAATTTAGATCAAAGTTGAGGGTACAGAATGAAGGTTTCAAACTATGAAAGATGGAAATCAAGAAAATGGCCAAGTATGGTGGACTTGGGCGCCCCTAGCCTAGAAGGGCGCCCAAAATTTTGAGGCCTCTAATGGACTTTTCTGCAATCATCACTCCCAAAAGACCCTTGACAGAATCTCCTCAGCTTCGTAACGAGCCCAGCCGTCAATTAATCTAAGTTCCGGATCACCAGATCAGGTGGGATCTTCTATAGAAGAGAGTTGATGAAGAAATGCTAAAATGGCTAAGTCTGGTCAAAATGGGCGCCCCTGGTGAAGAAAGGCGCCCAAACTTTTGAGCTCTAAAATGGTTGAATTCGCAGATACAGCACCTTAGGTCACCTCGTCGGATTCAGCCAAGCTCTCCAGTGAATCTGTCAGCCAGTCAATCTGATTAGCGTAGCTCCCGGAATCAAGATTTCATCAGAAGATCAAAGGGATATGAAGAAATTGAAAATCATGTAAAAATGGCTAACACTGTGAAATTCAGAGCCCTTGGAGGAAATAGGCTCCCATGAATTTGAAGGTCAAAACAAAGTTTTTTGTCAGAAGTGCCTCCAGTGTGATCTTCTCAGAATTAGTCAAGCTACGCGATGAATCATCCAACTCGTTCATCGGATCAATCTGGAAGCCACAAATCAGGATCAAACCAAGGGTCAAAATGGAAGAAAAGTTGAAAAACTCAGAAAAATGGTTAAGTCTGAATGAAGTAGGCGCCCCTAGCCAACAAGGGCGCCCAACTTTCAATGCCTTAGTGAAATTTTTAGAATTTTCAAAAGTTTCAAAATTGTGAGATGAAAAGAATGTCCAGGTTCATTGAACAAGCCAATTTTAGGGTTTTTGAAGATTAAAGCAAAAGAAAGCAAACCTATTTCAAACCCTAAGCCTATTTAATACACCTCTTCAATGCAATTTTCATCATTATTGTAGGTAGTATTCCAAGGAGAAAGTTGGAGCAGCAAGTTTGAAGAATTTTTTATGATTCAAGAACTCAAATCTGCTGATTCTTCATCAAATTTTTCAGACCAGCAACATAAGGCCTTGCTTTTTCATGCTTTTTCATCGGAACAAAATTTTTTGAAGAGAGAAGGCAAAGATTTTCAATTTTAAATACATAAGGTCTTATCATCTCATTCTTAAAGAAGAAATTTTCAAGAGAGAAATTCATCAAGTTACAGCAGCTCCTTTTATTTGCATGTCGGTCGTCCTGATATATTCAATTTTTGATCATCTGGGTCCTCTCAAATTAGTCTTCTGAAGAAAACCCATATCACAGTTTTTTTCAAGAAAATTTTCAAATTCTAGGGTTGGCTGCTTTCTCGATCAGCCATCAGTGTTTTCAAATTTGATCAACTAGGTCCATTTCTAATTGTATTCTGAACAAAACCCAGATGCTAGCTTTTTCCGTGAAAAATTGAAGAAATTAGGGTTTGCTGTTTTTTCAGTCTAGAATCAAAATTTTCAAAAACGGACGATCTGGGTTGTCTTGCAACGAAATTCTAAGCAAAACCCATATCTCAGATAAATTTTCAAAAATTTGTCCGTTGGAGGAAGAAAAATTAGCATTCTAAAAATAGTAAGTTGTTTAAAACTTGTCTGAACCTAGGCAAGTTTACAGTCATCCTTCAAGTTTTTCAGAATGGAGTACACTCCCAATGATTCCAAGACCAAATCAGCTCTCTACCATGATTTCATCAAAACAACTGAGACGAACTTGCATCATATCAAGCTGGTGTTTGGTCTACACACTTTGGAGAGCGCAGGCAACACTTCAATCAGAAACTTGGGACACTCTAGACTCCTCGCAGCAGCGTCTATTCCTATATCAGTTCAGAGCCTCAAGTTCGTAATTGTTTGCATCAAGCATTACAACCCGGCTACAAGGGAGATTCAATCATTTGATGGCAGTTGATTTGTAGTTGAAGCTTGGCAGTTGAAAAATGTTTCTCATTCCCCTTGGCTTGAAAGTGTCACACTATCTCAAAGGGCGAATGTGAGAGGATGTGGGAGATCCACAAGGACAAATATAGCAAGAAGATTGCTCAAAGGTGGATGAAGGAGCAGCATAAGACTTTTCCTAAGAACATTGGGCGAGGCGAGTTTAAAGATGAGATTGTTATCATAATCACCTTGCTCAACGATGCTTGGATCAAAGGTGCTACTAAGTTTGGCCTTGGATGTTCTACGCCATACCCCATATCATGAAGAGGACTGAGTTCTATGATTGGCCTACCTTGATCAGTGACAACCTCCATCAGCAGATAACAGAGTATTCCCAGATTCATGAGTTCCATATGGTTTCTTACCTAGTCTACCTAGTGGCCTATCAAGGTCAATTTAGAGGGTTGAACACCGAGGGATCACTGAGTGTACAACATATCTACAACTACTATCCTTAGTTGGAATTCACAAAGTAACTGCATCACTACAAAAGGGTGAATGAGGCTTTCCTGATGTACACAGTGCGGGACTTGGACAATGAATTGCACGTCTGTATCTCTTCAGTTGCTAGGGCAGCGATGGCGGAGTGGGCAAATTGGTTCATACAATTTGCTACTTTCACCTATCTCAAAGTCCATGGCTATTCCGATGCCCCACTCATGCTACCAAGGTACCCATCAGACGAAGTTGTCTTCATGGAGTTCTTTAAGGCAGGCACATGATGTCCACACATTCTTGAGGAATAGAAAGAAACCCGCCCTCAATTTTCCATTGGGACTGGGAATCTATACATGCAGGACAGCAGTAGACGCTAAAACCATGGGTGATGAGTTAGACAAACTTGGTCTCAAGCCTTACAGCAAGAGACGTTCAAATGATCCTCATGGCGTCTACATTGCTTGACTTGAGAGAAACTATGCTCATATATCTGCCCTTGAAGATTTTTGGGCCAATTGTATAGAAGAGTTCGAGGTGCGGAGGCGCAGTTACAGCAGGCTCACTCTTCACCAAATGAAAGACTGCTTATCAGAGGATACCGAAGGATTGTCAGATGATGATGAGGATATGCTCCTCCCAATGTATGCTCAGAAGCGAATTGAAGATCAGCCCCTTCCTCAGGTCAATTGGACCAACAAAGAATCCCTCTTAGTCTAAGAAAGGACAAGGCAAGTTCTCGAGTATAGCAAGGTCTTCCTAGTTCTCAAAAGGAAGATTTCCATACCAGCAACAGAGCCGCCAAGGGTATAGCCATCACTTCCCTCCTCTTCTAGAGCACAATCAAAAGGGAAAGGCACAAGTCAGTCTCAAGATGGTGTGAAGGGCAGTAGGACGACCAAAAATGTAAGGAGGCTAGACTTCTCAAATATAGTCATACAGGAGCCATCAATGGTTGAAGTAGAAGCTCCTCCAGAAGAGCCTATACCTCAGAAGGAGACATAAGAAGCGCCCTTAGCACATGATTCTATACCACTGACAAGGTCTTCACCAATCCATATTGACCTAGATATTGAAGATGATGAAAAAATTGCAATTGTACCTCCTAAGGAAGTTAGTAAAGATACTACCGTCTTGGCTTGAAAGCTCCTTGGGAAGGATGAGAAGAAGACCTTCATATCAGGTGAATTTTGATGACCTCGATAACATCTATTAGGAACCTCCTAAGAAGAAAGCAAAGAAACAAGTTCACTTTGATAGGTGTTATCATGGAATCTAGCAGCGCTCAATTCACTGATAACCCCCCTACGAAACTTGTCTGTTTCCTAGGTTCGTGAAGTTCAAGCACGCAAAACGAGGTGATTTTCAATCCACCTCGAAGTACATTCCAAAGCCTCAAACAGTCAATTTGAGCATCCCCCTATGTTTGCCTCGCGAAGACCTTCGAAACGAACTCCTTTGCAAAGTCTCACTGATCATACTTAGTTAAATTGTGAAAGATGCAGTTGTGCCAAAAAAGTGCGCTCTAACTCATCCAAATTTTTGGCTAAGTGTTGAAAGTGCAGGGGCGCCAAAAATCAGCGACCCTGCATAAAAAGTGATTTTCCAAAAATGTGTAGAAGCACTAAAAAAGTGCGCTCGTACACATTGTTGCCTAACTCATCCAAATTTTTGGCTAAGTGTTGAAAGTGCAGGGGCGCCAAAAATCAGCGACCCTGCATAAAAAGTGATTTTCCAAAAATGTGTAGAAGCGCTAAAAAAGTGCGCTCTTACACATTGTTGCCAGACTTAGCCAATTTTTCTCATTATGGCATTATTTTAGCACCTTTGCACTTTTTCCACACTTTTAGTCATTTTGTGCAATGGTGCCTAATTTAGCACCTTTGCACTTTTCCGCATTCTTGGTCATTTTTGGCAATGGTGCCAATTTTAGCACCTTTCCACTTTTGGCGCTTTTATCTTAGTCTCTTCAAACTTGCTCTATTTGTATTCACAGGACTCTCAGTTTTTTCGCCTCCTCAGATCGCTTTCAAGGCTCTTAGTTGCTCGCTTCACGCTTTTGCTCAATATCATTTCTCGTGCCTGCCACTTAATGCTACTTTTTCTGCTAACGCCTATTGATTCACCATCCTTGCAGTTTCTCTCCAGATTTCATCAAGTGATCCTAAAGGTGACATCTTTTGATCTAGTGAACTATCCCAGATCTACAAAGAAGCTGTTATGCAGCAAGTTGAGGATGATAGTTTTTCCCAAAGCCTCAATACATATAATTTGCGATATATGGTTGACACTTGATAATCTCAAGACGCATCTTCGCAGGAGCAAGAAAATCCATTCATTTGCCAAGGTTTATCAAATGAGCTCTCACACCCTAGAGATTACACAAATGGCCTTGTATGATGTATGCTCACACAAGAGACAAGAAGAAGTATGAAGACCTCACCAACGCAAGGAACCATGAAGATTCTTGATCTCCGATGTTGAACATTTTGATGCTTCCCTTTATGCATCTTGTAAATAGTTTTTGACATCTTAAATGTCATTTTGCAAAATGAAATTACACTAATATCTGAGATGTAGTTTCATGAAAACAAATTACATTTTGACTTTAGTCAAAGTTAGGCGAGATTTTCCTAAATTAACTCACCTAACTTTCCTAGATTTTATCTTCCCTCTCTTTTATAAATATGAGGGATTTCTATTGTAAAGTTCATCCTTTAGTATTTTGCAACAAAGTGCTACCCTTTTTGAAGCAGAATTGTGAAACTTTGCGTTCATATTTTGTGAATGAAATTTGATCAATAAAGAAGAAGGACGTAAAGCCGCACTCTTGGTGTTGGATTCAATAGCCTTATGAATTGATCTCATTTTGGTGGTGATTAGCTTATGAATCAAGGACTCTAAGTAATTTTGTGCAAACTTTGTGTTACATTCTTTTATTTAGATTTTCATTTGTGTTTCTTTGTTTATCTTCGGTTGAATGATCTACAAGACTTTGTGCTGGTAATTGTTCATGCTCTTGATAATTTGTTGGATGATCTTAAGCAAGACTTTGCCTTGTAATTGTCTATGTTGTTCGAGGAATTGTTATGCTCTTAAGAAGATTTTGTGTGATGAGCCTCACTGCCTCAACTCAAAACCCTAACATTATTTCTTAAGTCTTTAGTGTTATTATTTTAGTTTCTTTTTTAGAGAAAGCTCTTGATAGACGGTAAGAGGGGGCGCATAAAGATAAATGCATATAAATGTAAATCTGAGTTAATTCGTGTAATTGGATATTGCTGTGTAAGATAATAATAAATATGCTCAACAATGGATTTAGAACTCATAAACATACCCGGAAGTGTCCAGATTATTTATTTAAGAAAGTAGTCTAGTTTGCCAGCCAAAATGGTGAAAAACTGACCAAATCTGGTGTAGAAAGCTACAGAATGTGAAATCCAGCCTGAAAACGGTGGTAGAAGAAGAGTACAAGCCAAACGCCTAAAATGATGAAGAGAAACCCTCAGAAAAGAAGGCGTTTCTCCAAGAAATGCCCAAACGCCTTTGTACAAGAGCCACGCACTTCACTGCAAACAACCTGAATTCTCACTTAGAAGGTACGGCCAAGAAGTATGATGTCTACCAGATGAAATGAAGGCGCCATCTCCCAAAACCCTCTGAAACTGAAGAAGAAATCCAATAGGAAACACAGCTCAAGCCCAGTAGAACCTCTATATGAAGCTCTCAACCCAAATTCACCGATCTCTCATGTACTTCAAAAGTGCTCAACACTGAAGAGTTATTGTTCTTCAATGGAAAAATAGTTCAAACCCTGATCACAGGAGAATGCATAGGAAATAGCACAAGGCAAAGTTGAAATTGTCAAAAGATGAGTTTCTCATTGCCAGAAATGCCCTTTTATGCAAAGGCACGAATTTCTGAAGAAAAGATATCACTTTAAATATTAAAATCTTTTAAAATAATATTTAATCCATTTCAATAGTATATGAATTAAATACTTGGCGCACTTATTCATTTAAGTGATTTAAGATATTAAATCACTTTTTAGAGAATATTTAAGTGATTTAAAAAATATAAAGTCAATTTGACTTTATAATTAAATATTAAATCAATTAATATTTAAATCACTTAAAACCCCATAACTCACTCAAAACACCATATAATCCCCGCAAGCCGCCGAAGCCGCCGAATTTAGATCGCTATATTCACCGCTATGAACCAATCACTGGGCTCTGAAAACAAGAACAATCAAACTCTCCAGAAAGTGCCACTGACCCTCTAACTAATCCAGCTAGCCCACAAGGGTCCAATAAAGGGCTAACACACTATTCCCGGTGAACTCTAATTTAGAGAGGAAGTAATATCACACTTGTGCTTCTAACGCGACAAACTACACTTTTCACGATTCAATTCATTGATAAAGCTACGAAATGACTTTGTGCCTTCGTGAGCTTCCCCTTTTATTTTATTTGTTTATTGTTAATTACTTCTGGTATCTCTATGCTTTGCTTTGACAAGATAGAGGTATTGGTATTACTGCTCGTTGTTAGTTTAGAGTTATTAAGAATTAAGAACTTCCAACAGTGAAGCATTGTAAACATCTCTGAAAAAAGAGAGAAGGATGAATGTAACACACCCCCCCACTTCGTAAGTATTGTGTATATTTTGTAATTAATTTGTTTGTTTTACTATCGCTTCTGTCAGCACTAAGAAGGGTGCCTCCCCTTTCCAAGAGGAGAGATTCACATCTCACATAGTTGTGGCTGAAGTCCTAGTTGTGTAATCTATTGAAAAGTTGATTACATAATTTTCACCCAACAATAGGAATCGATGGTGAGATAGGTCATGGAGACTTGTTGACGGTTTTGAGACCGCACTAACACGTAATAAAGTTTCCCAACAGATATACTCTATCCCTTCTTGAACAAAGTATTCAAAGATGCTAAGATTGCAGTGAGTTCATGCTTTCAACCCAAGGTTCGATAATGCTGTAATAGACTCCGCTTTGGCTCAATGATATTGCTGGTATTCTTGCTGACTTACAATTGTCTCGATGTACTAACAACGTATTGCAAGAGGACTAAGGCTTCGTGGTAAATTACAAAATGATTTGGCAGGTGAGCACAAGTTTCCTAATTCTAATCGGAAATGAACTGAATTTAAAGGGTGTAGGGATAAGAGTGTTCTAGTCTACTCTAGGGGTGGGACATGGCAATCAATTCTCACAAGCTTCAACCAAGCTCCGTTTTGCCTCACTTCGGACAGCTTCCGCGGAACTAGTGCAATCTTCAGAGGAGTGACTTAAGATGTTCAGATCACGATTTAACATGAAGACACCATCACAACGACGCATGCTAGCATATAAACCAAAATCGAAGTTAAGTTTCACAAAGTTCCAGTTGACCACGCAAGGCGAACCCACCGTCAGTGAGCCCGCTAGTGGTATGGACGAACGAAGCCTTGTTCAAATTGAGCACCACATTCCACAATTGCTAAGCACTTGCATGAAATGAAATCTACTTTACTTTAAGCTACTTCAAGATGCTACGTGAATTGGAAGGACGAAGAAGCCTCAACAACTATTCACAACAAAGAAGAATTCACCATCAATGAAAATTCTTTTATTATGAAAGCATACATGACAACTTCTTACAAAGTATCCAAAGGGAAGACTTTCCTTCCTTTTCAATCTACACTACTTTACTTTCTATTCTATCAACTTCTCTCTACTCCTCTAAGCTCTGCTTCTACCTCTAAATCTAATGAGATACAAATGAGGGGGACTCCCCCTTTTATAGTTTGCCAAGTCCAACAGATGGCTTAGATTACAATCGGCTGGATGGCCAGGATCGTGCCACCTCAGCCCTAAACAAGATTTGCCCTAAAAACCGCCACAAAGGAGAGTGGGGGTAATAAATGAGCCATAATGTCCACCATCCTTCTAGAAGATTCCGCTTGTAGAAGCATTCACACTATTCTTGATCTTCTTTCTTGGCGTTGTTCTTTGACTTCTTCCACTTGAGGGTCTTCATCTTTGTCACTTAAGTTATACTAAGTCTCAACACTTAGCCATTTTCTTACAACTTTCTCCCTTCGAGATTGAAACTCATAACTTTATCTTCTTCCGAAGGTTGTAATATCATCGTGCTTCATCACTTCAAGTCATTGTGCTCTGGCCTCCACGCTCATCCTGCAAAACAAGCAAGGAGAAAAGCATTAGAACACTTCATAATGTAAACTTAACTCACTTACCAGGATTTTCATGCTCTAACTTCCAAGCGTTCACCGTCCTCGCTAGTCAACTTCACGTTCAAATTCTTCATGCCTTAGCCAAATTTCCAACCCATCTTGTATTCTGCCTGGGCATACTTCATTCTGATGTTTTATCCGACTCAGGCTCGAGAAAATCCTCTCATCAGGAATTTGACCAAAATTCATCCACCAAGGTAAATTTTATCTTGAAAACACGTTTTATTCCTTGCCTTAGAAAATTTTCCAAATTTCCCTTAGGAAATTCATTATTTGAGTGCCTATCAAAAATCTCCACCCTGGAAGCCTCGACAAGCTGTGGAAGACCTCAAAATCCATTCCTCATCGATAATCATCAATACCCAGAAGAAAATTTCTTTCAGAATGCGTCGAATCCATGGGTACCCAACGAACGGGTTCATTTAATTTTCTTGAATTTTGAACCTTAGAAAATATTCTTTCATCAAATTTATTTCATTTCTTCACCCTGGAGCATATTTCTTTACTCTGACTTGAAAACTTTTATCAACCCTGTGAAGCTGGCAGTCACTGACTTCACTTCTGGCAGCTCTACTCACGCTTCAGGAAAATTCCATCACCTCTCCAGACTTAGGCATTTTTCTAAGGGAGAAAATATTTGTGCCTTAGAAATTTTTTGAATCACTTAGCATTTCTTTTGAAAAATTTTCCCTTAGAAAATTTTATTCATTCTTCAATCCATCTTGCCAGTGGTGAGAAAATTCTATTTTGCTTCACTTGGAAAATTTTCCTTGAAGGCACATATCACGCCTAACATGTCTTGTTTCTCGCTCACCACTTTGCATCTTACTTCACACTTGAAAGGCATTTTTGTTATCATGAGGGACATTTTAATTCCAACGCCATCCATATTTTATCATGGCCACCTTTCACCTTACTTTGGTGCACTTGACACTTGAAGAAGGACTTCACACTTTCAACGCCTTCACTTTACTTTCAATTCTTCCTTAGGCGCATTTCACACTTTGAAGAGGATAAAACCACGCCACCTTGTTTTGACTTTGTCATTCATGGCCTTCAACGTCTTTGTCTTCTAATTTTGCATGGATAACCTTGTCTTTTTCCTTCTTGTCTTCATGCACACGCCTTGTCCTTTTGTTCTTTGCATGAATTCGAACTTTGCATGAGTGTTTGTCTTTACATGCCCTTACTTGGGGCGCATTCAAAGGGGAGAGGAGAATGAAGTTTGTTGACTTTCCTTTGACTCATTTGATTTTGGGCGCATTTTGAAGGGGGTGGAGGATGAAGACTTGTTGACCAGCTTGACTTTGCCTCATTTTTGTCTTGACATGCCCTCTTTTGGGCGCATTTCAGCATGAGAGGAGGACGAGTTTCTCACTTAGAAACTTTTGGATTTGCTTGCATGTGAGGGGCGCATTTTAGCATAGGTGATGGATAAACATCTTTGACTCCCCTTTTGACTTTCTTCTAGATTCCCAAGCATGGGCGCATTTTGAAGGGGGTGGAGGATGAAGTTTTATACTTAGAAAATTTTTGCTATCAACCCTCTTCCTTGGGCGCATTTTGCTATGGATGTTGGATAAACTTTGTTGACTTTCATTGACTTCCTGCTTCATGGGCGCATTTGAGCTCTTGAGAAGGATGAAAAATGTTGACTACTTTGACCTCTTCTCAGCTGGGCGCATTGGAAGAGTGGCAGGAGGATGAAAACATGTTAGAAATTTTTCAAACACCTTGAAGGCAAGTTGGGCGCATTTTACCTGTAGTGGACGATAAACTTCAGACTTAGATATTTTTTACCCTCCTCTGCCAGCTTCTCCATGCCTTACTATTTATAGTAAGCCCTTCAACTCTTGCACTTCAGGAGCTCAGAATGATTTGAAATTTTGAACACTGCATCCTCACGACCTTGTGGTTCTATCGACACTGCCATTTTTAGTCGGCCTGCTATTTTTAGCCCATTTCTGAAGGTGATTTACTATAAATAGTAACTGCTTGCTTTTGATAGCTCCACTGCTCCGATTAACTTGAAATTTGAATGAGGCGCTCCTCACCACGTGACCTGTCTATCGACATCAATGCATGCGCCTGACTTGCTATTTTTAGCCTGTTTCCAAATTGACTTACTATAAATAGTAAGTGCTCCGTTTGAGTTGAAATTTTACCAGCAGATAGTCTGAAGGATGCTGATCGCGGTGGTTTACACCGGTTTTCGAAAATTCTGACTTTTTACCCCTCTTTTCAGGTCCTGAAGTTGGAAACCCTAATTTGCTCTGCATGCGTATCAAATGATCTTTGTTTGTCCTCGTTTATGTTGCATTGCGATCAACTTATGATTCTGAAGTGCTGGGAAGCGGTTGCCAGGACGCACCTGCTAAAAGTAATAAGTTCCTTACTGAGTGATTATCTCCATTTGCATATCATACCATCACAAGCTCAAAAACCTTACCAGATCATCCGACATGCAAAAGAAACCTCACATGCAACCCTAAAAATAGCCTCCGGGTCAATTTCAAAAGTTGTCATCTCTCGCTTTTGCATGTTATAACACGCTAAGGTCTCTCAAAACTCGTGAAGGAATATGCGCATATGCAGAAAACTCTACCGCCTCGGAAGCCTCAAATTTGTCCCAAAGCCGGGACTACTAAAAAATAGAAAGTTGTCTGCTGGCCAAATTTTAACACGCAGCACTTTGATGCTCTCAATGCAGTGATCATAATTCAAAATGCCGATAGATTAATTGAATTGCACACTTACTAAAAATAGTAAGTACCTCGCATCCGATGAAAATTTGCCGAAAGAGCTCAGCCTGAAGCACACCGCATTAACAATGTTAAGCTCGCTTTCAATTTATTCACTTCCTTCAACCTCGAACTGACCAAAAGACTCAAAACCCTAATTTTCAGACTTGGCCAAAGTCACGTTTAAACCCAACGGCAAAGAAATCCCCTGAAAGGCAGACAGAAAAGAGACGGAGAGAGAGAGGGAGAGACAAAAAAACAAAGCCAAAAAGACCAGAATGGAGCAAAAATTAGGGGTCCCCATCTTGGATGGGGTGATGTGTGAAAAGGTCACAACAAGACTGCATAACCCCCAAAGGACAAGAACAGAGATGAAATTGATATGGATGACTTCGTGATGGTTAAGGCTAACCTTGGTAAAAACACCAGACATGCAGATGTCAGTCTATTCAGAGTTGTGACTGAAAGCCTTCAGGAAAGAGTACTCAAGGATGGGGAAGATAAAGCAGCCCTCAAGGCTGAAATACTGCAGCTCAAGCTTTATATTTCTAACCTCGTCCATGGCTCATCACAGGTGACCCAGCTGCTGCCCCATGTTTTAGAGACACCAGCTGATCATCATCAGTTGAGACAGCTGGTTATTTGTGGGAAGGAAACTCAAGAGTGGATCGAGAGTTTCATTGTCAGAGGAAAGGAGATCTTGACACAGATGTTTCAGTTGAGAGAAAACGCTCATGAACTACGTCAAGGAATCCAAGGGTTTGAACAATCAGTGGCTGAAGTAAAACCAAGGCATGAGATCATCATTACAGATTTAGATACAGCCTATGGTGCAGCGGCTTCAAAAGAACACAAGAGGCAGATCCTTGCTTGGAGAGAGCGTCCTATCTTCAAGGTTAAAACCTACGAGAGGATATCCGAGGAGTTTATTGCCTACAAACAAAGGGTGATCGAGGCTCTTCTTTTCATCAATGAGTTTGTCATAGAGATTCCTTCTCGGTACAGTCTTGAAGATGGTTCCTACATCGGGCTTGATGAAGTACAAACTCAATTTCAGAGTGTTGTTCGCAACTGTGATAGCAGCAATACAGTTGGTGGCAAAATGAATCACCTTGCCATGATGTCAACAAAATTTGAAAAAGTGGCCAATGAGGTCGGTCTATCCAACGCTGCCCCGCCCATATTTCATCCGCGTCCTACCGTTCCGCTATCCACCACCATACGCATTTAATCCATACCACGCCCACCTTCGGGCTTTAGGTGTGTTAGATGTTATCTTCTTTCTAGATTTAGAAATAAAGCTTGCTTGTTGAGCAAGCTCTAGATTGTGAAAGCAATGAGATTTTAGGGTTCCCTACTCCTCTGCTTACTTATAAATAAGAGCCTTTGCTCATTAGTTTTCTTTAACCATGCTAGTGATAACAAAACACTGAGCCTAAGTGCCTTCTATTTGTTATTCAGTGTTGTTCAAGTGTGTTCATGATAGCGAATTGTTGAGTCTCTTTTAGCCAACAAGGAGTTGTTGTAATTGTTGTTCCTATTGTGTAAGAATAAGATTGCAAGCCTCTTTAGCTGCAAACTCTTGTTCCAGGCATGTTTTTAGTAGATTTTGTTCCAGAAGTTTGAGAAATAAAATCATGAGCCTACTTTGCCTTGGTATAACGTCTCAGATTTCCGTTATATGTGCTATGCTTTTGTGATCTTTATTTCAGCTTGCATTGAAGTGTGTAGGTGTATGTTGAGAAATAGTTCTCTTAAGCCTTTGTCAAAGAATCAACCTTGTTCATTTCTAATTTCTCTTGCTCTGCGTATTACTTGAGAAGTTAGAAACGTCTTTAGCTTAAGTTAGTTGTAGTTGGAATTCTTAAATCACAAAATCTCAACTGCGGTGTTTGTGTTTTATAAAACTTGTGCTCTAGCCGATCAAAAAGATAGGCAACTTAGTTTTTAGTTTACTTTCTTTCAACACCATCAGCAAGAGGGAGCTTCCCCTCCTAATTTGAAGAGCAGTTTATCTGTGCATAGCTGTCTGTTTCAAATTCACATTCCAAAGGTGTGAATTTAAATGCCAACATGCTTTGAATATTGTGAAAGATCCCCAACCCAAATCTGATCTGAGTTTTTGAGTTTTGTCTTTTCAAAGTCTTTGACTAGCGAATAGGTAGGTTTTTGTTTTTGTTTTGTCTTTTCGTTTTTTCTGAATTTTTGTGTGACTTTTGAGTTTTACCAAATATGAATGCAATTTGCTCTTGAGATACAAAGGAATTAAACTGAAATAAACTTCTATTTCTTCTGATTTCAAATAGCCATGCATAAAATTGTAGAATTAAAAATTTAGGAACACCATTCATCAACTAGTCATACCCGGAGTCCAATTATAACTTGTAATTGAATTTTATTGATGAAATTCAAGTCAAATACAGGATTACAAATCAAATCTGCTCCTTCAATATTCTATCCAAACCCTAGCAGCAACATATATGGTATGGCTGCCCTTGAGAATGGAATGACTAGCAAAATCAGTCATCAAAATCCATAAATCTACTCTCCAAATTGACAAATCTGACCTCCAAAACCCTAGCTGCCTGCTGCCAACAAGTAGAATGCAAATATGTGATTGTATTGGCTTGGGAGAGGTTCGATCTATCAATGGCAGTCTTTGATCTGAAGAAGTATGATGATATAACACTGCTACAAACTCAGATTTGAAAAATAACTACCTGAAACTCCTCCAATGAAGCCTAAGCGAAAACCCAAGGTAGGCCCTCCTCAAAGGTGAACTAGATTCTCGTCCAATTCACGATAGCCTTCGAGAGTTTTCATTCCTAGAAGGCTGAAGCAATGTTGAAACCCTTCTCCAGAGCTCAAACCTGCAAAGTGTTTTGTAAAAATGAGAGTAGAATGCTCGGAAAAGAGCCCAACACTTTGCTTTATAACCTCTCATGGACTTTTTTAATAAAAGTCAATAAAATAATTTTGTTGAGGGTCTTTCCTCATCCAAAGAAAAGGGACACTTTTTAAAAACAACTTGAGTTGCTAGGATGGGGGCACTTTTCACTATTCACCTTATGATTTTCAGTTACTATTCACCTTTTACTATTACATTAAAGCAAACCTTAATATTTTCACTTTAACCCCAGATTCATCAATTGAACTCCAAACTGAAAAGATCATAAGGCTCCTGGCTAAACTCCACAACTCTCAGTTGGGTCCCCTAACCATTCTGCTGATCTATAGGAACCCTAATAGTAGACCAACCACCACTATAGTTTGAGTTGCTTAAGGAAGGGACATTACAGTCCTCCCTTCTCGGAGATTGTTTTCCCTCAAATAATGTGCACCTGCATGCTGAAACCAAATACCGAGATCCCATATCCACCTCAAGAATGTTGCTTCGCCAATCTGTTGTGCTACTCTGATATCAACATCACTATGCCTGGAGTTGTGAAGCAACTCATTATGATCCATAAAAAACAATGAACCAATCATGTGAATGCCATAATCCCAAATCATCCTACGTGCATAATCCATCAAGTCAATCTGCCATGTGCTGCTATTGTAAATGATAACATCATCTATCCAACTGAGAACCTCACTCCAACAGAATCCACAGGTACCTCTAATGTCAAAGGATGATGGGAGCTCATCATTATGCCAACCTCTAACAAAGAAAAAATGATCCCAATCTTTCCAAATTCACCACCCAAATGCTGTCCTAAAGGACCAAACTAAAGTCTTTGTGATCAATAGTATGAAACAACCATCTATCACCATTGTGAGAACTTTAACCCAATGAACTATGGCTGAAAATTCCATGCTCAAAAATGTAGAGCAGCCCTCTATCCTTGTGTTGTAACTCAAAACCCAAAGGTTCGAATATGAAGTACTATTGTCCTCTACATGCTCCATGATGTCTTCTTCATTTACCAAATATACTATCCAAATGTGATCAAGGAATGATATTGTTATGAAACAAAGGCACAATGTCAAACCTTGCATGCAATGTGGTTCTTCAATTCTTATCACATATTCTTGCATAACAACAAGATGAATGAAACCATGTAAAGATGGGAGATGGCTGATCACTAACATGAGAACCACCTTAAATTTGTACCTTCTACGTCTGCCTTCATAGATGCTATCATAGCCTGCTGTCCCAAGGTGTGCAACATACTGAAAACTCCTCTCATGAGCTGTCAAATTTCCCACCTCAAGGCTGCTATTATAAATCAGACCAGCAATTAAAGTGAAGTCAATGATGTTTGTATACCCATGCATAAAAAAGAAACCCATCTCATACACCTTACCTATCAAGTGATCGTGTCTCCACACACTCCAATCCAACTTAGAAACTGATGTAGATCCAAATAAACCTGAATATACAATGTATAACCATGTCAGAGAGCCACGTGTCAACCATGAATCCATGAAAATTATGTCACAACCCAACCAATAAACAGCTGCATAAGCATATGAAATAGGTGAAAAATCCATAGTTGTATTGTAGTTGTCTCCATTAATACCCAAAGTCAAACTAGGAGTGGCTGATCCATTGAACACATCACCCATAAAATCACGATACACCTTAATGAAATTGTTAACATCAACTGAAAACTTAGAATTTTGGATGTTAGATAGCTCTTGTTTCTCATCATCTGTGGAGTCGTGTGAATCAAAATTCCATTGAAGATGAAGCTTGGCTTAATGAGCCATCAACTTGGCTTGCCTTGCCCTCTTTAGCCAATCATCATTCAACATTTGGGACTGAGTCATATCCGCTGCTCCAAGGTGTCTAAACCTAGTCCTAACATGAGGTATATCATGTGACTTATCATGACCAAAGCATGCATCATGTGTACCCACCATATTAGAATTATCATGACTCATTTCCCTATGATTAGAAGCACCAAAATCATGAAAAAGGGAGGATGAATCACTGCTGTTATAAATCAGAGAATTAGGACTGAATTGTTTCCTTGTATCCATACCTTTGGAGTCATCAAAGTTGGAGCAAACTAACATGCTCTTCGCTGTCCCATTTTTAGTCTCATATTCAAGTGCCTTAAGCACAATGTATTTACCCATATGAGTAAACTCTAACACCATCTTGTTGAAGTTTTGGACAAACCTTCCAAGAGACTTCAACCATTGCACACCAAGTACCACATCCGACTCTCCACCAATACCTACAACAAAGTAGTCGTCTGTGAAAGAATAATTATCCAATGCAATGGATAATCGTGGTATCCTCCTTGTGCAACTCGTTTTGGAACCATCCGCTAGCATGATTTGGAATCCTTCAAACTCTTCAGCTTTTAGTCCCATATTGGCTACAAAGCCCTCATTTATGAAACTATGAGTAGCACCACTATCTACAATGCATAGCACCCATTGTTCCTTGACAATTCCTTCCCATATGAAAGAGTGATATCTAGGAACACCGAAAAGAGTAGCAATAGTGCCATGTGCAACGTCAGGTGTATCAAATTGCATAAACCCAATCTTCAAACAAGAGACATCATCAAAATTGTCATGTATCATACTTGCCTCTTATAGTGCATCAATAGTAGGAATGGTACCACTACTTTCTTCATAACTATTAGTGGCAATGTTATTAGAAAAGTGGAGTATATTACTACTATTCTCAAACTGAAGATTAAGATTGATTTCAGTCTTTGTTTCATTGCCTATGAGATCTTCCTTTGCTTGTTCAACCTGTATACATTCCTTCCTTGGAAGAAACATGGATTTGAAGTAATTTTCCCTCTACTGTCCTATTTGTTCCCTGTATTTGCAGCGATCTCTGATTTCTTGCGATTGTTGTTGTGCTTGGGCAGCAAGTGCCTTAGCCTTTGATGCTCTTTGACTCCACATATTGCACATGTCCAGTGTCTTTCCCACATCACCCATGTTATGGTACAAATAATCAAATCTTAGGTGGCTTATTTCCTCATCATTAGGAGTCATTAGGCTACTATTAACATTATGAGTGAAGGAAGACTCCAACCTATGTGTCGAAATTTCTGTAGGCCCACCATCTGAAAGAGCTTTAAGCAGAATTTTCTTACCATCAGCCATAAACAACAACTCCATTTTGTTGAAGTCTTGGACAAACCAAACATTATCAAAATGCAAGATCTTTTTAGTAAGCAACCTCTTAGTCTCTTTGCTCAACTTTTTAAAACAAAACGCTTCATAAGATCTTAACAATTGTCCTTTCACTATAGAAGATGCATGAATAACCGAAAGGAATTCAAATATATTTCATTGCACATACATGGACATATCACTTGTGGCTGTCCCAACAAGTGTGTATGTATTATCATCATTGTTTTGAGCCTTCAAAGGGCTCTCTAAAAGAGGGAAGTCATAAACTTCGTGCATTAGACCAAATTGAATTTCCTGCGTCATACCTCCTTTCTTCATCACACAACTCAGCATGCTCTTCTTGTGGGCTTACTTCAAGAAGCTCTTCACTTGTATGCCCGTCATCCACACATTCTTCCCTTGGAAAAAATAAGTACCTAATGTATGATTCTCTTTGTCTTCTTGCATTATCAAGCTAATTGCATCTTTCCTTGACCTCATGCAAGTGTTGTCTTGCTTGGGCAGCAAGCATTTTGGCCTTCTTAGCTCTTAGTGACCACCCATCACACAACCCTTGTGTCCTTATAACATCTTCCATAGTGTGGTGAATAAAATCAGGAATTTTGTGGTTTGAATCCACAATATATACCTCATGTGTAGCACTCTCAACTTGAGTATCATGATAGGAGGACTCAACCACATCATTACCTTCATGTGAAATGCATGCTACTACATGACTAGAACTGTTGTTGCAAAAATCAGAATAAGTGTCAAACCTTGGTGTCATGTTTTCAACACCTCTAATGGGATGAACAGTGATTGTAAGCCCTTCCACTTTGTGATCAACATGATGACTCAAGGTGTGCTATGTATCTCCCTTTCATCCAAAGTTATTTCTTCTTTAGGACTCCCACATGATGACTGATTTTATCATTCCTTGTGATCACTTGTAGGCTGCAAACTACAAACAAGTGTTTCTTCTTTTCCTTGGTCTTGCACATTAAACTCTTCACCTTTTCCAGTGGCTTCTTTACTATCTTTTGATATTTCTTTCTTTTTTCGTTGTTGATATGGACATGAAAACTTCGAACCATCCTCATCCTCATCCGGTATTCCCAAGAATTGTGTGAAAGAAAGCATGTCTTGTATCTTTTGAGGAAGAGGGCGATGCTTGTCATAGCTAGCTAGAATTGCTTTATTTGTTGGTGAAGCATGAGAACTCTTAGCTACTCTTGTAGATGGATATGAACCAGTAGTGTGTCTAATTTTCCTCGAAAGGGAATCCTCAATATGCTGCAATTTATGAATGATCTTGTGTTGTGTTTGTTCAAATTCTTTCCATGCTTGTTTATTGCTAAACAACCCTGCCATGATGACCTATCTCGCTGTCCAAACTGGAAACCAATCTACTGTGGTATACACAATTTGAACTCACTCAACAGGCTGGCAAAATCCAGGCTTCGATACCATTGAAAGATCCCCAATCCAAATCTGATGAGTTTCTGAGTTTTATCTTTTCAAAGTCTTTGACCAGAGAATAGGTAAGTTTTTGTTTTTGTTTTGTCTTTGCGTTTTTTCTGATTTTTTGTGTGACTTTTGAGTTTTACCAAATATGAATGCAATTTGCTCTTGAGATACAAAGGAATTAAACTGAAATAAAATTCTAATTTTTCTGATTTCAAACAGCCATGCATAAAATTGTAGAATTAAAAATATAGGAACACCATTCATCAACTAGCCATACCTGGAGTCCAATTCTAACTTGTAATTGAATTTTATTGATGAAATTCCAGTGAAATACAAGATTACAAATCAGATCTGCTCCTCCAATATTTTGTCCAAACCCTAGCAGCAACATAGATGGTATGGCTTCCCTTGAGGATGGAATGGCTAGCAAAATCAGCACCAAAATCCATAAATCTGCTCTCCAAATTAACAAATCTGACCTCCAAAACCCTAGCTTCTTGCTGCCAGCAAGTAGAATGCAAATATGTGATAGTATTGGCCTGGGAGAGGTTCGATCTATCAATGGCAGCCTCTGATCTGAAGAAGTACGATGATATAACACTGTTGCAAACTCATATCTGAAAAATAACTACCGAAAACTCCTCCAATGAGACCCAAACGAAGACCCAAGGTAGGCCCTCCTCAAAGGTGAACTAGGTTCTCGTCCAATTCACAATAGCCTTTGAGAGTTTTTGTTCCCAAAGGCTGAAGCAATGTTGAAACCCTTCTCCAGAGCTCAAACCTGCAAAGTGTTTTGTAAAAATGAGAGTAGAATGCTCAAAAAAGAGAATAACACTTTGTTTTATAACCTCTCATGGACTTTTAAAATAAAAGTCAATAAAATAATTTTCTTGAGAGTCTTTCCTCATCCAAAGACAAGGGCCACTTTTTGAAAACAACTTGAGCTGCTAGGATGGGGGCACTTTTCACTATTCACCTTATGATTTTCAGTTACTATTCACCTTTTACTATTCCATTAAAGAAAACCTTAATATTTTCACTTTAACCCTAGATTCATCAATTGAACTCCAAACTGAAAAGCTCATAAGACTCCTGGCTAAACTACACAGCCCTCGGTTGGGTCCCCTAACCATTCTACTGACTTACGAGAACCCTAATAGTAGGCCAACCACTGCAATAGTCTGAGCTGCTCAAGGAAGGGACATTATATATTGGTGATTGATGTAAGCATACTGTAGTTGTTCACATTTCTCATTTGTAAATTTACAAATTTCATGTGAAGGGTTTATGCCAGCATTAGTTTGTGTGGAGCAGTTAGCAGATCGGCTTTGGTCTCATTATTTATTCATATGCAGATAACACAAAAAAAATCAAATGAATCAAACCCTTGTTTGGGGACATTACAACTACCTTGGCCCCTAGAGATGCTCTCAGAGCTGTTACTGATTGGTTATACAATTGTCACTTGCAAGGAACACTACAAATCACAGGAAGAATCACCTCGGCACTGTTAATGGTAATGACCCCGTAGTATCACTTCCATGTAACTGCGAACGACATTTATTTTGTAATAATAAGAGCAAGTACATCTAACAATAATCTAATAATAACTATAATGAGGAAGTACATGGAATGATAATTTATCAGAATTTATAAATAAGTAGGCAGCAGTTGGTTCACAGTTTAAGCCATGTTCATCATATAAAGTGCATCTGCGAAATTTAAAATCTGAACACAAAATATGGCACCAGAACAATATATCCACTGTACACAATTTATAGAAAACAAGTTCCATATGTATTGGAGGTTGTAAGGTGTAGATTTCAAACCCTAATGTCAGTAGATCAAGAATATAAAACATTGGTCAATCTTTATTCAAAATTCATAGTACTAACTTCTAAAATAATTCTATACTGCAGGCCGAGGTATGTCAATCATACAGCAAAATCTTTGTTGCTCAGGTTCTCACCAAGTCTTGCAATATTTGAAAATGCCAATATATGATGAACACCAATATTGTGTAATGTCCCTTCTCAAACCTCGACATTTCCAAAGGACTGCTGGTCTTCTGCTAGAACCAAGGTTGAAAGTTCTAGTTAAAATTAGGGTTTCCTAATTTTGAGGAGGTCATCGCCGTAGATGGTGGACTAATGCATGATCTTTCCTCGGTTTTCGTGAGAGCTTCACAGTTGGTATGTTCGTTCCTCAAGATCTTAGCATCTCTTTGAATTCTACTAGTAAATTCTATTTTTGGTAGCTTTCCAGATGAGTTCTGCTCGGTTGACTTCCTGCTTCAGTGGGTCAGTTGTTTTGCTCAGTTTTGACTTCAGTGCCTTTGCGAAAGGATAAGTTAAGTCATTTAATTAAATAAGTCACGTTTTAATTATTATAATTAAACGTTGACCCTTGGCTTAGACTTAATGACTTAATGTTGTTTTTAAAAGGTGGGTCTTTGAGGGTGGCGCCCTCATTGAGAAATGATTTAATATTTCCTAAGTCAAAACAATGGTTTGAGGGGCGCATATTTCAAAGGATGATATTTAATTAAAATGTCAATTCTAAAGCCTTGAAGAGAAAGTACGCCCTCTTGAGGAGATGAAGGTTTTGACCTAAAAGCAGATTTTAGGGTTTCGTGAAGTCAAGCGGAAATTATAAAAAGGAGTCTTGTGCATCATTTTGGGCATCTTTGGAAAATATACTGTTATGCTGCCGGATTGGCTCTGGAATCGCTTCGAGGAATGAAGGCCTCCTAGCATTGGGCATCACTTCGTGTTTGAAAGACATCATCAAGTGGTGAATTCAGTCTATGTGTGAGTGCATTTTAGTTCATACATCTTGTGTTCAGTTTGCATTGATAATCTGTTTTAGCATTTTAGTATTTCAGCCTTTGTCATCATTTAATACAGCAGATCTACGTTTTTGTTTGTAACTCAAAAAATACAAAAATATTGTTTGTGGGTATTGCATTTATATCACTGTCTTGGGAAGGCGATCTTTTGTCTCAAAAATCAGAATTTAATATGGAGAATCCAATTTTTAATGTCAAGTCGAGTTCTTTCAGCTAGGCCGTACTTTTCATAGCATTGGGATTTGTGCATTTAATTATTGGTTGCATTTCGGGTCTAGGTTAAGCATCTAGTTTGGGCGCCTTGGTCATATTAGTCACTTGCATCTGATTTTAGGCAATTTGAGAGGATTATAAGAGAGGTATGAGCAATTGTATCAATTCTTAGTATGCTGGTTTTGCTGGTAGAAAGGCAGATTTGAGAGAAATAGGAAAACAGAAAGATCAGATCCAATCTTTGTAATGTTTTGATGTGGCTTCTTGAATTCAGCCAAGAGATATCCATTTGTATTGTAAAGATTCATATTTCTTAGCTCTAACATCTTGGCAGGCTTGTGGAGTCAAAATTGTAAACTGACCAGTAGTACTGGCAGTCATTCTTGCTTGTTTAAATCTGGTTGTAATTCTAAATCTCAATCAAGTTATTGTAATAGTGAGATCTCCGCCCTATGGTCGCTACTATCCCATTCCGGGTTAGCAAGCACATTCTGGGTGTTGAGTAGTTTTCAGTATTCAGCATTTCCTTCAAGTTTGCTTTCAGTATTAGTTAGAAATAGTATAACTCCGCCCTATGGTAGCTACTTCCCATTCTGGGTGAGCAAGCACATTCTGGGTGTTGAGTAGTTTCATTATTCAGTATTTCTTTCAAGCTTTGCTTTCTGTAATCACTCCGTCATATGGTCGCCCCTCACTCCGCCTTGGATTGGGTAGCACATACTTGACGTTGAGTTCCCTTCTGTATCTTGAGTTTACTTTCTTGCACGCTCGTTTTATCCATTCAACTTTAACGGTACCTCTGTTTAGTCGTGTTGTAATCGTTAATTGAAAACTAAATTGGTTCTATATTTCTATATTGCTGATGAATTGATTATGTTTCATAGAGTTTGCAAAAGAATCAAACATCAAACCACCAAAAAATCATGTTATTAATTTAGATGGCATTGGTCCATGTGCACAAAGTGAAGACTTCTCCTTACATAGAAATTTTAATTAGGTTAAAAATCACATTTTAGAAATGACCCATACATCACCCTTTGCAAGTCAACTGAGGAATGACTAATGCAGCAACCATAGTTGTGGACTTCACAACGCATTGGCTTTACAAGGTTGTTCATTATGAAAAATCAAATACAATTGCAGGATGAAAGATACCAACTCAAAATTGTCTCACAACAACAATGAAAGATGTCACAGTATCATAATGGATATTTATGCTAGAAGATACTACTTCAGATTTGTACACAGTGACAATGCAACCACAACACAAAATGATATACATACAGATCTGTAGGATGCCAATTGCAGATTGTTTCACAGTGACGAGTGACAAACAGAGTGAACCAATGCCGCAGAAATATACCACTCACAGCAGGTAATGGCTAATAACACAGAATGGTAATTTGATAAGTACCAATGCCGATTTAATCCCAACAATAACTTGATAACACCGATTGAAACCACCTCCCAGCAACAAGGACAATTATATTAAATTAACATTGCATCTCAATCACAGAGATGAATTGCATATCCAGTCATGGAGTATAGCACCCGCATTCATCCTATAGATCGCTGGCTACAAAGAGTTGCCAGTTTACGGCCAGCTAGTTAATTCCCACCATTCAGATGTCCTTAGTCGATGGCTCCTTGCTATAGGGTGGCAGGTGAATAGAGCTGTAGATACTTTGACTGGGAGCGATATAAAAAGATGGTCAGCGCCTAGAAGTGTCGCCTCTTCCGTTTGCTGGAAGTGGCAATTAGATCTACCACTCCCCCAAACTCCTTGCTGCTGTCAGGGCATCTCTTGCTGCCTCCAGCATGGCGCAAGCCAAAGGCTCTGCCACTCCTTCGTTTAATCGCCCACCCCAGAACTATGTTTGTGCCACAGCTATGCAAGGCTGCAATGGAGAAGCCCACGGATTAGAGTTGTTCACAAGATCAGGGAAGATGGAATCACAGTGGCAGGGTGAGGGTGTCGTCTCACCTTGCCGCGAATCTGAGGAGGTTTCCATCTCAACAAATTCACAAGACCATCCGTCCAGCTGTGATGCCTAACTCCAAACAACACTAGAATATATACTAGCAACATGGCGCTCAACTGGGTCGGCCCAAACTGAATTTTTTTAAAAATATTTATTATTATTTTAAAAATAATAATTACTATATTTAATTTAAATTATTTATTTTAGTGTTAAAAAACACTTTCTTTTTTTCCTACCAAATTCAAAATTGGGGCCAGGGGACTTGACAGTCCTCCTGTACCAGATATTGCTTGTCCTCAAGCAGTGACAACTCCCAAAACACTGTCCGCTTGATGCCTAGAAACATAACATGGATGGGTGCTCAACGATCCTGGGCCCTGCTCCAAATAAACTATCCTCTTTAGCAGCAATACTAACTAACTTTGGCTTCCTCATCGCTCTTGTTTGCTCAATGTCCTCAACATCACATGTGTAAGCTTTGGCCTCTTGGGCAAATACCACCACTGAGTTACTGTCATGCAACAAATCAAGGAACAACTGGTTTCTGACCATGCTACCCCATGATTTTCTCACATTAGATCCAGAAAAATCCCCAACACTTGCTGGTTTAATGCTGTCCAGACATGAAACAATCAGCTGTAGCATCTTCTCATAGCTGTCCACTTGCCTTTCTTGGCTCAGAGAAGGAAATATGTCTGCAGATCTGTAGTTGCTCAAGAAAAATATCATCAATCCATAAGAAGATTTTTGCAAAATGATCAATAGGATACAATATCCTGGCCGCAAGGCTGCACTCCTTTATTCAGTTATGGTAATGGACCAAAGGCCACTCCACCGTGTAATTGGAAACTCTTCTTTGGCAGCAAGGGAAGTCTGGAAGGTGCTAGGAGTTTTGAGGACAGTAATTTAAAATTGGGGACCCTTTTCAAAGTGACCCTTGGCTTGTGTATAATGCAGTCAATGTACATTCCAATTATGCCAAATTTGTGCTCCTCAATCAATAAGTTCCATTCAACAATTATTATTTTTGGTGGCCACCCTTGAAGTGTAACATTGAGCATAAAAAGAATAGACCAAAAATCATTATGATCAAGCACCTCACCTTTAAAGGTAGTGATTCTCACCTCGGAGTCTTCCATTATGGCAACTGTCTGATCTCTTCCTTCAACACCTTGAAATCCTACCTCTTCCTTGGTCTTCAACTCCATGGTGGGCTTTACCATAGGATGTATCCTAGGCATGCCCAATATTATGCTAGACTGCCTTGGGTCATAGAAGCTGTTGCATCCCATGTATTCAACTATTATGTTGGCAAACTATTGTGCTAGCTTGTTCCTCTTATGTGGTGAAAGTGCCTCAACAAGATCCATAATGTTATTGTGGGCTGAGCCTTCCAAATCCCACTGCAATTCAGTATAACACCAATAAGTTACGTGGAATCTCCTCCAATTTAGTACTAGA
>VDFB02373365.1:270863578-270915353 GCA_007258455.2 Sequoia sempervirens
CTTGATTTATTGCAGCAGAGGTTTCTTCAGGCAGAGGAAATCACAGAGCTTCAGAGAATATTCAATCTTCAGAGTTTATTCAGTGTTTGCATCCAGAAGTCGTCCATTCTTCAAGGCGCACCATATCAAGAGGTTTAGACAATTGTTTTGGAGGCCGTACTTTTATTTAATGCTGTTTACTGTCAGCCGTACCTCTGTACAGCAGGCCGTACCATTTGAAGGGGCCGTACTTTTCAAAGCAAGAGAGACGCCTTCTTTTTTGACTTCCAGATTGCATCAATAAGGGCGCTGGGGTTCCAGAAGGTTTTGGAGATTACCAGACAGAAGGAGAAGATCATCAGTGCAGCCGTACCAAATCTGTACCTTCAGCTGTTGCTGGTTTACCAGGTTTTTACAATAAAAATTGATATTTTATCATTGCATGCTATCAAATATTCTTTGTATTGATTCCAGTTGAACAATAAAAGAAACGCCTTCAGTAGCAGTTGTTATTTCTATCTGTATTGGTTGTTAAATATTTTATTTGAATTTATCATTTATTTTCAAGCAAAATCGTACCATTCATTAATTGCTCAAAAACTCAAAAATTGCAAAAAAAAAAAAACCAGAAAAACCTAAAAACTCAGTTAGAATCGTGTCAGGGGAAACTAGGGTTTCTACACTGGGCAACATTGACCTTAGTTTGCCTGACCATCCATATCCAAACCCTATCCAACAACCTATTCCTCCTACACATAAAATTCCACATGTCAATTCCATTTTAAAGCCATCAATAGGGATATTATTAAAATGAAACACTCCTTAACATTAGTTCCTCCAAAACACCAATCTAGAAATAACATGCTTTAACATTTTCATGAAATCGCCAACTTAAAGCAAGATTTTAGATACTTGATGCACCTGGTAAAAGTTCAGTGGAATGTTTAAAAAATTTCATAGATGCACCATTTACCTCGGTACCTGGGTACCCGACATCCAACACTTGATTATCTAACTTCCTTTAGAACACGACCAACAGTAGTTCTGCATTTTCTTGGAATGAACTATAAAACCCCGTTGCAACCTTTGCCAACCTTTTTGTACCTGTGGGATTTTAACTCACGGCTTCAACATCCTGCACAACTTACCCAACAAAATTATCTTGGTTATACATCTAGGTCCAAACTTCCCAAAAACCCAACTACTCAAATTCTTGATAACCTTGTACTTCAACACAAACCATTTTAGATTCCCCAACTTCCTAAATGCTTACCTCTTGAGGTAATTATCTAGCCAACAACTTTCAGAAGTGATGATTTTTGAATTGGGTCCCCAAGCCTTGCATTCTTGGGGCATGTTGTGAGAACACACAACACATAGGTGTTGGGCGTACCCTAGTTTTGAGAATGTGATTTCAAATTATTACCACCTCTACTATCAGTATTTGGTGTTTTGAAATGACCTAGGTTGGCCTAAGTCAAAATAAATAAATTGGGATGCATATATAAACAAATTTTCCCTCATTTGAACATCTACACTCTATTATGAACTATGAGCAATTATTATATGCAAATTGTGAATATACATGCAATCTCTTCTCTACTTCCTTGCTACACCACTCTATTGTGTTATGTAAACTAAATCCTTGTAGATCTTCAAGAAAATTTAATCCTTCTGAACATCAACTCTTTATGGCAACTTATGGCGTGATTTCACTTTAACAAGGGTTTCATGCCTAAGGTAACATTATCTTATGTTATTCATTTATTGCAAACATTATTGTTTACTTTCTCTCTACCCAACCAAAGGAACACACTCTTTACCATTATTATCATTGCTATTATAGAGGTGGAAAAACCAAAATTGGGGTTTGACTAAGGCAGGCGCTTATACAACACAACCTTTCCCCTCTTTTCATGTGTATAGGTCATATCTAAAAATTCCATCAACAAGTAGTTGTAGAAGAGCAAAGAGAGGATTGTGATAGGTTGAGCTAGAAGTTGTGAACATCCAAAAACACCTAGACTAGGGCACCCAACACCCTTGTCCCTGCAATTTAAGTTCTAATTTCTATCACAAGTGCTCTTCTTTCTGCACATCTCAGATCGGTCCCTGTTTTAGTAATCTTCAATTTTTATCTATGTGATCATTCATGTTTTCAAATAAGGGTTTATATCAATTAGGTTAATCAAATCATACAAAAAAATACCCTCTTTGCAATAAAGGAATATAACTCTAGAAGATTGGTTCTCCTTTGAGGTAGTTAGTGAATCATTAAAACCTTAGTTGATTTTTGTTCTAATGTTAAGCAAAAGGGAAAGCTAGATCTGGGCTAATTTTCTAGTTAGATCTAGAATTGATCACTTTCTCACTTAAAATTTTGGTGAACTTGATGCTTCTTATACTTACTAATTTTTTGATTTACATAACATAACTTTTGTGATTTGATCAAGCATTAGATTATTTGAATATCTTATTACTCATATGCATTCATTATATTGTTAAAATTTTAAAGTAATGCATTAAATACATTTTTGTTCATCTAGCATTTAATATGTTAGTGAACCCAATTTAGATCATATATTGTTAGGGAAAACAATTTTGAGAGGGGAGGACTTGTCATGTCCCTTTTCTAGAAAGACCATTGCAGAGTTGCATTTGAGAATCATGCCGCATTTCATCACAAAAGGGTTAATTGGCATGCAGTCAAGAACATAAGAACCTCCAAGATCCATCTATACTTTGTCCAAATTTCATAATGCAAGGATCAAGCTCTAGAAAGTTATCGCCAATAGAAGGTCACCCTAGGTAGTAGTCCAATTTCTCTTCATTGGCACTAGGGTAGATCCGGACATTGCTTTGCATCTCTTTGCAAGAACATATCTCAAGTTGCAGATCATAACATACTTTCCTCAATGATATGTGCACATATCCAGAAATCATGAAGAATGGAGTTGGTTTTGAAAAGACATCATCATCAAAAGATGATTGTGTTCACTTAGGAGTAGCTAGTTCCTCAGGTGAATTAAGTGTGTTATCTTTGGAATGTGCGGCACTGATTATGAAGTATCAGGAAGAAGGAAAGAGCCAAGGAAACATGTGTCCAGATAGTTCCATTGGGTGGTGCACTAACTCCCAATGAATCTACCTTGGGCTCAAGGCTGGCCTAATGTAGCATGTTGGCAATTCAAATTCCAAGCTTCGCACCATTTTAGCTCAAAGTTGACCTGTTCCTTAAGGGAAATTGTTAGCATATAAATGTAGGGAGTCAATTCATGTAATGGGTATCAAATTATTATGTCATTTTTTTGTTTTTGGGACACTTGTGTTCTAAACCCTTCTATGGACAAAAACCCATAGGAGTTTGTGGTCATTGGATGAAAACCCAAAGGTCACTAGGTTCAAAGGATGAAACCCCTTTGGTTCTTGAGAGAATTCTCATAGCATTCTCATTTAGGGATTGCATATGAGCTTCAAGGATTCTATAAGGAAGTTAATAATATTGTTTTTGATTTGTGGTAACCTTGTATGTCATCTCGGATCATTGTTGTGAGTTGTAATTGATATATCATATATGTGAATGAGATTCTAAAGTTTATCAATATATTAGAGTATTATCTTCATATTCATGTGTTGATTGAATACAATCTGCAAATCAGTCTTTTGTTAAAATTATATGTTAGGGACATTACACTTCTTCCTAGGGCCTAAAACATTAGCAAGACAAGACAAGATCATCAACCTTTTTGCATCTAAGTAAGCCCCATTGTGCCAAGTTTAGAATGATAAATGCTTCAAAAATAGGTACAAGAGCATAGGCAAGTAGATCCCACATATCAATAGTGATGATGATACTTGATGCAAGAGAATTACTAGGCTGCATGGCATGATAGAGTTCACAAAGTTATAGATTTTTGTATCAAGTATTATTTGTGATGAAATTTGAAGGGACAAGTTTTATAAAAACTAAACCATATTGATAAGCCTAAGATACATAAATATATTAATACTCATTTGAGGATAAAAACAAATCACAATATGACTGTTATAAAGCCTTTCCAAAATTTAAAATCACAAATTAAAAAGATACTTAACAACCTATGGAAGAGCAACTAACTATGCTAAAAACAATTTATTAATTATTATCACCAAAAATTCATCGAGACATGATTTTATTACAATATATAAACCTTATATTCCAACAATATGTTTTTTAATCAGCCATTCATCATTACATCATTATTTTCTATTTCAACCATCCTATTTTAGAAGACAAGATCAACATCCACTGTGAAATAATTAAGCATTTCTTTTCTCTCGTTTCTTCTCTTGAATTCTCTTGATATAATATAGATAGTAGAGATAATTCAGAGTGATTATGCATCAATTCGAAAGGCACCTAAGTTTCAACTCAGTCAAAAGCTCTTAAGGTTTCCTTATATTATTGATCAACGAAATACTCAGCGACTTACATAAAGCCAAATAACTCAACAGTTACTATTCACATAAACTCAATGGAGAGGAGAGTAGTTTCCATTTGGATGTGCATGAAAATAAGGTGCCCTACCCATGCGCCATCAAACAAGGTAAGAATTATTACATATAGGTACAAAATCTCTTAAAAAAACAAGATAGAATACCAAAGTGTACATCGATCAGGCTCCACAGAAACCGCACTTAAGGGCCATATCTGTAATGGTGCTTTTCAGTGCATCTTCTTGTACCTCTTTACTCTGCACTCAATTCCAACAGTATATCAGTACACATCTATCTGACATTTTCAAGTGTATATGAAAACTAATACTTATAGTTTGGGAAGGTTCTGTACCTTTGCAATAACGATCTTGATGATGTGGTCGTCAAAGCAGGTAACATTACAACTTTGGACATCCAATAGTTGAAGAGATTCGAGGGCCTTTGTAAGGTGCACTAATACATGTGGCTCCTTTTTGCAATATATCCTAATGTGAAATGTTCCTTCCTCTATCTTGGAAATATCAATCTGTCCTTAATATATAGACAAGATAATAAAAAGCTTAGACACTAACTTCCCATGCCTGAATAAAAACAAAATAGCTGAGAAACGCTTACATGAAGAGGGCTGTGCCCATGGCAGGGAGCCTTTCTTTCAGCAGTGGGATTGGTTTTGGAGATGTGACAGCTGACTTGTGATTGGCAATTGTTATTATCCACGTCAGCAGTGGCAGATGTCAGGGAAGAAGTGGAAGAGCATTCATTCTTGTTGGGCTGAAAGGAAGCAATCTCAGCCTCAATGTCTCTGGCCTGCTTTTGCAAGTCTTTAATATACTTAATTGCATCTGCTATAATAGAGGCCTTGTCCATCTGGTTATAACTCATCAGAGATTACTTAAACTTAAATGTCCGTGATACCAAAGTATCAAAACTGCTGAAAACACTGGTTTATAGGCTAATACTTTTTCAGTTCACTAACAGTAAATAACCCATACTTAACATTAGTTATCCAAAATCTATTAAAAATGTTATGATGTTGTTTATGTAATAAAAATATATACATTTATTTTCAAATTTTCTTATTTTGTAATCTATTTTTAAATTATTATTTAATACTTACTTATCCTTGATTAGATTAAAAAATGGCTTAATATCTTTTATCATACTAAAATATACTTTCAACAGTATCAAATTAGATTAATATCTCACAATATTAAATATGATCCAATTTGTAGCAGTTGGAATATCTAATTTGATTCTAGCATGCTTGTTTTAAATTTCTTTTTCCAGCTTTCTTATAAAAGATGTAGATGGATCTGCTTTAAAGAATAGAGACTATTTATAGCTCATGTTCCTACATTTAGCTTTGGAGCAGTTTACTAAACATTTTTTAACAAATCATTAGCCCCTTAGGTTTTAGCTTTTTGTACAACTTTGAAGTGAAGTATCTTAGAATTCAGAAATCAAAGAGTAAAATGTAGGAACATGTTAAACCATTATAGAATGTTAAACCATTATAGAATGGCAAATAAAAGATACTAAATAATAATATTATTATTATTATTTTATTCAAGGTCTATTACAAGTTATTATGTAAATGCATATAAAACACTAACAAAAAACATCCAATAGAGAGTAAACATCCAATAACTAACAAAAAACTAACATAGCTAAGTCACTAAAGTAACTTGATTACTAGTGTAAACCTTAATTTCCAACACCCTCTATTAAGGTCTATAGTACAAAAGAATAAAACTAAAAAAATACATGTTGATTGATCATAATCTCATACTCTTCAAAAGCTTCTCTTTGAAAAAAATTGGACCAAGACGAATTTGTAAAGCTACTTCCTAACCCTCATAAAGATGTAGCTCCTGAACTAAGTTCCAAAGTTCTTTGATTTTTCTTTCCCTAAACTCTAAAATTATAATCTTACAAATTATTTGATGACCATCCTTGTCAATCAAGTTTTTTCATGATCCTTATAAGAGTATAATTTTCAAGTCACATATACTCTTGAACTATGTGGGTAATAATCTATGTTTAGTTTTTATCTACATTAGATCTTTTGCTACCTTCAACAAATAGGTTTTCTAGTATATGAATTTTTCATCAGTTTCATTATTTGAAAAAATAATACAACAAAAAAAATGATATTTCTCATAAAAAGTACCATTTTTGAGAGAGAAGCTAGTTTGAAATGATGAGATTCTTCCAACCTTCAATATTTTCTAGACTCCTTAAAATAAATATTCATCCCTTATGTCTTCAATAGCAACCTTTAGTGGATCCTCAACAAGGATATATAAACTTCATTTGATTTATGTTTGAGATTACTCAAGAACATTATTTTCTCAATTTCTGTAATTATAGGTTGTGTGACATTTTTTCTCTAATCTTTTATGATTACTTCATGAGTAATAGATTCTCATGTTGAGAATTATCCTCTAATCTTCTGCAATTACTCTTTTTTCTTTAGCCAAGAGAACTAAAACCATATCTTCTAAAGTATGAGAATGTATCTAACTAAGAGTCAAAATGTTGTTGTATTTAGAAAGGAGGTCATTTAACAGAATAGATTCAACATACTCATTATCTGTTGTAGACTTAACTTCTACTAGCTTTCTAATAAAAGACCTCATATTGCTTATGTGACTAGGCATACTGGTTCTACTATCTATCTTGAATATAAATAGTTAAATGCTTAAAAGAAAACTTTACATGAATTTTTTTTGTTCTAAATAGTTTATTCATATATCTTAGATTTTTTGAGATTTATATAATTTAATTGAAGATCAAAGAGAGTAAGACCAATAATAGCTTCAACTTTAACATCTATATTTTATCAATCTAATAACTTATTTATATTCAAATGTAGTTTTTCATTTCTATTTACTATTCTCCACAATTTTTTTTCATCAATTTCATTCAAACTTTTAAATCCTAAATATAAAACTTAAAACAAAATATTTATCTAATAAAATCTCCATTTACAAAAAAGAACACTTTGAAATTATACTAAACACAAAAAAAAAAAAAACTATAATCTTTAAGAAATTCAAACCCCCACAGCTGCTTCAATTTTTAACTCACTTTAATTAAAGGTGGAATGCCGACAACTTTAGCTAAGATATGCCTACTTGTTCTGCCATAATTAATAAAATTGGGTCCCATCTCAACAATAGCAAGTTGGAAAAGATATCAGAGGCCAACAACCAGATCCGTGCCTGCTTTGCAATTTGATTGTAAATTATATACAACAGCAATCATATTCGTTTCCTGCTGTGCAAGTTGAACATAAACGAGGTTTTATCAATTATATATAGAAAAGAGCGATGCGTTGTGGGAACTGGAAGTAGTTTAGAATACAGAAAAGGATATAAACGATAAAAGTAGAAAACAATTACATAATAAGTTATGAAGATAAGTATATTAGAATAGAGGAGATGAAATGGGTACAAATATTTACCTGAAACATTTGGATATGGGGGTGTCAATTAGTGCTTATGAGTGATTCAGCTATATTGATGATTTCATATCCAAATGATTGGTTTAGCTTTTTGAAGAAAAGCTTAATATTCTTCAAGACTTACGTGAGCTAATTTTCAGTAGCAACAGTAAGCTATCAGACATATTTTTGGTAGTTTAGAACATTTAATCCCAGCTGTTTCCTTTTCGGCTAACCAGGCATCGTGTCAGAACAGGAGGAAATTGAGTGATTAACAATTTGAAAGAAGAGACATGAAAACAACTACTATCATAACTACTGAAACATGCTCAGGTACTGGGTCCTCTGCCCTACTTTTCTGCCCATTATTGTATAATGCAGGCGTGGTCTGTAAGGACCATACCATGCCATTTAAATAGTGGTGACATGACATTGATTGTGAACCAACTAAATGAATGTCAATCTCAGACAATACATTTTAAATTGGTGATGAGAAGGGAAAGTGGGTACCACGATGTCATGCAAAGTAGACTGAGTCATGAACTGGACGTCTTCGTCGCATTAATTTAACCCGTCTTTTTCTTATGGGCTAATTGTTGCACGCTGACATTTGTAGCATAACTTCCAAGTCTTCCTGTCAATGACTCAGGTATATGTCATCTTAGCCCTTCCAAACCAAACCATGATTACAGAAACCGTCCATCACAATCTTCTTATTAACCAGATAAAGGATACTAATTTGACAATTTCAAACCTTATTGACTCCTAATCATTGAGAGCATGGAGTCTCTTAAAAGTAAAGAGTTTTATAAATAGGTTAGTAAGTTAAATGAGTTTAATTTTATCGTGAAGTATATGAGTGAGAATAGTATTAAAAAAGGCGATTTTTAGAAAATGCAATGAGTGATAAGTTGATTATTTAGGTCAGGTGTTTTTTTTGTGCTGTTACTCAGGCACTGTGAAGTGTTTGGTTGTATGGTTGGAGGGGTGAAGGTTTTATGGTATACCTCCGATTCAGCCATTGAAGGGTCTGGGTTCTTTTTGTTTCTGTTTGTTTTTTCAAGTAAGCTTTATCTAACTTGAGGGAAGATATTCCCCTCCATTATGTGTATTGGCACTTATAAAATGTACTTCAGCTACTTTATTAATACATAAAGTTCAGGCCTATGGCCTTTTATCTAAAACAAAAGTTGATTATTTATGTTCTTAAGAGATACGTTTGTATAAGCCTCTACTCATAAAATATAGTTCAATGAGTTTGACTTAAAGACTATACAATTGAATCCTAGTTAAACATCATGGTTTAATACACTACAAAAAGTACCTCCTACATATCATCATATGTCTTAAGGATAACAATCATTGTTAATTATTGTTTAGTTAACAATTACTTGGTTATAATAGAAATCAGTTTTTAATTTCTTTTTATAAATATGTATTTCATTCAACAATTGAATCAATAAAGATTTGGAGAGCCTTCAATGATATTTGCATTGTAGAATGATTGTTGGATGATCTACACTCATCATAATTGTAATTTTTTTTTTTATAAAAACCATCATTTGGTATCAAAGCACAAGAAAAGGATAAAGAAACAAATAGAGTGTAGCAAGAAGAATATTGAGTGGGCACAATGTATTCATTCAAGTAGAATGTGAGGGTTGTAATATAGAAGGAAGGCACAAAGTATTGAAGATTACAATCTAAGTAGTATTTGTTAAGTCTAGAGGGGATATTAGGTGCCCATCGCACTTGTATGAGACATCACAATATTGTTGGAAAGAAGTTTTAAAGTGTGACAATAGAAGTCACCCCTACAAACTTCAAAATTTGAAGTATGGTTTATTCTTTTTGGCTATTTTTTGTTTTGATTATATGGGAAAAATAGGTTTTGAATGGACCCGAAACTATTTACAACAGGTTTTGAATGGACCCAAAACCATTAACAAACAGGTTTTGGCAGGGACCCAAAACCCACTCAAAGAAGAACAAGCTACTCATGGATACAACATAGACAACCAACAACGAACCAATACTCGATCACCAAAATAACATCAAGACTACCCAAATATGCACTAATCAAAAGGTTTCGACGGGAACCTTAAACCCAACAAAGCCATGTTTTACAAGGGATCTTGAACCCAAACCAAGTTTAGAAGGGAACCTGAAACCCACTTATAGCTAGATTACAGGGACCAAAATCCCTCACAATACACCAAGTTTTAATGGGGACCTTAAACCCACCATAAACCACCTTCCATAAGGAGCGACACCATCACCCAAATCACCAACCCACTGGCCAACACAGTGCAGTAGATCCAAGAGAACATAGCTCAACAAAGCCCCCACTCCACCTCTATAGAAGTGGCTACCAACGAAGAAAAGAAAACCCCTTCCACCAAAGCCACAACACTCTGACAACCTCCAAGACTACCTCAATAGGACAAGCATCCACCTCAATAGGAGCTTCAAAAGAGGGTACCAAAACAAAGGGCTTCTCATCAAAGACACAATAGCCAGCTCCACCTCAAAAGGAGACTCTACCTCAATAGAAGCCGCCTTCACCTCCATAGAAGATACTTGCTGAAGATCCCAATAGAAAGCCAACACTCCAAAAGAAAGGGAAAACTTAGCAACCAAAGGAAGCACATGAGAAAGGAGAAAAATCCCCTTAGGCCAAAACTTCATTTGAGACAAAAGATATAACTTTATACATATCCTAGAAAATAACAAAAAATAAAAAACAGCAGCAGCAGAGGCTCCCTTTCACTCTAAGAAGAACAGGGGCTCGAATAAACATAGCCCAACCATTAAACCAAAATCTGGGAGCAACCCAGAAAAAAGCATCCTCCAAGAGAACTTAGACAATCCCCATGGAAAATAAAAACATCACAGACCATAAGGGGTTCAAGAACTCACAGTCAACCAACAACAACAACTCAACAACAGAATAAAGGCCAGTAGGAACGCCTTCCACAACCAAGCAAACACCCATAGCAGCAACATGGAGGGAAAACTACCACTCCATCACAATCTCAATAGTAAAATAGTCATTAAGAACGACCCTCTTAAGACCCAAAAAACCCATGACCTCCTCAAATGGCCATGGTAGCTGCATAGAATCAACATTAGAGGAGGAATGCAACAACCCACCCCCCATTTTGGAAAGAAACCCTCGAAAGATGAAAAAAATAGCTCATTAAACAAGCACCAGGGGAAAACCAACAGCCAAAAATGGCCTAAAAAAAGAGCATTGGTACCCATGAGGCAAAAGGAGCTTTCAAAGGTGCCCAAACAGCCAGTAGAAGCAAAAAACCACAACACAGCAGGGCAGAAACCAATGCCAGAAGAAAGAAGGAACACCACAACAACCCAACGAGGCGACAACAATGAGAAGCTCCGCAATAGCACTTCCAAGCAAGCCAGTGACAACAACCAACACCACCTCACCGCATCCCAGCAGGTCGACAACAACACCCAACCCAATAGCAAAAAACCTTTCGCATCCCAGTAGGCTGACAAAACCCAACAGCAGAAAATCATGTCTCTTATGAATCTTCTCCTTCCTCTCCAATATCAACCCCTGATTTTAAATTTCTCCCCCCACTCCTCTTCCTGCTCCCTTTCCACTCCATTTCCATTTACTGTGATCTCTCTACCAAACATCTAATGTTTGGCTATTTTTTGTTACAGTATGTGTGTTATATCTTTTTTGGACATAAGATTTGGAGTAGAGGAAGATCGTTTGAAGTGTGTAAGATTAGAATGCACCATATGAGTTATGTCTATTGAAGAAAAAAATACTTAACAATCACAAACAAGTGCGTTTACACATTTTTCTTTTAAAAAGGGGGTTATCTATAATTAAAAAAGACCAATGAAAGTTTGTATTTTTTGTATATTTTTTGTGAGTTTGTCATATATTTCTAATAGGGGAAGTTTTTTACTAACAAAGCATTTATTTTTTTATGTGATGGAAAATATGATGAGTGCTTCTAAATTATTTATTCCTATTTTTTATTAGAGTGTTTTTTTTTAATTGGAGTACACAAATGCAAACATCTGAAATGTATAATAATGTATGTGATATTGTCCATGGAGGCTATGAAGAACTAGAAGGTATAAGTACTTTAAATAATTAACAAAATGAAAGCTCAAGGTAGCTGACCAAAATAATAATGAAGGATTGTTCCTTATTCATGGTGCACTAAATCAAACATTTGTTCCTACACTTAGTGGCATGGTACATTCACATCAATCATGTAATGTACTTGTAAATTCACATCAAGGAGCTCAAAAAGTAAAACTATAAACATTGAGAAAGAGTTCTAAAAATATAAAAATGGTTTAAATGAATTTTTGACAAAAGGTTGAAGATTTGGTCAATAAACTAAGGGTTTTAAGTGAAAGGGTGAATAACTGACATGTTATTGAAAAAATATTAAGGATTTTGATTCCAAATTTTGATAATGTTTTTTACAGAATTGAAATCACAAAGGGTCTCACAACTATGAAAAATGATGAACTAAGTGGTATTTTATTAATTGCTAAAGAAACAATAAAAAATAGTGAAGAAAGTTTAGAGCGAGCATTTACATCTAAAACTATGATCAAGGGTAAAAACATTTTATTTAGTCTAGCTATCACAAACATGAATATAGAGATCATTCTCACCCTAAAAAGGAACATAGAGAAGATTACCACCAAGTCGAGGAAGAGGTTATGATTTCAGAGGTAGAAGTAACAACTTTAGAGACAAAGAATGGGGTAGAAGTACCTAGATAATTTTAGATACAAGAAATATTCAGTGTTTTCATTGTAATATTTTTTTTACTCTAAATCATAATTTCGGCATATAATACCATAGAAGATAAATATAATTGGTTCATCTCTTGTTTGAATACAAATTCTAACGAATAAAACTTTTGGCATATTGAGTTTAGGTGTTCTTCACACATGACATCTAGTGAGAACTTGTTTATTGATTTAGATGCAAAAATATTAGTGCAATTGTATTGGGGATAATTAGTCACATGAGACTAAAGGAAAATGAATTATTGTAGTCACCAATGAACATGGTAGAGTAAAGATATTTTGACACTTTATTGAGTACTACTCTACAAAGGAATTTGGTATTAGTTGACAAAATGGTAGAATAAAATTACTGTCATCATTGATAGAGATGAATGCTTAATCAAAGACAAATCATGGAAGTATTAAATTATTGCATGAGCTCAAATTATACATGATAGAATGTTTCGTCTTCATTTTCCTTCAAGAAATCAAGCCCTAAGAATTATTGAAGTGCATAATAGTTGCATAAGGAACTAAGGTAGGAGAATTTTAGTTTTGTTGGGTTGATTTTATTTAATAAAATGCACACAAGGTTGAATGAGTCCCATTTATTAATAATAGGCAAGAAGTGTGTGAAGAATATATTTTTGGGAAACAACATAAAACTAATTTTCAAATCAAGGTATATCTAGAAGGGCTATAAAACCTCTTGAAATGGTTCATATTGATTTGTGGTCCTATGTCAAAACTTCCTCTAAATAAATCCAAAGTATTTTCTCAATTTAATTTATTATTTTTTAAATAAGACTTGGATATGCTATTATCCAAAAAATTAGAAGCTTTCATAAATTTATTGCATTTATAAGTTGGTTGAAAAAAATATTTAATAAATCGAAAACATAAGATCAAATTGGGGGGGGTGGGGGGGAGGGGGTTGCGGCAGGGGGGTGGTGGGGCAGGCGGAGTACAAATCAAATATAATCTTATATTTTTTAGAAAGTATGAGATTCAAAGAGAGTTCAATTCTTCTTTCACTCCATTAAAAATGAACGTGTTGAAAGGAAGAATAGGACTATTGTTGAGATTGCCAAGATTATGGTGAAAGAAAATAGGTTGGATAAAATCTTTTGGGAAAAGATAGTCACTATAATAGTTTATTTGTTAAATAGGAGTCCTACAAAAGTAGTTTGTGGAAAGACCCTTGAATGATATTGGTTTGACATTAAGTCATCAGCTGCTCATTCAAAAGCGTTTCTATGTGTTGCTTATGTATATGTACTAAGATGAAAATGGTGAGATCACACCAAATGATGAAATTAAATAATGAAATTTATGTAGGGAAAAAATAACATTATAATCTATTCATTGTGCAGTCACCTTTATACAAGAAAGGAGTAGTTGAAAGAGCGACCTTGGTTTATGGTTAAATGAAGATAGTAAAACTATAGCTCCACTATCAATAACAATGCAATATGCTAACATTCCCCCTTTATTATATTGTTCCTACAAATGTATTCTTGAAACCTTAGAATCACTTTTCCAAGGGACCCCCTCTTCAGGCTTACATAACAAAACTAGCCGATTACAAAATAGATATACATTATTGAGAAGATCTTCCTTTGAAGAATCAAATCCTAAATCAAATGGAACTCCATCAAGGTGCCTTGCGACCCCAAGAAGGGCGTAGCTTTGAGCTAAATTCTTGAGTTCTTGGACTACCATTTTTCAAACTCCCAAATCACATTCTCGAATTATTTGATAACTTCCATATTGAGCTTTGCAAACATAGGGGTCCATCAAGTTGTTTGATGACCCTCATAAGGGTATAATTCTCAATCATAGTCTCATAAACTCATTGGACAACAATCCATATTGAGTTCAACACCAAATCCATTACCTATATCCAAACATCAAACTTCACAATATATGTATTCTTGAAATCCATCAGCATAAACAAAACAAGAAAGAAAGCAAAAATGCTTCTCATGCAAAGCACCATCTCAAAGTGAGAAGCTGACTTGAGATGATGGAAACTCCTCCATCCGCAAGTGCTACCAACCTCCAATATGATGGCTCAAAGTACTAATCCATTCTTAATAATATCAATAAAACCATCATCTAGTAGATCTTCATCCTAAACACTTGGTTCCAAGTCTAGAACAATGAGGCTTAAGCATTGATGCTTCTGTTCAAGATAGGCATGCTAGTCTCTCAACTTAGTCACTCCTGGCCATACATCTTCATTGGGAGCTCCAGGATACCTGAAAATATGAAGTTGTTGCAATTTTGAATCTCCCTGAAAAGGGACATACATCTTGACATTTCAAGAGGCCACATGTCAACAAGTGTGGAATAGTGAGTGGCTCTCAAGATCACTTAAGACTTACAATACTTTCAACCCAAAATTAACTCTCTAAAATAGACTCCAAACTAGCAACTTAGATTAACATCTTCATTTTCCTTTGACTAATAGAGTTATCTTGATGCCTTAGTTACATCCTTTTGCTTATAGGTCTCGATTGTTTATAACAACTTCAAACACTTTATTTCCTGAAAAACAGTGCTCAGGCATATGACAAACCAGCAAAGGGTTTTTAAAGTCACTTCTTGTAAAATGATCAGTTAAAAAAATAGATACGAGACTCAACACCAACAGAAGTTTTTTTCTCAATGTAGAGATGCAATTTTAACATGCAGTTGTTCTATCGAGTAAATTAGAAAATAACATTCACCAAACGTCCTAACCTTTGAAGTTTTCTCCACTCTGATTCGATAGATTCCAGAACGTTTTGTTCTTCCTACAAACAGCTTTAGTGATTTTCTCCTTCACGCAACACTCAAACACCTATTCATTGACTTCATATGATGGGATGGTATGGCGCCCACTAGAAATGAAATGAGACCCACATTAATTTGCAGCCCTGAAATAAATTAAGGTTTGTTAGAAAAAAATACCCAAAATCATTCACGCCTAACAAGTAGATGCTTTAGAAAACGTGACTGTTCCTTGTCTATGCTTCCATATTTAAACTTTTGCATCACGCCTTAACTCATGGGGGATCCTCATCAATATCTGGCAAAAACATTTGATTTACAGGCCGCCTTAATCTGATCCCGCCTCCTACTGCATGGAATATAGGAAATCCAAAAGAACAATATCTTTGGCTCCACCAACAGTATCAGACGCCCATCAGACTCTTCTTATTTCCATTTCACCATGCCTTCAAACATCCATGCTCAGGATGCACCGTAGACTGTAGATCTTTCACATCATGACTCAAATATTGATTGCCAAAACATTAAGCCATTTTCTCTTGGCTCTAAAACCATTTGTAGGGCCAAAATAACATTATAATCTATTCGCTGTGCAGTCGCCTTTATACAAGGAAGAAGCGATTGAAAGAGCGGTTGGTTTATGGTTAACTGAAGACAGTTAAACTGTACCTCCGCTAAGAATAACAATGTAATATGGTAACAATTTAGTAGGTTCCATTACATTACATGAACCTCTATGATATTCTTTTATGTTTATATATTTACTTTATTTGTATGTTTGTGAACACTATATGATTTGAGATACATGATTATTAGTCGATAGACTACATATAGTGTGAGATTTGAGTCTGAAATAAGTCTCACTCCTGCAAACCACACTGTTGAGTCGTCGGAAAACGCGTTTCAGTTACCGTTTAATGGTGAACTAGCTAACGTCTAATGGTAAAAAGCCTCCAAAATCTCACTTATCACATAAGAGCCGGATAAATATTGATTTTACAACTAGATGGAAACATTCTATTTCCATTTGGTGTTTTTTGTCAATTTGATGGCAACTTCTTTTTTCATTTGTATTGCTTTATATTTTAAATCTATCTAGATTTGTTTAAGCTTATTTCATTTCATTATTTATCAGTTATTATTAATTGTTTTCTCCAGCCACATGCTGATCCATGCACAATCACATACTCTCTAACATATTAACATACATATAGTTTTCTATTGGTGTAATCCTTGAACCTCTTTTAGGTGCAAATGCTACTAGTGATAGGATTCATGTACACCTCAAGGTGGGCACAAATATAATGGTAAATTTTCATACCCATTCTATTCCCCATTTATTTTTGTGTCCATTGTGGAAAAATATCTTAATATATTTATAAAAATTGACAAATAGCAAAATCTACATTGGGTTTGTTTCCCTAGCCTTCATCTATATCTATACACACATATTAATATACATTTAGTTTTATGTAATCTATTTTTACACATCTTCTCATATAACCCTCATTTATTAAAACCGCCATAATTACACATTCATTAAATATGCACAATTTTTTACCATTCCATCATCTCTAGTCATTCTCCTAGTTGTAGGGTTGAAAACACATTTACAAATTTGACCCTTGAATTCTTAAAATTTAAATTAAAAAATGACCAACTCCTACCCATTTCACTAGCCATTATGATTTGACCAAACACATATTAATGTTAAATTTATTCACGTCCTTATATTGAAAGGAATTTATTTACATTCATTTCATATCCTCTCACAAATAATCATCCCCTCTCACCCAAGATGAATTTAAGGAGTAGAAAATTTTGGGATAGTTCATTTTGTTGCACTAAAATGAATCTATATATTCATCTAGTGCATTTCTTACTATCATAAGATTATAAATTGGAATCATTTATAATTACCTATTTTATGTTTGGGCATCCACTCAATAACTTACCCTATAATATGTTTAGGGCCACATTATACATGTCTCTAAATTCACCTATGATCACAAAGACTTGCTGCATGTTGTTTAGACCTTAGGAACACCTCCTAGGCTTCACCAAAAATATCAACATTAGAATCCTAACTTACTATTGTTTCCCCTAGTGCTAGGGAAAGCACCAAATTCCCCGAATATTCCACCAAAAAAGTGACTTCACATCTTCTAACCTATGATTTACTACATCTTCATTTGCATAATAATATTTGAAAACCTAATACAATCTAATATAAATGTAAAAATTTCCATCTAAGTTTTGATAATACATTGACAAGAAACTTAATTTACCTTATTTTATTTGAGAAGATCTAGATAGGACACCTTATTTGAAACCAAAGAAAACAAAAAACATTTTATATCTCTAGAATAAAGAATATTTATTAAATACCCACATTCACCATTATAATATGTGTTATCTCCTCTCTAATTCTACATCCTTTGTTTATCCATAGGAATCCATAATCTTATCCCATTCACCATCTTTATTTTAGTTTTACCGTACACCATCTTACGATCACTCTCCCTAAGTCTAAAGCCACCCTAGTGCTTGCAATATTCCCTATGGTCATTACTTCGATTACCCACTTGTCTCCATCACATACACACCACATAGCTATATAAAACCCTTTTTGGAATTTAGTTTTATTTATTATAGTTTTTTTCCACATGCAACTTGAACTAGAGCACCTAGGTATATGCATACACCCTCTTTCCAATAGTATAAGGTTGTTAGCCACCCAAGTGACAAACCAAATTTCTCTCCAAAACCCTAACAACAATTTTCATGTCCTCAAAAACTTCAAATGACATATAGAAAAATCGAGGAGTGCAATTACATAACACCTCCAAAAAGATTGGGAATATAATCTACAAGGACCCTAGTATCCTATAGGGCCCTAACACTTCACTTTTGGGGTGGCATTGCCTAGTGTGGGAAGCAACAACTCCCTTGTATGGAATTTTTTACCTAAAGCTCAAAAAACTACCAATATACCTCTTGACCTACACAAGTGATTTCCAACTTTAGATCTCCTAAAGACCAAGTGCGTGAGTTTTATTATTCATTTTATTTAGTGATATACCAAACTTTTTTTCTACTTCAAACATACATTAAACACAAGAATGTATTAGTTTTAACATTCATAAACATACATAATATTACATCTCTTTTAGTTCTATATTCATTATTAAAACTCTTGATATGAAAATGTTAATGTGATTGAAATAGATTAATAATTACTAGTATTATACCCAGGTAGGTTACTTATAAGCTTATCTCTCAAATATATATACTAACTTTTACATAGTTTTTAGGGGTTGACCTAGGAGTATATATCCCCTTGTAACATATCAACACTACTCTAAAATTATTGCTAAATACCACTAGTGTTTTGAGTAGAGAAAAAGGTAGAGTAGTCAAAGCTAAACCAAGAAAACCAAATAATAGGAGTGTAGAATCATATTTATCAATTCTATCCAATAGAAGGAATAATCTACAAATACAAAAAATACCTTGAGATGTGAACTTGTTCCCAAATAAAACACATGGACCTTGTGTAATATTAGAGGTATTACATAAATAAAGAGGTGTCATTCACTATTTTAGTGATAATAAAGTTCATCAAAGTTACACATCTTTATTTTTCAAGCTAAGTAGGTCCCTATCATCTTCACATTTACATTCCTAAGTTGGCATTTATCAAATAATTATATACACCCATACCATACATTTATTAATCTAAGTCGATCATTGATTATGTGTATGAAGATATCATTTTATTGTCTTATATTAAATTTAGGACAATATAATTTTCTTTGCACTACACAAGCACTAAAACATGCATCAAAATTGAACAAAGAGGAATTTTTTTTTTGGATTAGTGTGTGATGAGAAATATTTTGTTATAATTTACACTATGTGATCCATCTAAAAAATAGACTATCAAACATATAAAAGAAAGTCTCTAATAAGTTGGTAAATGGACTATGCTTATTAAGGGGTCAAAATAACACATGTAACCCTAATCCTCACATTTGTAGGCATAAGATTTTACATGGAATAAACTTCTATGTCACCTAGAACCTATGATGACAACCTTAAAATTTGAGTCATGTTTCTTCATAAATATTTTTGCATGTGTATGTCCTAATTTGGTGGTGCTTAAAATCATTGGTAGGATTTGATATCAAGTGGATAAATACAAAATTCTCTTGACTAAATTCAATCCCTATGTACTGATTCAATGGTGATTGAACAATATTGAGGACATACCAAACCAAATGCAAAATACAAGTGTGGATTCACCATGCTAAGTAAAAAATTGAGGGTCAATTAAGAGGAAGTTTTTATGTGTTAAAAACAATTAACACTCAATGGTTGACACTCAATGAAGATATATCTGGTCAAGATTCATGCCCAAGCCTTGCCAAATGTCATATCAAGAGATATATAAACAAACACAAAATATACTCTGAATTGACTAGATATATAGCCATAATAAATTAGGGATATAACAAGTACTTAAAAACTCACTTTGATTGATATGGTTTACAAACTTATATTCCTAAATTTTAAATGAAATTAATAACTGTTTAGAATAAAATATCTATTTTCAAATATACAAATATTTAAACTTTCAACCTAATTTACTTATTTTTAATGATTTTTCAAACATAAATATTGATAAAATTTTCAAAAGTACACTTGTTTTTTCTATTTGATAACTTTTATTTTAAATTTATCTTAAATTACATGATTTGAAGATAAGCATCATTCTCTACAAGTTACAAAAAATAATATTATGTTTATTTAAGTTCAAATTCACACATGTAAGTCCTCTTCATATAAGTTAAGTACTTATGTTTACTTAGGGTACACATAGGATACTTATCACTTTATGTATCAAGCCATAATATTTCTACACATGTCATAATGTTGTGTAATCCTATGTTTTGTCTTGGTCCATATAACTAAAAATAATTATTTGTATTCTTAGTCATCTTAATCAATCTATCATTATTGTATCATTTGCATCCTTTGATAGAACAATATTACTCTCACATATTTGGTATCTTTTGTGCTTTTATTGAAGCTCCTAGATCTTGGGTGGCTCTATCTTCAACTAAATCTTACACAATATAGAGCATTCTATACCAACTTTAATATGATATCAAAGATTCTAGAATTGCTTCTTCTTAGTCTTATTTAGAGATCTAAGATTTCAACTCTTAGTGGATCTTGAAAATTTGAGTATGTTCTTCTCTTGCATTATATGATGACCTAGATAACTAAAAAAATGATAGAAATACTAGATTTTGGGGGGTTTTCCCTTTGTGACTTTGTATTGTAGGCTAATTTTAGATCATGTCAATGAAAAACTAAGCTCGCCATTGAGTTTAGGGTGTCCAAGAAAGCTAGTTTATCCTTTGACATGTTCAAATTGGACATGTGAGGCTAAATTTACATGAGTTTGAAGTTACAAATTGGTAACTAGATCTAGAATGTAGATACAATTTTGGAACATTTTGGTTTAAATCTAACCCTACTATCATGTCCAAAAGGTCTAAGAACCTCATGATCAATTGTCAAATCATCAAATTTGAAGGACTTTACCTTAGACCTTCAGAGATTTTCTTGGCTCCTCTAACATATGCATTATATAGTTGCCCATAAAATTGTATGTTTGCTATGAGGTGTCAATAATGTGCACCAATATAGTCAACATTTAAAAATAATAATTCTATTTTTAAAATTTTTTCAAAAGAATAAATTAATAAAATATGGTTTATTGTATGCACGCGTCATAGGGTATTGTAGAGTACCTTGTAATCATAGGATATGCCACACTCCATGAAAAGGATGTCATGTGGTGCTCATTATAGCTATAGACCACTAGTGACATCCTCATTGTGGAAAACCACTAGCATCAAGAAACTAGCAATAATTGTTGCTAAATAGTCTTCCATTACTAAAAAGCCACATCCACAATTTTTTCTCATAATTGATTAGGGGATATCAAATTGATAATGATTTGATGAATCTTGATCTTAAAGGTTTTGACTACATCCAAGAATACATCTCCAAGATTAAGCAACTAAGAAAATATCTAAAGGATTATAAGATTATTAACCTAAGGATTTACAATTGGTTCTAAATGTGTTATCCAAGCTTGGTCCTAAGTGGTCAATATTTTTTGTCTTTCATGCCTATCAAATATCTTGGGGAGTTTCATATGTTAAGCCTAACTTTGATAAAATTTTAAATAGTTTAATCCAAGAAGCAAAGCTAGCTCAAATAGGTCTCATTGAGTCTTTTAAACCATAAGAATTGGTGGCTAGTGAGCCTAAGGTATATAATTAATTAGGAAATCCTAAAATAAAAATAAAATAAAAAGAAGAAGGTACACAAATATTTTGAATACTCTCCCTCTCAAGGGGAATCATCTAAGAAGGAGAATCCCAAGTATGAATATTATAGGAAATGAAGCCACGTTGAACATCAATTTTATTAAAAACAAATTGGTGAGTTAAAATATATTCTTAAGAAAAATATAAGGGGTAAGAACTTCTTGTACTTATAGAATCTAAGCCATAAATATGGATACTTAATTCTAGAGCTTCTCAGATCATATGGCTTAATTGTAGATTATGTTCTCTTAATTGAAGTCTTTTTCATCACCACACATCCTCATGGATAACAACACATATATACATATTTTTGGGAAATGATCTAATCACTTAGATGAAATATTATTTAATGATGTTCTTTGCATTCCTTCATTATCAACCAATATGCTTTCTATCTATCAAATCACACATGGTGGAGTAGGGAAAAGTGTTGAGTTCATAAAAAAATCTATCATTTTAGGATTTCCATAGAAGAGATAGTTGGATTTGGGGAGGTCGATCATCAATTTGAGTGTACACCTTCTCATATTTTTCTCCTTTTATTCCTTCAATTGATGTACACACTCAAACATTTAGTGTGGATACCTTTGAGGAAACACATTATGGTCATCTAAATATTGGTTTTATTTTAGCAGTTACCAAGGTACTAGAGACATGTGTTGACATCTTTATTTTGTAAGTTCTATTTTGTAGAATTGAAGGATATTATTGAGGATTGAGTTGTATCACTTTCTTTAGATCTTATGGGGAAAATTTTAGACCCTCTTATTCTTTCTCAACATGATTGTTTATTACAATTTGACATTGACTTGGAGAGCCTTGAGAAATATTTAGATGATGCATTTTTGTCTTTGGATCAAGTTCTACATTAATTTACACAAGGTTCTAAGTTGTTATCTTCATTAGTGTGGCTTGGAAAACCTGACTTGATTATGGCATCTTTCATAATCAACATGGAGACACTTGAGCACAGTTCAAAGAAATTACATATCTTGATATTTCTTCCCTCATATTCCTTTTAGGAATTGGAAGACATGTTGTATATATTATTGGTTTTATTTCTTCTCAAATTATTTGATAGGACTAGATGATCTTGAGCATTCATTGTTAGGAATCTACCATAATTGTAGGAGATTCTACATTGAGAGGGGGCTACATGGTCTCTCTTCTTCTCTCTTATGGGGGGAATTTTTCCTCATGCGGTTTTTTGTTCTTCTCATTTCTCTTTGAGAGCATTTTTTATTTTCTCTCATTTTTGGGAGAATTTTTGTCTCACTAGGTTTTCTACTTTTCTCCATTTGTGAGAGATTCATTTGTATAAGGGTACCTAACATGGCATCATAGTCAAGACCCATTCTTCCATCTTTGTATCTTAGATATTCTCACTAAGCAGTAGTTGAGGGGGTGTTGGTGTGAATTAGGTGTTTTATTTTAGCTTATCACCTAGGTGCTATTCACACTAGCTACTTAGTTTTACTTAGGGTACACATATGATATCACTTTATGTCTCAAGTCATAAGATTAAGACACATATTATAATGTTATATATAATCCTTTGTCTCACTTTATTCTATATAACTAAGGGGTTCTCTATTCTTAATCATATTAATCAATCTATCATTATTGTATCATTTGCATCCTTTGATGGAATAGTATTATTATCTAATATTTTATCTCTCTTTTTCTTTCACTGAAGCTCTTAGATCTTGGGTGGCTACATATTTAGCCAAATCATGCATGTTATAGAGCATTCTATACCAACTCTTACAAATTCAAATCAAGTAAACCTAGGCTAACAATACAAACTATTATTTGATATTGAATATTGGCCAACAATCTCGATCACTTATAGATAGAGAACATGTATTCTTTGAAAATACTAACAACCAACACTCGAATTATATTTGTGGGTAAGGTCAATTAGCCAAAACATTTCCATGAATAAATAGTCATAGGAATAAATATTATGATCTATATGTTCTCTTCCCTTAACCACTCAAGTATTAAATGATTATTGGTAAGGAATCCTTATAGCTATTATGAAAAAATCCCTTGATTTTTAATGGCCCATATTTTTCTTGCATAAATTCTCCATCCTATAAGAGAGGTGATAGGTAAGAGGATGGTGGTAGTATAAAACATTTTTTGAAATGGGTGGATGGTCATAAAGCCCATACTTATTTCTTCCTTCAAGGCTATGAAGCCCCTTCTATAGCTTGCAAACTACTAATGAAGTTTGGCTTTTAAGGTGTGCTAATCAATAAGGGTAAGGTGGTAGTCTAAAAAGGAGAAGGGCTTGAATATTTGAATGCAATGATCATCCCTATTAACCAATATATCATATCAGTTTTTTATTGGCACCATATTTATATTGGTTGTTTATTTTGTCCATTATGATCCAACCATCAACTTTATTTTTGTTGGCTTTAACCTCCTCCACCATGAATTTATTCATGTGTAGACTTGGTGTTATACTAGAAAACATTCTCTAATCTTGTATTATACATATTAGTAATGAAAGTAAGTATTGAAAATATTTATATATACCATATGCTATAAAAATAAGTTTTTCCCTATATATTTTTTTTTGAAAACCTCAAAATAATTATCATCTTATACAAATAAAATTATATGAATAAAAAAAATAAAATTTAATTTTCCTCATAACAAATGAAATAACCTCTAACCTTAATAAACAAGGTAACAAGTTCCCACAATCCAAATATTTTTTTGTACTTGTCTTTAGCAAACAAAACAAAACATCTAACCTAGTAGGGAAAACCACTAGAACATTTATAAAGAGCTGGATCCCATGTTTAAAGTAAGAACATAATATCTTAGGTTAGGAAATCCAAAGGAAAAAACACCTTTTGATCATGTTTTTCATTGCTTGAATCTGACACATGAAACTGGCATGAAATGTGATTTTTCCAAAAACAGGCGTGCCGAGTGGATTTAACCAATAAAATTACGAATATAAAGTGTAATTTTCAAGCTATAGTCACAATCCCCATATTCACAGTCCCATCAATCAATGCCTGTGATGTCATGGCAGCCACAATAAGGATGGACGAACCTCCAAAAAGTCCAAATAAACACATCAAACGCAAAAAGTGCACAGTAAATTCAATGTATGAACAACCACATTGTGACTTGATTCTTAATCTGCACTGTGACAGTAATCAACGAAGGGCCTCAATCACAAGATCATAATAAAACCCAAACTTGCTTTTCATCTTACTTTCATTAAATGCTTAATGACAAAACAGTAAATGTGTTGGGTTAGAAGTTAACAGCCATTTTTAAATATCAAACAATTCAATAGTTAAAAGTAAATCATTGTTACAGGTTGAAAAAAAAGAGTTTGTTCTTTCTTACAAAGTTTAGAAAAACGTTTTAATCTATGTCAAATAGATCCAAAACATTCTGATGATAGATCATGGAGTGTGATCTAAAACGTTGATGCAAAATAACTCATACAATTAAATCCAAAAACTTTACAGTTAAAACAATAGTTTTCAATGAGAACTTACCTTTGTTATATAAGGGACAAGAGAGCGCAAGGCATAAAGTCTTTCATTCAGCTTTCTGCGTCTCTTCCTCTCTGAAACAAGATTCCTGGTCGCAGTCGAACGCCCTGTATCCCACGAGTTCATTCCTTCTCCGCTCCCATCAGAAAAAGAGTCCTCTTGTTTCTTTGAAAGCCTGCTCCCCTCTGATTTATCCACTTTTCCATCCCATATCAGGCTTGCTGTATTCACATTTTGCATTACACTTGCATGAGCAGCCTCCAGAGAGCTTGGAATGGAATAGTAGGACTCCCCGTCCTGCCAGAGGCCATGCAAATAATGATGAGGAGTTGTGCAGCTCCAGGCATCTGCACCAGCAACATTAAGGCCAGAAACTTTCAGAGGGGCGGCGATTGCACCGTTTGATGAAGAATACAGACCTTCGGGGCCTTCAAAAAGATTTTCCAAGTTCAGATCATCAAACTCCATTTTCCTTCCGGGAAACAAGTCTATTGTTTGATGTCCAGATGCGTTTGTAAAGTTGAACCCCAGGTAACCACGAGTGCATCAAGAAAAGTATCGTAGAGCTTTCCGGACTTGTCGGCTTGTTGCCCAATTTAAAACATTTTATTTAGGGTTGCTGAATTGGTTATATCGTCATTTTGCTTGTGATTGTCGAGGGCAATCTTATTGTTTCGGGCACGTTTATTCTACAGCCACTATATGTACAGTGAAAGTGGGCCTGGGCTTGAATAGTTTTATGTTTTAGATTCGTTTTTCCAAGCACAAAGTAGTCTCCTAACCTCCGGGTCTGCACCATCAATGGTCCCATTCACATCCACCGTGATTACAGAACACGTATGCATGTTTAGGTGTGTACTAATAATTACATATCGAAAGGCATTGACATTAATGCCTTACCGATTGGGTGCTACTTAACAAATAACATTTGTCTGGTGCATAGTTTAATAGATTACGATGTTTTTATTGCATTAAAGCTCAAGGACAAGAATTAAGAAATTAGGAAGATGAATGTCAAATCCATATCAAAAATGTAAGAGCAAATAAGATATTGCAAAGTTTCTCAAACAAAACTGTTGTCAAAAGAACTAGGTGGCAGCAAAACGTAAACAATGAATCCAAGAGTTCATAAAAAATTCTAATAGCATGACAAAGGGGTATATATATGAATCTTGATAATCATTTCAACAATGGGTTGTTTTAATTAGTGTTTGGTCATTTGGGTTGTCATTTTGTTGACTACATGATATTTGTTTTTTTTAATGTATTGATAATTGGTTTTGACATTTGTGGTGTATAGTTTAGTAATTTTGGAGAGGTTGTCTATGTCTTGATGATTTGATGTCTTTTTTGAGAGTTCTTCATAGTATTTTTTCAACATCATGAGTTGATCTTAAATGTTCTTTAAATTTTATTATTTAGCTTATATCATGGTATTTTATTTTGGTAAAAAATAACATAAATATCAAAGGAAAGCTAACCCAAGAGCAAGGACCTACAATCAATGGAAGAATCTCAAGGGAATGAATTTGGAAAGAGTGGGGGTAAGGTCGAAAAGATCACATGGACAAAAAATTGCTACTAACAATTTAAAATGGAAAAGAGAAACAAGGTGAAAAGGAAATGCCCCTAGCAAAGCTAATATCTTGAATGAAACAAAGGCACAATGTCAATAGGTAAACTACTAGAAGCCAAAAGTGTTACATGAAATAAAATAAATAAAAAATGAACTATAAATAAAAGATAAAACACAAGCAAAAAATGGAGGATCCTTTCTAGACAAGAACTCATAAAAGAGAGGGAGAAGTGTAAAATACCCTAGACTAAACATTATGCCTCCAAGTGCTAACTACTTAATAGGAAAATGAGAAAACTTAATGTTGAGAAAAAAGAAAACATACTAACAAAGACCAAGACTATTAATTGACTAGGCACCATGTAGTGGCATATAGATAATAGAATGTCATCTCTTACTTATATGTAATTATTTTAAAGAGGTTATATTGGATTGTAATATTCTTACACGAATGCAAAATCTAGTGTTAGTGTTAATCACAAATGTGATGGAGATTCATGAAGTGAAACAACTACTACAATAGTTATAGAAAAAATCATGTAAAAATTAAATTACAAGAGGTCAAAAAATGGTTGAATGACATTCTTGGACCCCAAAAATAAAGGAAAAGATAGAATCAAGGGCTATGAATAGTGCGGGGGTGCAATGAAAGGTATGATATTAGCTTTGTTTTGTGCTTGGTCGAATAATGCTAGGTGAAAAAATATGTTGAACTCATAAATATAACCTAGACTTAGATTAAAGATAGCTAGTAGATTAAACTAATGGGGATGGAAATTTTTAAAATAATATGAATCTTCCTAAAGTGATTGTGGATTATAAGGAATGAGTTTTTATTCATGCCGTCAAGTTTCTTCTTTTAATATTGTCATTTGATTGTGTGATTCACTAAGTCTAGTCCCATGCAATTAGGAGGATGAAATTTTCACCACCAAAGGATAGAAAAAGGAAATTAAGGGAATTCCACCCCTTATCATTGGCCCCACAAAATTAGATAAATGTGAGGGCTCAACATTGATATCATGAAAGATGAGATGAGTGAAAACGTTTGTGATGAGTGAGATCATGACCTAGTGTAGTTACCCCACAACTAGGAAAATGTGATGACTCACAATTGAAGAAAAAGACTAGGCTAGCTTGTCTTTAAAATTATATTATTCAAATTGAATATATTTTAATGATGTAAACTCATTTAAACAACCTAGATTGATTTTATGGGAGTCTAATCATGATAACATTTGAACTAGTAAGGTTTGTGTACAAGCTTCTAGGATAAACATGTAAGATCATATATCAAAGGGGGAAGGGAATGATGTATTAAAGGAGGATGATATGGTCATGTGATCTACAAAAGTTCATGAAATCTCAAAATGACACAAACCAAAAAGTCAAGATATTTCTAAGAAAGGAAAATCTAAAATATGATGTGGAGAAATGAGATGTTACACTAGCATAAAATGTAACTAAAATATTATAATGACTTAGACATAATATCTTTTAAGATGAAACATGCTAATAGTTTATGCATACTCTTCACCTTCCCCATTGTGTAAAGGATAGGTATCATTACCTCCATATTACCTAGATTTTTCATTACTTTGTGAGGCCCAAGCTAGATATTGTGATGAGTGTTTTGACATAATTGACTCATGTAGAAGGACGAACACTCTACTAATCCTATTAAGATAACTAATCCAAAGAATCAATCAACTCCAAGGTCCCTTATGCTAGGTCTTCACAATGTTGGAGTAGTTAAGTGTTATATGTGATTTGTTTAATAAGGGCCATGTGCTAATAAAATATCAATCTAAATAATTCTTACACCTAGTATATTACATCTACTAAAAAAGATAAATATTTCCAGATTTGAATGAAATAATTCCAATCTAATCCTCTACTAAGTTTATAAAAAATAGATCAAAATATGTTAGAATTTAAAGAAGTAAATAGTGAATGTATATAACTAATTGTGAACTCAATTTAAGCCTTAATTTTAAATGGTACGATGAAATCCAAATAAATTATAACAAAATTATCAATATTTTGACTCAATTATAAATAATATAGATATAATATTCTAAGTAGTTTTAGCAAAACATTTGAGTTAAATGAATAAAATTGTCATATTACATGCATAAATTTTATTAGAACCCAACTTTACAAGCCTTAATTTTTTTGTATTAGGTTGATTTTTTCCCCTATGTATATTTTCTTGTGTATACCTACTTATAGTTGATTCAAGTTATTATAAGGGTTTTCCATGAGTCAAAATTTTACCCATGTCCTACCTTGTCTTACCCTGTGTGCCCCCATCAGTTACAAAAATTCTTAAAAATTCTATGTGTGGCATGTGTTTGGTTCATTTTTTTAACTTTTTATAACCGATCTAAGAAAGCCAAGTGGGTTTTCCATTAATTTTTTTTTTCCTAAGTGCTACCTTGTGTTACCCCTTGTGTGTTCATCATGTGTCCAATGTTGCAAAAATCCTCAAAAAGACTATGTTGGGTGTGTTTTGGTAATTTTCTTAAGCTTTTGAAAGTTTTCAAAGTTAAATTAAAATTTCAAGGTTATCCATCCCAACATGACATCCAATCAATCTCTACCTTTCCCTTGTCTTTATTAGGTTATCATACTTCATCCTATCAACATACCTTTTCACCTAATTTAAACATCTTGGTCTATTGCCTTGTAATATATCTCTAAGTATGCTTGTATTGGCCTTCCCTTACCTACATGTCTTTTAGTTGAGCCTCAAAACCCTAATCCTTTGTATTAAGTTCATTTCAATGCTAGAGTTTTTGGAATCCCCTTATTACACTATCATTTCCTTGGAACCCCTAAACTTTTAAATATTGATTATTTACCCTAAACTCTTTTTCTACACCAGAATTTTATGCTTCTTTATCTCATCATGAATTTACTCTTTCTCCATAAATTTATCAAAGTTCATTTTCCCTAAGTATCCTTTCCATGTCATCCCAACCCTAGCTTCTTGATTATTTATCATTAATTTTCTTGTAATTATCTTGGACCATCCCTTGTCTAAGTACCTCATATGGACCTCCCCCAATTTGTGACTTTGAACTTAATTCATTCCTTAAGTGTTTTATCGAATTTGAAGTTGTTACCTTAATTGTGTACATGGATACTTATTTCCAATAATGTCCGACTCTTAAACCCCACCAATTCATTTATATAGTTTGTTGGCATTAGAATTGTTTCCACCTCTTTACTTCAATACTCTTCCTTCTGTATTTTTGAAACTTTACCACTTGATAACTTACCTTATAATTTATATTAGAGTTAGAGATGCAAGCTTACCTTTAAAGTGGTCCCAATTATGAGTCATCTTCAACACCCTAATCCCTAATATTTTGAAACTCTATAATCTCATTTAGATAATTTATTCATACTTCCCTCTATTTGAGTTAGTTCTTCATTATCCATAATCCCTCATACTCTAACTCCTTGATTGGAATGAGTTATGAGTTATTCCCAACCTCTAACCCTCAACAGTTTGAAACTCTTGCATTTTATTCTATATAGTCCCATCTACCTATTTGCATTGTTTATCATTTGGGTGTATATTTGCAAGAAATTTCTATCAATAGTGAAGAAAATTGCACAAGACACCATTCATGGGATGATATGGACTTAAAATCACTAGATTAGATTAAATAGTGCCCATAAATCATTGCTTATGCTAGAACACATGGATTAAAATAAGAAATTGATGTATTGGGCATGCATTATATTTTAACATTTGAAGACTATTTGAGCCCAAATATTCACACCATTTCCTTTTAGTATATTTTTAGGAAATCTTCTACTTTCGGGTGAGTGTGAGATCATGGGAGTCCAAAAAGTGGCGATATGACCCAAAAGTGGTTGATGACATTTTTTTATCCAAATTTGATGAAACGAAAAAGGTTTATTGATAAAATTGTTAGCTTTCTAATAATATAAGATATGACTTATTTGGAACTAAATAGATAATTATTATTGATTTTCTACATGCATTTTGACTAAAGTCTCGATTAATAGGTTGATTGAAAAAATCTATAATTCTCAAATGATTTCACATTTTTTGAATCCGAAAGATGCAACACATTACATGCCTGCCATACTATAGGATAAAAAAAATAAAGATTTATTTTCATAAATTTTGACCAAGTTATGGTGGTCAAACAAACAAGTTTAAATATTTTTTAAAAAATTCTAATAAAAAATTCATAACTAATTATTTACTTGCAAAAAATTATAAAAAAATGTGGCACATCCGGGTATGTGTCCTCTACTTATATTGAAAGTTTCAAAAAATTATATTATTTTTTTCTTGTACTTAGGTTGGCCAGACATACAACTACTTTTTTTTTCTTGAAAATTTAGTACTATTGTATTGAAATTTCAAAATTTCACCAATAGATGTACTTCTTTCTAAAATAGGATAAGTATTTTAGAAACTACATTCAATTTGCTACAAATTTTGTTCTTACATATTTTTCAAATTATGTTAATAACCTATTTAAATTTTTATGTCAAGTTGCCTAACTCTATTTTTTTGAATTTTCATTGCCACTTGAGGGCCTAGTTTGGACCCCCATGATCATGCACTGACCCTTCCTATACATAAATATTGAGGTTTTCAATGACTAGCATGATGAAAAATCATAAGAAGATCAATATTTCATTCCTTTAGGTGCATCTTTCAGTATTTTGAGGATGATTTTGACATGTATAGGAACTCAAAATGGTGATTCCATGAGTGTAGGTTCTCTCTATAAATATAGAGTAGAAAAATCATCTTTTTTTGAGCTACATGCCCTAGTTGTATATATATGGACCTTCACATTTTTCATGTAAAAAGTTGGTCTTTATTTATATATCTGAATAAGATCATTTTGGTCAAGCTATAAATTATTTTTAGATCAACATATATGAATCTAAATCAGCTTTGATTTTGTATACAATTTTAAATGACTTTGTTGATTCTTAGAAAATCAATATAAGAAACCACTTCTATTTCATTTCTATATTATGTTTTCATTATTTATTAAGGGTTTTAGGGGATTCAAGGAATCCCTAAGTTCACAATAGTTTTTATTTGTATTGGTCTATGTTAAACTATTTTAATTCATGCAATATTATACCAAGGTAAAACTCTTTCAAGACTGATATGTGAAGCTTCTAAATTAATGGTGGATTATTAAGTAGAGGTGTATTTCTAGGATAGAAGGGAATTTAAGATTTAAGCTTTTTAAGATAAAGTATATTAAATTAATCTAGAAGTTACAATTTATTTTATCATAAGGGTTTTATCTATATTTGACTCTAATGTTGAAATAATAGGCATTAGTTTGATAGTTAGAGGTACACAACCAAAATATTCTAAAAAAATTGAGCACCTCTTTAATAAATTATTTATTAGTTATTATTCCACTATTAGGAATAGTCCAAAATTATAAATTTTTATTATATAAATCTTCTAAACCTTTGATTGATAAAATCATTAAAGGACTATTGTGTAATGTAGGTTATTGGATTAATGATGTATAAAAATAATAATAAATATGTATATATAGGGATTAGTCACCAATTTTCATGTCATATCATCTCATTTAACCTAGCTACCTAAAGTAAGAGATCTATGATTTATAAGTGTAAGATATCCTCCACATAGAATAAAAATCAAATATAAAATTAAAGTTATCTTTATGTGGATTCATCTTAGTTTTATTTCTATTTTAATCTTAAATGGATCTCTAGGAACACCCTTCGAAGCTTGATTGAGATCAAAGTGTAGAAGAGGTTCATATTCCACTTGTTCATTGGGCTTTTCTAACCCCTAAATTGAGCATAGGTTTCTTCCTTGTTTGACTAAGTTTGGTCACCTTGTTTATATCTACGTAAGAACTTTAGAGTTATTGGTTATTATATAAAAGAAAACCAAACTATTGGTGACTCTATTGAAAGGATAATATCTTACAATGATGTAGAATGCTCTTCTAAAGGTGTTATTGTCCTTCCCTTCAAAGCTTGTCATGTTATTCAACATACGGTGTTCCAAGTTCTGGACCTGGACCTTCCTTACAATCTCCTCCTCAATCATCCATGGATTCACTTGATTAAGGTCATTCCCTCCACATACCATCAATGCTTGAAATTCCCTTATAACATAATTTAAATTACCATATTTAGTGACCCTAATCCTTCCCAATATTGCAGTAATTTGAAAGGGACTCCTAAAACTCAAGGATCTATCAATATGGAAGCCTCACCATCCACCTCATCCCACTACATTGGTCCCACATCATTATACAAATCTTCATTTCACCTCTATCACTCTCTGAGAACAAGGTCTAGGTCCAAGACAATGGATGTGTCAAATAGAACATTGAGAACTCATATTGCATTGGTAAGTAACCAGCATCACCGAAATCTTATGGTAATTTGTGCCCTATTAAAAATAACCCTAAGGTCATAATTCAATATCAACCTCCCACTAATTTCACTAAGTGGGGTGAACTAGGAAAAGAATCTATAGATGAAGACCTCTCTACTTGGATTTATAAAGATGAAGAAGATAAAAAACATGCTCAGTTACTAGTTGAATCTAGTATGGTAAAGTTTTTTCTATCATGAAATAAAAAAGTTTATGATGGGCATAGTGTCTTGGGATTGTAGAAACAGGGAATGATAGAATCTATGCAGCTTAACAAATTACCAAGGAACAAAGGGCTTGGGTATAAACCATTAAGTTGAATGATCCTCATACTAAGTTACTTTCAAATAAAGATGCTAATGTTTTTGAAGATGTCAAGAATTATAAGGATAGTACTAGGACCAATCCTCCTATGAACCAACATACTGAGGGCCAAGCTTAGATTGACACCTTTTAGGACCTTGAATATTCCTTGATCTTTACCATATCTAACTCATCCCTAAGCTTTTCTAATATTGATGATAACTTGACCCTAATCCACCCACAACTAATAGATGTTGGACACCAGGAACACTGAGAGGGGGGGTGAATCAGTGTTCCACAATATTTGAATTTCAAATCAGATCTTAAACTATCAACAACAATATTAAACCTTAATAGCATCCACAACAAAAAAAATTGCATACACATTAACAATACAATGTGATCACCATAACACCAAGATGTTTACGTGGAAACCCTGTTAGGGGAAAAAACACGGTGGAGATTAATCCAAAAAAGTATCCTTTGTTAAAAAGTATGATAAAAAGGGAATGCACTTGTATTCAGGCACACTACTTAGAGCTCACTTCTCAAAATACAAAAGAGGACTCACTGTCCAAAAGAAGTTTGGATTAAAGCTATTCAAAATATGAACTGAGAAAATAGCATCTTCAAATGCCTAGATTTAGTTCCAATGAAGAACATGAAATGGATTCTAGACCTTCTGCCCAATTTGCACTTCTGCTCTACCTTGCTCTGCTATACTCTACAAAAACCCTTCTACTACACAAACAAAATTCACTCGATAGATCCTCTAATAATATCTCATGTAGATGTTCTGCACTTTTTCGCACACACACCTTCTCACCACTCTGTGTTAGAAACCAAGATCTGATTGCAAACCAGAAAAATCACCTTCCACAGAAGAGAAAAATGAAAAAGCAGAGACTTGCAAAAGATGTGCAAATTGAAATATTTAAAGTACAAATAATTACAAGAGAAAAATTTCTTTATAAAAGCAAATATGCATAAACCTAATCTTATCTTGAGCAACAAGATAGCTCAACAAGATAAGGATAAAACCTATAACTTAGGAATTAAATAAAGCCTAAGTAAACTTATGCAAAGTGTAATTAATAATGAATTACACCAACACCCCCCCATAAGTGCAACTTAGGGAGAAGCAGATTATTATGCAAATATGAGTCCCGGCAACAAGGCCTGATCAGGTACTCATGTACAAATGCAATAATAAGGTAGAGAAGGAAAACCCAGTGGGACAAAACCCCCCTACAATGAGATGAACTACTGCGAAGAAGCACTGGAAGAACTCTAAAGAAGCAACACTAGAACCCTAAATCCGGCAAGCAAGGAAAGATATATCTATTTGCAAAATACCATATTAGAATCACAAATGCAATAGCAGACCCGATGCCAAGGAACACTGGAAACTCACATACTGGATCAGCCCTAGGATCTGTGAAAAATAGTAGATGAAGGATGAATGGACCCATAATGATGACAAATCTGGAAGTTGTGTCACTCGAAGCCAATGCCAAACTGAAACTAAAACTGCCCATAGGACGAGTACCATCAAGATTCTAGAACACTAACCATAAAAACATGGCCTTCAAATGAGAAATATTTGAACCAATGCGGATCAAGAACCATAAAATCCCAATTGAAGTGTGAATCGAAGCAAACAAAGATGTACCCAGCTAAGCAAGAAAGAAGCTAAGAGAAACAATAGGAAACCAGACAAACTCATGTGAGTTGTCACCAATATGAAGATGGATGCAAGAACCCCCCTTAATGGAACTTTATATCAACTCATTATTACAATACCCAAAGATTGTAGAAGGAGAAACTGTGAAACTACAGAAACATAAGTGAAAATGCAAACCTAGCACACAAAACAAAAAATAATGCATGCATAAAATAAGGTAAACATATTCTGTAAATGACCTCAAATCTGCATAGAGGCCGAAAACAGCTTTCCAACGCCACGAAAATCGTGAAAAATGGATAAGCGAGTCAAAAGATATGGTTCCCAAAGTGAAAACGGAAACATCTGACTTTTGAGGCTGAAAAAGGCATCAGAAAAGAAAAAACAGAAAATCACACCTACACCATTGTGTAGAATGTTGAAACAGCTTTTTGATGATATCTTGTTTGCAAAAAAAGGATGACGTATGCCAAAGTTACGCCCATTTCCATGAAAGTTGTCCAAAAAGCTCCGATTTGGCCCCCAGAAGCCCTTAGGGGCTAAAAAAATAAGGCCCTTGGTCACATGGGCGGACTAGGGGCTGAAGTGCAGGGGCCGGTGGAGCCCTCGGTCGCCCATATGACTGGCGCGAGGGGCTGGAAGCCCGGCGGGGGGCTAAGCTGGGAGCTCGGTCGCCCATATGTCCTCGGCGGAGGCCTTACCAGGCGCAAGGAGCTGAGATTTGGAGAGCGACTGGTGGTTGGAAGAGCCACCAGTGGCGAGCGGCATGGTGGCTAAGAAGCGGTGGCCGCCGGGCTGAAAGTGGGTGACGCGGCCGGTGGGAGCGGCTAGAAGGTGGCGCGATGGCGGTGCGGGGGTGGCACGGTCAATTTTATATTGGCCGTGCAAACTCCATAGTGATTTTTCAATTTTTTTATTAATATTTTGAATTTTTCTCGATTTCTATGCATTGAAATGTGTGCCTAGGGGCCGTACGGCCCTTGGGCAAAAATTTTTTTCCTCTCTGGATGACTGTGTCCAAATCGGACAAATTTTATATGGAAATAGGGGTTTTTGGGCGCTGTGAATCCAACGGCGAGGTCCGTTTGGGCCCAAAGTGCTCCAAAAATTAGGCAACCCCCAGATCTATCAGATAAATCACCGAGCTTGAAACCCTCGTAGATCTAGCAAACAGTGATGAAAATAAATGAAATAAAAGTCATTTCTGACTTTTTCCAGCACTATGAGTCCAACAGAAAACCCCAATCTGATCCAAGACGCTGCATAAAGATGCTCAAGGATTGAAACCATCGAGGGACCTCGAATGAGCTGTGCACTGTGTTCCTCCAACAAAGTTGAGAAGGGGTTGCAAATTGAGGCTCTGATACCATGTTAAAAACCAAGATCTGATTGCAAACCAGAAAAATCACCTTCCACAGAAGAGAAAAATGAAAAAGCAGAGATTTGCAAAAGATGTGTAAATTGATATATTCGAAGTACAAATAATTACAAGAGAAATTTTTCTTTATAAAAGCAAAGATGCATAAACCTAATCTTATCTTGAGCAACAAGATAGCTCAACAAGATAAGGATAAAACCTATAACTTAGGAATTAAATAAAGCCTAAGTAAACTTATGCAAAGTGTAATTAATAATTAATTACACCAACACTTCATACATCACACCCAAAATGAATTACCCATCTCACTTATATATTTGCTAACAAGAATTTTATTTCTATATGTCATCTTGCAACAAAATATAATACTCTTCCACAAGTCGGCTCCAATCACCAATTAGAATTAATGCATACCCACACAAGTCAGCTATACTATAGTAGGGACCCAAACCAAAATTCCCAACATAAGAAATAGTTAGACACATACTCCACATACATCCAGAACATGCCATACACAACATGTCGGCCATAATGAGAAAATAAGCAATAAATCATTCTACCGAATCTCAAACTCATACAAGGATCAATGTAATATAATAAAACTTATCAAACAGATAACATACATGCTTGACAAGCATTCCTAGAGATCCACACAACAAAATAATGATCTGATGAAGTGTCTAGATCAACTTACCAACCAAATACTCTATTCTTCACGCATTCTTCCGGTAGAGTATTGTCTTCTACTTTCCTTGCCGGTAGGAACTGTTTCTAAACTGTGGACCACACTATTGACTCCAGTTGCCATCAATGACAGCACTAGAAGCTAAAAATGATTTCCCAAAGCCATCTTCCAACAATCTCCCCCTTTTGCATTGATGGCAACCCTTAGTGAAAAATGACTAAGTGTCGAAACCAAAATTCAAAACGGCACAACAAAACACTACTCCCCCTTTGGATGTCAAGGCATTTTTCACTGCATTCTCTCCCCCTTTGACATCAATGACAAAAACTTCCACTACTTTTCTTTTCCCCTTAGCTTATTTACTACACTTTTCCTTACTGCATTCTCTCCAAAAAAAAGTTACAACTACTGCTAAATTCAAAAAATTATTTTATACTTATCTTTCATTTATGGGAGAAATTTCTTCCAAGAGTCCATTGTAATCCCAGTAGCAATTATCAGATTGTTATTTTTTTATGTTTTGTTGATGACTTTAACAAGGGATTCATGAATAGTAATGGCTTCTTCCAGCTTTTCTCCTTTCTTTAGAACTTCAACCATTTGCTCTAATCTGCATTCAGTCAGGTCCTTCACTTTCCAGATGGTGTCCATAAGAGTGTTTCTAGCAAAGTAAATCTTTGCATGCTCAACTTGCAACTCATGAACCTTCTTCCTAACTTCTACATCCTTGTCCTAAACCATACTGTAGTCCTGTCCAATTTTGACAAGCTCATTCTCAATTTGTTCCAACTTGACCTTGTATTTACCAACCATGTGAGGCCACCTGAGACAGTAATTGAAGATCTTATTCATTGAGTCAATGCATTGTCTTAGTAAATTCATTTTCTTCTTTAGTTCGACAAGAGAGCCTAAATTGCATCTTCAGATGTGAGATTATTTCCTCTTCTTTTTTGTCTAGAGGCACAGAGTCGATAGCCTCCCTAATGCATTCGATAAATTCTTCTGGAAGCACATTCTGTAAACTCTTCAATTCAATGTTATCAATAAAGTATCTTCCTAGAGTGACCTCAATGAGGTCTTGTTCATATGATGGACCATTTATCCATATGTCAGTTATCTTTTGCATTCCATTTTCTTCCTGAACAATCCTCAATATCTTTGCTTTGAGTAAAGCAAATTCTTCATCACTTTCTTCTACAGTTACCACAACTGGTTCAACTAGTTTTGGTTCATCTCTTGGTGTATATTCCTCAAAGTCTTCATCGACTACATCCACAACTATCTACTTTTTACCTTTTTCTTCAACTTTTGTTGACTTAGGTGTCGAAGGAGTGTCACCAGCCAACTCTCTTTCTCTCTTAAACTTTTTCTCCGACTTACCATAGGATGATCCAATTTCAATTTCTTTTACCAGGAGAGGAATGCCAAACTTTCCTAACAAATTTTTAAAGAAGTTCTCATAAACTTGTTCACCAATTTCAAAAGAGTTGAAATGCTCAAAAAAATTCTTGCAAACTGGCATTTTTTCCTTCCATACAACATTGTCATTCTGAGGCAAGAAATTCAGGAAATACATCATAATGCATATAGCTAGGGTACCAAACCTAAAAGAATATCCTTCGTCAATTCTCCATCAATTGATCCTTCTGTTGGTTCTCAGTTGTGATCATATGGTTTGTCCTTGATGACAAAATCCCTTTCAGTTGATTCTACTTGTTGGAAGTTTTAGATTGGTTTCTCATGCTTTATCTTGGTACAGTTTTGTCTATATGGTTTACATGTCTTGGTATTCAGTGGACAGTTTACATTCAGAATTTTAATATCTTATGGTACTGTTCAGTTTGAGCTTCGTGCAGTCTCAGGTTATTTTATTTGTACTTTGTTTTGGTGACAAGAAAGAACATATCGACATGAGAATTCCAGGGTCTCCCCAATCCATTTCTTTGATAAATGTCTGTGTTTCCTATCGGCAAGACGTTTCTGATGTCATGACGATTTGATTTTTACTTACAGGCAGGTTTTAGCAGGACTTCTCCATGGTTTTAGTGACAGAGGGTGATCCCTATCGGTATGAGTTATACTGTCGAAATGATGTCTTAGCGAATTCATCATGTCTCCCCGACCGGTAACAAAGGGTGATCTTTGGCGAAAGGTTTTTCTTCGTTGTAACGTCTTGGCGAACTTACTTTAGTCTTGCCGACCACCGATGGAAAAATTGCATATCGGCAGGAGGTCTCAGCTTCGGTGTAATGTCATAGCGAACCCGTCAGGTCTTGCTGACTAAGTCTTATGAGGGGCTTTCGGCAAGAGGTTGGTATTGTCTCAGCAACTCAGAGTGGATAAAGATTTTTGGTATGACATAGTGTGCTCTCCGAGAGATCTCCTCGACATTGATATGTCTCGGCGATGCATAAAACAAAAGGAACGTTTTAGTATGACTCATGTCCATCGAAGAAAGTCTTGGCGAGTTTGTTTTCTTCTACTGACCGACAACATAAAGGTATACATCTCGGTAAGAGTTAGGGTTTTCGGCGTGAGGTCTCGGCGAGTGACCTCCGGTCTCACCGATGGAACACAAAAGGACTTTGTCAGCATAGGATCTGACTTGTCTCAGCGACACTGGATGAAAGGATGACTTTCAATATAACGAAGTATTATTTGATATGATTTCTCCCCAATGGTTGAAGGTTACAGCGACACATCAGAGATAAAAAGTGTTTCGGTGAAACATAATGAAATCTACATAGCGTCTCCTCGACAGTAGAATGTCACAGCGACAAATAGAGGGATGACTGATGGCGATAAAGTTTCCTTTGGCATAGGTATTGAATTGTCTCGGTGAACAGGAATGATCACGTGGGCTTTCAGTAAGACACAGGATGCTCTACGAGAAATCACCCCGACTATGCATTGTCTTAGCGAAGGCGGATGAAGGATACATCTCGGTGAGAGAACTATTTTGTCTCAACGACCAAAAGAACGATACATAGCTCTCGGTGTGACATAATGTATTCGTTATGACTACTCCTTGACTTTGATGGGTCATGGCGAAAGCGATAACTAAGGGGAATGACTGGTGATTTAATTGCCTTCAGCAGGACTATCTGGATGTCTTAGCGAATGATTAACAAAGACTCAAACACTGTGGCCGACATGGGAATTTCTAAATATAGTTGTAGGCTGACATCATTGGTTGGCATCAAATCTCAGAACGGTTACATGGCAGAATATTCTTTGAGTTAATGATTTTCTGTTTTGGGAAGTCATGGTTTTGATGAGAATCTATCAGTTACATTTTGAAATCTCTTGATTTAGTGTAGAAATTATTGGATTTTGCATATGGGTATTCTAAAAATAGTTTCAAATGAGTATTTTGTTTTAATGAAGCATTTGGTTTTTGTGAAAGGCATTTGCAGTTTCAAAAAGGAACTTTGATTTATGATTGTTAGTTTATTGACAGCTTATTGCACAGGTGTTACTCTTGCAGACATTTATTTTTCTGGCATCCTTTTTCCTGAAAATAGAAAGGAGGTTTCAGCTCTCCTTTGACCTCGAATCTCTTTGAAGACTACACACTGGAAAAGATGTATAAAATGCAGTGTTGTGAATACTGAAAAGCTGCTGGATAGAAATTCTAAGACATAGTTATTTTGGCTGAATCAAGAGATGTATTGGAAAACTCTGTGATACAAAATTTGGAAAACATGATGCATAATAGAGAGTTACGAGCTTAACTGAAAACAGAGAGATCCTCTGAGATATTATTATTGTTCTGAAAATAATTTGAGGGGTTGGTGCTCCTTGAAATTGGTGTTTCAAAATGAGGGGTTGGTGCTCCTTAAAATTGGTGTTTCAAAATGAGGGGTTGGTGCTCCTTGAGTTGGTGCTCAGAAATTAGCCTATAAGGCATTGTTAACAGTGGTTTTTGAAGATTAAGCCAGTAAGGCAGTTTAGGAGTGGTTTTTCTACCCCAGGAGGGTTTTCCACTCAGCAAATCTTTTGTCTTATGGTCTTGTTGTTTTGATGTCATAATGTTTCTTGATTGTGATAATTTTTATCAGTCTGAACATTTTTGAATGATAGTTCCTTCATATCTACAAATATTTAGTTCAAATATCTTGCACAAGTCATTACTGAAAAGTCTAATTCAAAAGGAAGCTTAAAAGTTCTCATTTGATTCATTGCTCAAGAATAGTTATAATTTGCTGAAGGTGTTTGTTGTCTCAATAAATTTCTTGTCTTTAAAGCTGCATTCAAATCAATTTTTTAAGAAGTGAGTCAATAATGTTGATCATCATTTGCACAGTCTTATGAGTTTCCCTTGCTCGGTCATCATGCTTTGATTGTTAATCAATGTCAGCCATAACTATTTTGGCAAATGCAAGATATCTCACTCAAATCACATTTTCATAAGTTGTCTAATAGACTGAGTTATTGTTGTCATATCTCTGTGCTTTCAAAAGTGATTACTGTACTCTATTGTTGAAAGAAAAGGAAATCAAAATTAAAATTCTTGGTCGAAGTTGAAAATTTTTAGACATTGATTCACCCCTCCTCTCAGTGTCTGTCAATAACTCCAACAATTGGTATCAGAGCATAGGGTCCTCTGATAGGTCTAAACCACCTAGGATTGTTCCTAGTTTCTTGGAGTACTTTGGTTAATATGGGAAAGAACAGAAGGAATAAGGGAAAAAGATGTTCTCAGCAAAATGCTATTCATCATGTTCAACCTGAATCTAGTATAAGGAATAACGAGGAAGAGTTCATAATCAATAGCTCTGAAATGGTAGAGTGTCCTAGATCTGGAACTCCTCAGTTCGAAGGAACAAACTTTATTATATGGAAAAATAAGATGGAGACATACTTACTTTCTTTAGAATCTGAAGTGTGGGCAGCAGTTGAAAAGGGTTGTACTACATTTGCAACATCTCCTTCCACTCTTGAAGAGAAGAAAGCACTTGAATTTAATACTAGAGCTATAAATGCTATTTTTAATAACTTGCCAAATAAACTCATTACAAAAGTCATTCATTACAGCAGTGCTAAGGAAGTTTGGGATAAGTTGACTGAAATGAATCAGAATAGTGAGTTACAAGAGGAGATATCTTTGGATACTGAAATAAGTTGTGAAACATCTGAGAGTGAAGAAGGTGTAAACCTTCATAGTTTTGAAAAGAAGTCCAAGGAGATCATTAATGAATATTTAAATGATCAAGAAACTTGTGTAAAAGTAGATCAATCTTTGGGTGAAGTTAACTCTGAACAGGAATATGATGAACCAGAAAGTGAGGTTGATTTGGAAGGTGAACTCCTATGTGCCTTAGATACTATTAAGCAGCTTAGAAAAGAAAACCAATTTTTAACAAGACAGCTTCAACAAAAAGAGAGTTTGGAAGTCAAGTTAAAAGACAAGGATGAGTTGTGTAATAAACTAGAAAATGAGATTGATTCTTTAAAGAAATATTTAGATAATGATTCCTTGTTAAAAGAACTAACTCTTAGGACGATATGATTATAAGTCAGAAAATTGAAATTGAAGAATATAAGAGGATTGCAGACGTTGTGAGTTCTGATTTGGAGATTAAAAAGATTGCTTGTCTAAAACTTGAAGAAGAGGTAGTTGCTTTCAGTATCAAGGCTCAATCTGGTAAAATTCAAAAATTTGATCATAGTACTAATATATTGAATGAGATGTTGGGCAGGAAAAAGCATTCTAAAGATCCTATAAGAGTGGGATATGAGGTTGGACAAAGCTCTGCAGACAAATCTAAACATGAAACAATGTTTACTACTTCAGATGGAAAGAATTTTACAGCCAAGCAAACACCAAGAATGAAGGTTGATCTTGGTTACAATATTGCTGCATCAAAGGATAACATTGTCACTAGAAGACAATCTAAAGGTATTTATAGAGAAAGGAAAAATGTCTTCAGATCTTCACATCCTTGGCATGATCATTCATTTAGGTATAATCATTATTTCCAAGGATATTGTGTGTATGAAATATTGGATTAATTAAATAGAAATCAAACACATGTTAATAAAACATTAAATCGAAAAGCTGAAAAGAAGCAGAATAATGCAAATCGTAATCGCAGCTTCTCGAAACCATCTTATCCTCCTCTAACTTCAGCGTTTTGTTGTTTTCCAGATAGCTCTCAGATCAATGATCAGGCTCAACAAAAGGACAGCTAAAGAACGAGATTCTAAATGCAAACTATGCTGAAAATGCAAAAAGTTATTGTAAAATGAAAGATATTACTGTGATATCAAAACTGGCATGAATGCAAATGTTGGTTGAGTTTATGCGTGCGTAAATGAGTATACGAAGTGTGTGTGTATGTGTATGTGTAACCAAAAGCTTGGATTTGCGCTAGAATTTATAGAGTTTTCGAATGGATATGATTAGTTGAATCGATCGACGGTCCGGATTAAGCTTGTTTTGAACGAACGGCGGGAGATTTTCGAAAGTGGAAGAGAAAGATGGAAGGTTTCCCTTCTCTTCAATTTCCGTCATTGAGTTTCAAAGGGAAACTTCCATTTCGAAAGATGAGTTAAAAATTTGGAAGGGTGAGTCAGCACGAGTTAGAAATTAAATAAAATAAATTTATTTAATTTAAAAGTGGAGATGAAAATGGAAACCCACATAATTAAATAGCTCATTATTTAATTATGTTTAAAAATGAAATTAGGGTGAGGAAATATTAAATAAAATATTTAATATTTAAATCGATTATGGGATGGAGAATATTCCATTATTTGAATATTCAAAAATATTCAAACTTTAGAATAAAATGATAATTAAATATAAATAAATTATAAAAATTTATTTAATTTAAGGTAGAAGAATTTAGAATATGAACGATATAAATAAATAAATAAATTTATTTATATGTAGATGACATTAAAGGAATTAATTAAATAAATCATATTTAATTAATTAACAAGCTTAATCGTGACCATTTTTAGACATATACATTTTGCCCCTCTTTGAAGTGATGTGTAACACACATTGCTTCAAAGAAAATAAGATTTTTCCCCTGATGTACTTTCGATATTTCTGCCGATGATGCCCCCTCGGGAGGTAAATCACGGATGAGAGGGAAAGTGGTTTAGCTCACGACAGAAAAAAAAAATGTCCATTTTGAAAATAAAGTCATATTTTACCCTTGTTTGACCTTTAAAAGGTAAAAAGATTGAAAAGGATAGGTCATTTGCACTTTTGACTGTGGTGAAAACTGTAGCTCTGAGAGTGACATTGCGACATGGAGATTCCTTATCATCGCCACCGATTTGAAAGATCGTGCCGATACCAGAGGCCAGCAGCATACAGACCACCGGTGAGTCGATCTAACCCCCTGTGCTTTCGAATTTTTCTGTTTGAAGTGTAATTTTTTAATTTTTTCGTGGATTTAGTTTTTGAAATTACGTTTGTGCGCATATAGCAATGTTTAGGCGCTTTCAGAAAAAACAGGCACACATATGGTAGAAACAAACGCGCATAGGGCTTAGATGTTTAAATTTTTTAAAAAAACCAGTGTAGTGCATCCCGTAAAAACTAACGCGCATATAGGGTAGGTTTGAAATTTTTAGGGATAGAGCGCATATAGGGAAAATAGGCACGCATATAGGAAAGCGCGCATCCAGTGAAAACAGTGGCGCATAGGATGAGCAAAGTGGCGCATATGGGAAAACGCGCATAGGGAGTCTATTTAAGCGCATCCCGTGAAAAGAACGACGCATATGGGATTTAGCGCGTCCCGTAAAAAGAATGGCGCATATGGTAAAATAGGCCGAATGAATGTTGTGATGAGAATGATGATTTGTATTGCTTCCTTAGTCAATAGATAGGTAAAATGTCATGTCATCATGTTGATATGGATAGAGATGATAGAAAGATTGACTGATAACTTTGCTTCCTAGGGTAGAAAACAAAAAGTAGATTAAACTGATATGACTTCTGATAAATTTGCTTCCTGCGATAGAAAACAAATAGTAATTGATGATAGGATAGATGTGATATGATATGCTGATAGCTAGATTTGAGTTGATTGATAGGACTAATTGTGTGATATGGGTCATTGATTTGCTGTATTGATATGAGTCTGATTTGATATTGTGCAAATATTTGATGTGAGTCTAATGGAGGATTTTTGTAATGAAAAATAGGAGGTCTTCAAAAACCTCCATATTAGAGAGCAACATTCAGCAGGATGGAATAGGATCCCTGAGTTGACCCCTGCTAACAGAGCATTGATTGATGCGTGTGGTTTGAGACCCTTGTTGGCGATGCCGCCAATTAGGGTCAACAGAGGATTGTTGACAGCACTTGCAGAGCGATGGCATTCAGAGCACAACACCTTTCACATGCCAACCGGTGAGGTGATAGTGACTCCTGAGGATGTGTATAGGATCTTAGGTATTCCAGTTGTTGGAGCCCTTGTGTATTATGATCACAAGGAGGTTGGAGGTACGGATGCTTTGAGGAGAGTGTACGTAGATGTGCAGATAGCCGGGTACTGGGTACCGTGGGCAGACTTTCACGGATATCCAGCCTTGCCAACAGTTTTGGGTGCTTTCATCGGAGGTCTCCTTTGTCCAGATCACCGGGCAAAGGGATTGTCAGTGGGCTGGGGCAGGATTCTAGAGCAGATGATGCTACAGCCGAGGAGATATGCATGGGGGAGCTGCATGTTAGCTCATCTCTATCACGATTTGCACCAAGTGGTCTACAGAGGATCGTCCAGTTTATCTTGTGGGGTTACGCTACTACAGATCTGGGCATGGGAGCATTTCGCTGTGACGAGACCAGCATGCCCCAGAGTAAGGCCACCAGGCAGGCCGTATATCTATATGTATGCCGCGTTCCTTACCCAACCCAAGCTGGGGAAGGTAGATTATTGGAGACGACTGCTAGATGACATAGATACAGTCACATGGCGACCATATTTGGATTGTGAGCCATGGGCGACTGATGATATAGAGATGCCCTATGTATGTATTCCGTAATTCCTGATAGGGATGACTCCCTTCATTTTGGAGAGATTTTTGGCATTGCAGGTGCAGAGGCAGTTCGGATTTACACAAGGGATGCCACAGGGGGTTGCACACTACGCCTGGAGCAGAGATGAGGCCGGACGGGGGCCGTGTATTTTGTATCAGGCTGCCTACACAGAGTTCATGGCATTGGCACCTGAGGCATGGGTTGACAGATGAGACATTATGGATGTTGGGATGTCTGATGAGTATGTTGCCTATTTCCATACGCATCCATTTCCATGATTTACTAGCCCGAATGAGCTAGCACGTATTTTGATAGCACCACAGCCTGGGGCAGGTAGACAGGAGGATGTGGCCGGTGGTGAGCAGGGAGCAGTTAAAGGAGAGGAGGTGGAGAGCGAGGATGAGGAGGAGGGCTCAGATGATGATGATGATGGTGGGGATGACGGTGGAGAGGGGGGACATGTGCTGGGGAGGCCGGGACTGGATATCTTGAGGGGTGTGCAGATTATGCGACGACCGAGGATAGGGATAGGGAGGCAGAAAGTGATCCGTATTGCCTCCTCCTTGCAGAAGGGATAGATAGCCACTCTTCAGGCTCAGGTGCAGACATTGCAGGGGTAGCAGGGTCAACTATAGGGTCAGTTGTCGCAGGCACAGGCTTTTATTATGTAGCTACAGGCACAGCTTGCACAGGCACAGGTACAGGCACACGTACAGGCACAGGCACCTACCCCAGACCCACGGTTAGCTCAGGTGATCATAGAGAGGGATGCATTCAGGCGACAGGCAGTAGAGGCTGAGGGCATGGCTCAGAGACTGATGGGCACTATAGAGAGTGCGTCACTGCGAGATGCCATTGCAGAGGGTATGGAGATGGCCAGGGAGGCTGAGTACTACAGGGTGAGATATGAGGAGCTATGTCCTCCAGAGCGCAAAGAGCCATACCCGCAATCCCACAGCAGGACCCGAAGCAGATCGCGGACACATACCCAGAGCAGGGGAGTGACAGGGCCACGGCAGGACCCAGATGCAGGCACTAGTGGCAGACCACCTCCCTCTGGACCACCACCATCAGGAGCATCGACCAGTTAGAATTTATGATGTATAGTATTTTTGGAGCATGTATATGCCATTTCTGATTGTATTTGATGTATTGGACATTGTAGTTTCATTGGACATTTGGACATTTGTATCTTTTTTTTATGAGCGATGATTATGCAGCGGCGATGATTATTTTGATTTTGATCTGATGTGGATTTATGATGCGATGATATGATATGCATTTATGTTTATGTATTTATGGAGATTTGATGATATGATATTTTATTATGATTATGATTTGATGATGTGTACTAGCGATGTCGTGCAGGTGAATGATTTATGAGATGTATATGGAATGTTTGTTTTTTTATTTTTATTTGGATTTTTCAATGTAGATAAAAGATGAAAAATGAATGTTGTGTTCATGATATGCATTATGATATGATGTGATGTGAAATGATATGAGTGGATAAAATGTTATGACATGGGATGATAGGAATACTGCTATGAAATAGTGATGGATAAATAGTGATGTATGAAAATGATATGTGATGAAATGTAAAAAGAGAATGATATTGGTAATGGTAAAGAAAATGATGAAATGATAATGTTAGATGATAATACAATATTAAATAATGATGAAAATGATAATGTAAAATGATAATGAAATACTAGATGATAATGATAATGCAATATTAAATGATGATGAAAATGATAATGATAATGGATATGAAAATGAAATGAGAAATGAATGAATGAAAAATGAAATGACTATGAAATGATAATGAAATATTAAATGATAATGATAATGGATATGAAAATGAAATGGTAAATGAATGAAATGAAATGAATATAATATAATGAAATGATAATGAAATATTAAATGATAATGATAATGGATATGAAAAATGAAATGATAAATGAATGAATGATAATGGATATGAAATGGTAAATGAATGAAATGATAAATGAATGAAATGAAATGATAATGATAATGGATATGAAATGGTAAATGAATGAAATGAAATGAATATAATGAAATGACTATAATATAATGAAATGATAATTAAATGATAATGATAATGGATATGAAAATGAAATGGTAAATAGATGAAATGGAATGAATGAAATGAAATGATACAATAAATGATAAAGGTAACGAAAAATGAGCAAAATGAATGGAAAGATGATAATGGTAATGAATCATATATGAAACGAATATGAGTGATAATGGTAATGCGATGATTTGAATGATAATGATAATGAAAATAAAGTGAAATGAATGAAATAGTTATAATGATTAAGATGATACTGATGAAATGAGGAAATGATAATGTTAATGATGTAAAGTGGAATTTGTTAGGTGATAATTTTTTTTTAATAATAATGAATAACTAATGATATGGAATGATAACAAAATGATAAATGAAAATGAAATGCAAATGGAATATTGATAAAATGATAATGGAAATGATGAAATGATATGAAACTTATATGAAATGATAATAAATGATAAGGATAATGCCATGATAAGATGATAATGAAAATGCAATGACGAGATGATAATGCTAATGAAAATGCCATGATAAGATGATAATACTACAAATGTTTGCATTGTCCTCCATAAATAGTCCAAAGAAATATGATAGCGGTTGACCATTCGAAAACTCTCGACGCAAATCCAATATGCAGTTATGACCTAAAATGAAAATGCCACTAAATGAAACCGACCATTTTGTTGAGCCTTTTTAGTGAACCTGCTTAAATCATCATAGAGCATTTGAAAATGTTGAAAGTGTGTACAAGCATCAGAGGGGGAATTAGCACCAATGATGACCTGAGTACAATTTTCATGAGTTTTGATATAGCAAGTGAATACAAGCATCTAGGTATAATTGAACCAAGATGACCTGAGTATTTCTTGCATAAACAAACAAAGACTAACCATTATCTGATGCAAATTTGGAACTGTCATCAATGATAAACTTTGGAAATCATGTCTCGCGACATACTTGCAACAGATAAATGATTAACCTCAAGATAGCAAGCAAAGAAAAATCATCCTCTTTCCTTGCCACTCTAGTTCAGTACATCATTGAGTGTGCTCTAGAGAAATGATGTCGAAAAAAATAAACAACCATTGTTCAACAAATGAAATATTGTGATTCCAAACATTATTTCAGATTAGAGATCATCCAGATATGAGTCATGGTAAGGTATGCAACTGAAAGCCACTGTGATATGGATCAATGGTTGATTGTTTTGTTTTGCGTGATTGGTTTCGATGTCATTGCCTTACTGTTTTGGGAAGATCTAAAAGTTGATTGCCCCCAGTATGTCCATACTTGCCCTTGGTATCAATACAACTTGCTGAAATGAATATGCTCAATAATCAAACCATGGTAAGACGTTATCGGTCAAGGCAAATGATGATAGCATGGTGCTGGCGTGACCCTAAGATGATGGAAAAAAAGGATGCATGAAAAATGAAGGCTAAGCAGCCAAGTGTAGAACATGAACTAATAGATGGAGAGCTACAAATAGCGTCTGTTTGCCATATTTTCACTATTTGTTTTTATTGCATTTTTCTTGTCAATAGACTGCCTGTTTGCCAGGTTTTCACCCTATAACGGTTTTTTTTTTTTTTTGCACTACCAAGATTTTTTGGATTTCTTCCGTGACTCTTTTCCTCGTTTTTTTTGGATTTCTTCTGCAGACTTTTCCATTTTTTTTGGATTTCTTTCTCGTGACTTTTCTTGATTTTGGATTTCTTCGGGACTTTTTCTAATTTTTTTGGATTTCTTCAGGACTTTTTCTGATGATGATAACCACCTTAGACATAATACTTTTTCAAATGCATGTTGTTGATAGGCTCGTCAAACATGTCCCCTTCTGGTGTTGATAGCTTGTAGGCTCCTGAACTATAGACTGCGATAACGACATAAGGACCTAGCCAATTTGGTTCGAACTTTCCTTTCTTCTCTTTGTCTTGTTGATTGCGTGGATTCTCTTTCAAAACAAGATCACCCACTTGAAAGGTACGTGGCTTTACTTTGTGGTTGTAGTTGCGAGACATCATTTGTTGATATGGTTTTAGATGATCAACTGCTCTTTGTCTATTCTCATATAGGAGTTCCAGTTCTTGGAGTCGGGAAACTCGGTATTCATCATCTGTTGTAAGGCCTTTCAATGATACTCTAAGTGAGGGAATCTCCACTTCTAAGGGAAATATGGCCTCTACTCCATAGACAAGAGTGAATGGTGTTGCTCCTGTTGGTGTGCAGACACTGGTTCGGTAGGCCCATAGAGCAGGATTGAGTTGAACGTGCCAATCCTTCCCTGAAGTATTCACAGTCTTCAAGATTTTCAATATTGTTTTATTTGAGGCCTCTGCTTGGCCATTTCCTTGTGGATAGTAAGGTGTTGAGTATCTATGCTATATGTGAAATCTCTCACAAAGTTCATCAACATCCTGATTTTTAAATGGACGTCCATTATCTGTAATAATGGAGTTGGGAATGTCATACCAACAAATGATATAGTTGAGTATGAATGATGATATTTGTTTGCCGGTGACTTTAGTAAGAGGGACTGCCTCAATCCAATTGGTAAAATATTTTGTTGTTGTGATGATGAATTTATGCCCATTTGATGAAGAAGGATGAATCTTGCCCACTAGATCTAAACCCCATTGAGAAAATGGCCAGGTTGGTGTGAACAGTTGAAGTTCTTGTGCAGGGGCATGAATGAGATTCCCATGAATCTAACATTTTGAACATGTTTTCACAAAAGTGAACGATTCCCTCTCCATTGTAGGCCAGTAGTAACCCATTCTAATTAATTTCTTAGATAAGGTCAGTCCACTCGAATGAGTACCACAGATGCCCCCATGAACTTCTTGTAAAGCTTTGTCAGATTCCTCTCGTTCAAGACATCGGAGTAAAGTACCATCCAGACCACGGCGATAAAGGGTGTCAGCGATAAGAGTGTAGCGAGCGGATTGGCGGATAAAGTTGTGTTTTTGGTTACGGGATAAATCGGGTGGTAAAATGTCATCTTTGAGATAGGCATAAATTGTTTCGTACCAAGGCGAATCGGATCCTACCAAGTGACAAATGATTTGGCTTTCAGGGGTATCATATGCAGGTGTAAATGATTGTTCCACCAGAAATTCATAATGATTTTGAGTTTCTGGGAGTTGCAACAATGATGCGATTGTGGCCATGGCGTCAGCTGCTTTGTTATCAATCCTTGGAA
>VDFB02373365.1:270915453-271082852 GCA_007258455.2 Sequoia sempervirens
GTTTGAGCTTCGTGCAGTCTCAGGTTATTTTATTTGTACTTTGTTTTGGTGACAAGAAAGAACATATCGACATGAGAATTCCAGGGTCTCCCCAATCCATTTCTTTGATAAATGTCTGTGTTTCCTATCGGCAAGACGTTTCTGATGTCATGACGATTTGATTTTTACTTACAGGCAGGTTTTAGCAGGACTTCTCCATGGTTTTAGTGACAGAGGGTGATCCCTATCGGTATGAGTTATACTGTCGAAATGATGTCTTAGCGAATTCATCATGTCTCCCCGACCGGTAACAAAGGGTGATCTTTGGCGAAAGGTTTTTCTTCGTTGTAACGTCTTGGCGAACTTACTTTAGTCTTGCCGACCACCGATGGAAAAATTGCATATCGGCAGGAGGTCTCAGCTTCGGTGTAATGTCATAGCGAACCCGTCAGGTCTTGCTGACTAAGTCTTATGAGGGGCTTTCGGCAAGAGGTTGGTATTGTCTCAGCAACTCAGAGTGGATAAAGATTTTTGGTATGACATAGTGTGCTCTCCGAGAGATCTCCTCGACATTGATATGTCTCGGCGATGCATAAAACAAAAGGAACGTTTTAGTATGACTCATGTCCATCGAAGAAAGTCTTGGCGAGTTTGTTTTCTTCTACTGACCGACAACATAAAGGTATACATCTCGGTAAGAGTTAGGGTTTTCGGCGTGAGGTCTCGGCGAGTGACCTCCGGTCTCACCGATGGAACACAAAAGGACTTTGTCAGCATAGGATCTGACTTGTCTCAGCGACACTGGATGAAAGGATGACTTTCAATATAACGAAGTATTATTTGATATGATTTCTCCCCAATGGTTGAAGGTTACAGCGACACATCAGAGATAAAAAGTGTTTCGGTGAAACATAATGAAATCTACATAGCGTCTCCTCGACAGTAGAATGTCACAGCGACAAATAGAGGGATGACTGATGGCGATAAAGTTTCCTTTGGCATAGGTATTGAATTGTCTCGGTGAACAGGAATGATCACGTGGGCTTTCAGTAAGACACAGGATGCTCTACGAGAAATCACCCCGACTATGCATTGTCTTAGCGAAGGCGGATGAAGGATACATCTCGGTGAGAGAACTATTTTGTCTCAACGACCAAAAGAACGATACATAGCTCTCGGTGTGACATAATGTATTCGTTATGACTACTCCTTGACTTTGATGGGTCATGGCGAAAGCGATAACTAAGGGGAATGACTGGTGATTTAATTGCCTTCAGCAGGACTATCTGGATGTCTTAGCGAATGATTAACAAAGACTCAAACACTGTGGCCGACATGGGAATTTCTAAATATAGTTGTAGGCTGACATCATTGGTTGGCATCAAATCTCAGAACGGTTACATGGCAGAATATTCTTTGAGTTAATGATTTTCTGTTTTGGGAAGTCATGGTTTTGATGAGAATCTATCAGTTACATTTTGAAATCTCTTGATTTAGTGTAGAAATTATTGGATTTTGCATATGGGTATTCTAAAAATAGTTTCAAATGAGTATTTTGTTTTAATGAAGCATTTGGTTTTTGTGAAAGGCATTTGCAGTTTCAAAAAGGAACTTTGATTTATGATTGTTAGTTTATTGACAGCTTATTGCACAGGTGTTACTCTTGCAGACATTTATTTTTCTGGCATCCTTTTTCCTGAAAATAGAAAGGAGGTTTCAGCTCTCCTTTGACCTCGAATCTCTTTGAAGACTACACACTGGAAAAGATGTATAAAATGCAGTGTTGTGAATACTGAAAAGCTGCTGGATAGAAATTCTAAGACATAGTTATTTTGGCTGAATCAAGAGATGTATTGGAAAACTCTGTGATACAAAATTTGGAAAACATGATGCATAATAGAGAGTTACGAGCTTAACTGAAAACAGAGAGATCCTCTGAGATATTATTATTGTTCTGAAAATAATTTGAGGGGTTGGTGCTCCTTGAAATTGGTGTTTCAAAATGAGGGGTTGGTGCTCCTTAAAATTGGTGTTTCAAAATGAGGGGTTGGTGCTCCTTGAGTTGGTGCTCAGAAATTAGCCTATAAGGCATTGTTAACAGTGGTTTTTGAAGATTAAGCCAGTAAGGCAGTTTAGGAGTGGTTTTTCTACCCCAGGAGGGTTTTCCACTCAGCAAATCTTTTGTCTTATGGTCTTGTTGTTTTGATGTCATAATGTTTCTTGATTGTGATAATTTTTATCAGTCTGAACATTTTTGAATGATAGTTCCTTCATATCTACAAATATTTAGTTCAAATATCTTGCACAAGTCATTACTGAAAAGTCTAATTCAAAAGGAAGCTTAAAAGTTCTCATTTGATTCATTGCTCAAGAATAGTTATAATTTGCTGAAGGTGTTTGTTGTCTCAATAAATTTCTTGTCTTTAAAGCTGCATTCAAATCAATTTTTTAAGAAGTGAGTCAATAATGTTGATCATCATTTGCACAGTCTTATGAGTTTCCCTTGCTCGGTCATCATGCTTTGATTGTTAATCAATGTCAGCCATAACTATTTTGGCAAATGCAAGATATCTCACTCAAATCACATTTTCATAAGTTGTCTAATAGACTGAGTTATTGTTGTCATATCTCTGTGCTTTCAAAAGTGATTACTGTACTCTATTGTTGAAAGAAAAGGAAATCAAAATTAAAATTCTTGGTCGAAGTTGAAAATTTTTAGACATTGATTCACCCCTCCTCTCAGTGTCTGTCAATAACTCCAACAATTGGTATCAGAGCATAGGGTCCTCTGATAGGTCTAAACCACCTAGGATTGTTCCTAGTTTCTTGGAGTACTTTGGTTAATATGGGAAAGAACAGAAGGAATAAGGGAAAAAGATGTTCTCAGCAAAATGCTATTCATCATGTTCAACCTGAATCTAGTATAAGGAATAACGAGGAAGAGTTCATAATCAATAGCTCTGAAATGGTAGAGTGTCCTAGATCTGGAACTCCTCAGTTCGAAGGAACAAACTTTATTATATGGAAAAATAAGATGGAGACATACTTACTTTCTTTAGAATCTGAAGTGTGGGCAGCAGTTGAAAAGGGTTGTACTACATTTGCAACATCTCCTTCCACTCTTGAAGAGAAGAAAGCACTTGAATTTAATACTAGAGCTATAAATGCTATTTTTAATAACTTGCCAAATAAACTCATTACAAAAGTCATTCATTACAGCAGTGCTAAGGAAGTTTGGGATAAGTTGACTGAAATGAATCAGAATAGTGAGTTACAAGAGGAGATATCTTTGGATACTGAAATAAGTTGTGAAACATCTGAGAGTGAAGAAGGTGTAAACCTTCATAGTTTTGAAAAGAAGTCCAAGGAGATCATTAATGAATATTTAAATGATCAAGAAACTTGTGTAAAAGTAGATCAATCTTTGGGTGAAGTTAACTCTGAACAGGAATATGATGAACCAGAAAGTGAGGTTGATTTGGAAGGTGAACTCCTATGTGCCTTAGATACTATTAAGCAGCTTAGAAAAGAAAACCAATTTTTAACAAGACAGCTTCAACAAAAAGAGAGTTTGGAAGTCAAGTTAAAAGACAAGGATGAGTTGTGTAATAAACTAGAAAATGAGATTGATTCTTTAAAGAAATATTTAGATAATGATTCCTTGTTAAAAGAACTAACTCTTAGGACGATATGATTATAAGTCAGAAAATTGAAATTGAAGAATATAAGAGGATTGCAGACGTTGTGAGTTCTGATTTGGAGATTAAAAAGATTGCTTGTCTAAAACTTGAAGAAGAGGTAGTTGCTTTCAGTATCAAGGCTCAATCTGGTAAAATTCAAAAATTTGATCATAGTACTAATATATTGAATGAGATGTTGGGCAGGAAAAAGCATTCTAAAGATCCTATAAGAGTGGGATATGAGGTTGGACAAAGCTCTGCAGACAAATCTAAACATGAAACAATGTTTACTACTTCAGATGGAAAGAATTTTACAGCCAAGCAAACACCAAGAATGAAGGTTGATCTTGGTTACAATATTGCTGCATCAAAGGATAACATTGTCACTAGAAGACAATCTAAAGGTATTTATAGAGAAAGGAAAAATGTCTTCAGATCTTCACATCCTTGGCATGATCATTCATTTAGGTATAATCATTATTTCCAAGGATATTGTGTGTATGAAATATTGGATTAATTAAATAGAAATCAAACACATGTTAATAAAACATTAAATCGAAAAGCTGAAAAGAAGCAGAATAATGCAAATCGTAATCGCAGCTTCTCGAAACCATCTTATCCTCCTCTAACTTCAGCGTTTTGTTGTTTTCCAGATAGCTCTCAGATCAATGATCAGGCTCAACAAAAGGACAGCTAAAGAACGAGATTCTAAATGCAAACTATGCTGAAAATGCAAAAAGTTATTGTAAAATGAAAGATATTACTGTGATATCAAAACTGGCATGAATGCAAATGTTGGTTGAGTTTATGCGTGCGTAAATGAGTATACGAAGTGTGTGTGTATGTGTATGTGTAACCAAAAGCTTGGATTTGCGCTAGAATTTATAGAGTTTTCGAATGGATATGATTAGTTGAATCGATCGACGGTCCGGATTAAGCTTGTTTTGAACGAACGGCGGGAGATTTTCGAAAGTGGAAGAGAAAGATGGAAGGTTTCCCTTCTCTTCAATTTCCGTCATTGAGTTTCAAAGGGAAACTTCCATTTCGAAAGATGAGTTAAAAATTTGGAAGGGTGAGTCAGCACGAGTTAGAAATTAAATAAAATAAATTTATTTAATTTAAAAGTGGAGATGAAAATGGAAACCCACATAATTAAATAGCTCATTATTTAATTATGTTTAAAAATGAAATTAGGGTGAGGAAATATTAAATAAAATATTTAATATTTAAATCGATTATGGGATGGAGAATATTCCATTATTTGAATATTCAAAAATATTCAAACTTTAGAATAAAATGATAATTAAATATAAATAAATTATAAAAATTTATTTAATTTAAGGTAGAAGAATTTAGAATATGAACGATATAAATAAATAAATAAATTTATTTATATGTAGATGACATTAAAGGAATTAATTAAATAAATCATATTTAATTAATTAACAAGCTTAATCGTGACCATTTTTAGACATATACATTTTGCCCCTCTTTGAAGTGATGTGTAACACACATTGCTTCAAAGAAAATAAGATTTTTCCCCTGATGTACTTTCGATATTTCTGCCGATGATGCCCCCTCGGGAGGTAAATCACGGATGAGAGGGAAAGTGGTTTAGCTCACGACAGAAAAAAAAAATGTCCATTTTGAAAATAAAGTCATATTTTACCCTTGTTTGACCTTTAAAAGGTAAAAAGATTGAAAAGGATAGGTCATTTGCACTTTTGACTGTGGTGAAAACTGTAGCTCTGAGAGTGACATTGCGACATGGAGATTCCTTATCATCGCCACCGATTTGAAAGATCGTGCCGATACCAGAGGCCAGCAGCATACAGACCACCGGTGAGTCGATCTAACCCCCTGTGCTTTCGAATTTTTCTGTTTGAAGTGTAATTTTTTAATTTTTTCGTGGATTTAGTTTTTGAAATTACGTTTGTGCGCATATAGCAATGTTTAGGCGCTTTCAGAAAAAACAGGCACACATATGGTAGAAACAAACGCGCATAGGGCTTAGATGTTTAAATTTTTTAAAAAAACCAGTGTAGTGCATCCCGTAAAAACTAACGCGCATATAGGGTAGGTTTGAAATTTTTAGGGATAGAGCGCATATAGGGAAAATAGGCACGCATATAGGAAAGCGCGCATCCAGTGAAAACAGTGGCGCATAGGATGAGCAAAGTGGCGCATATGGGAAAACGCGCATAGGGAGTCTATTTAAGCGCATCCCGTGAAAAGAACGACGCATATGGGATTTAGCGCGTCCCGTAAAAAGAATGGCGCATATGGTAAAATAGGCCGAATGAATGTTGTGATGAGAATGATGATTTGTATTGCTTCCTTAGTCAATAGATAGGTAAAATGTCATGTCATCATGTTGATATGGATAGAGATGATAGAAAGATTGACTGATAACTTTGCTTCCTAGGGTAGAAAACAAAAAGTAGATTAAACTGATATGACTTCTGATAAATTTGCTTCCTGCGATAGAAAACAAATAGTAATTGATGATAGGATAGATGTGATATGATATGCTGATAGCTAGATTTGAGTTGATTGATAGGACTAATTGTGTGATATGGGTCATTGATTTGCTGTATTGATATGAGTCTGATTTGATATTGTGCAAATATTTGATGTGAGTCTAATGGAGGATTTTTGTAATGAAAAATAGGAGGTCTTCAAAAACCTCCATATTAGAGAGCAACATTCAGCAGGATGGAATAGGATCCCTGAGTTGACCCCTGCTAACAGAGCATTGATTGATGCGTGTGGTTTGAGACCCTTGTTGGCGATGCCGCCAATTAGGGTCAACAGAGGATTGTTGACAGCACTTGCAGAGCGATGGCATTCAGAGCACAACACCTTTCACATGCCAACCGGTGAGGTGATAGTGACTCCTGAGGATGTGTATAGGATCTTAGGTATTCCAGTTGTTGGAGCCCTTGTGTATTATGATCACAAGGAGGTTGGAGGTACGGATGCTTTGAGGAGAGTGTACGTAGATGTGCAGATAGCCGGGTACTGGGTACCGTGGGCAGACTTTCACGGATATCCAGCCTTGCCAACAGTTTTGGGTGCTTTCATCGGAGGTCTCCTTTGTCCAGATCACCGGGCAAAGGGATTGTCAGTGGGCTGGGGCAGGATTCTAGAGCAGATGATGCTACAGCCGAGGAGATATGCATGGGGGAGCTGCATGTTAGCTCATCTCTATCACGATTTGCACCAAGTGGTCTACAGAGGATCGTCCAGTTTATCTTGTGGGGTTACGCTACTACAGATCTGGGCATGGGAGCATTTCGCTGTGACGAGACCAGCATGCCCCAGAGTAAGGCCACCAGGCAGGCCGTATATCTATATGTATGCCGCGTTCCTTACCCAACCCAAGCTGGGGAAGGTAGATTATTGGAGACGACTGCTAGATGACATAGATACAGTCACATGGCGACCATATTTGGATTGTGAGCCATGGGCGACTGATGATATAGAGATGCCCTATGTATGTATTCCGTAATTCCTGATAGGGATGACTCCCTTCATTTTGGAGAGATTTTTGGCATTGCAGGTGCAGAGGCAGTTCGGATTTACACAAGGGATGCCACAGGGGGTTGCACACTACGCCTGGAGCAGAGATGAGGCCGGACGGGGGCCGTGTATTTTGTATCAGGCTGCCTACACAGAGTTCATGGCATTGGCACCTGAGGCATGGGTTGACAGATGAGACATTATGGATGTTGGGATGTCTGATGAGTATGTTGCCTATTTCCATACGCATCCATTTCCATGATTTACTAGCCCGAATGAGCTAGCACGTATTTTGATAGCACCACAGCCTGGGGCAGGTAGACAGGAGGATGTGGCCGGTGGTGAGCAGGGAGCAGTTAAAGGAGAGGAGGTGGAGAGCGAGGATGAGGAGGAGGGCTCAGATGATGATGATGATGGTGGGGATGACGGTGGAGAGGGGGGACATGTGCTGGGGAGGCCGGGACTGGATATCTTGAGGGGTGTGCAGATTATGCGACGACCGAGGATAGGGATAGGGAGGCAGAAAGTGATCCGTATTGCCTCCTCCTTGCAGAAGGGATAGATAGCCACTCTTCAGGCTCAGGTGCAGACATTGCAGGGGTAGCAGGGTCAACTATAGGGTCAGTTGTCGCAGGCACAGGCTTTTATTATGTAGCTACAGGCACAGCTTGCACAGGCACAGGTACAGGCACACGTACAGGCACAGGCACCTACCCCAGACCCACGGTTAGCTCAGGTGATCATAGAGAGGGATGCATTCAGGCGACAGGCAGTAGAGGCTGAGGGCATGGCTCAGAGACTGATGGGCACTATAGAGAGTGCGTCACTGCGAGATGCCATTGCAGAGGGTATGGAGATGGCCAGGGAGGCTGAGTACTACAGGGTGAGATATGAGGAGCTATGTCCTCCAGAGCGCAAAGAGCCATACCCGCAATCCCACAGCAGGACCCGAAGCAGATCGCGGACACATACCCAGAGCAGGGGAGTGACAGGGCCACGGCAGGACCCAGATGCAGGCACTAGTGGCAGACCACCTCCCTCTGGACCACCACCATCAGGAGCATCGACCAGTTAGAATTTATGATGTATAGTATTTTTGGAGCATGTATATGCCATTTCTGATTGTATTTGATGTATTGGACATTGTAGTTTCATTGGACATTTGGACATTTGTATCTTTTTTTTATGAGCGATGATTATGCAGCGGCGATGATTATTTTGATTTTGATCTGATGTGGATTTATGATGCGATGATATGATATGCATTTATGTTTATGTATTTATGGAGATTTGATGATATGATATTTTATTATGATTATGATTTGATGATGTGTACTAGCGATGTCGTGCAGGTGAATGATTTATGAGATGTATATGGAATGTTTGTTTTTTTATTTTTATTTGGATTTTTCAATGTAGATAAAAGATGAAAAATGAATGTTGTGTTCATGATATGCATTATGATATGATGTGATGTGAAATGATATGAGTGGATAAAATGTTATGACATGGGATGATAGGAATACTGCTATGAAATAGTGATGGATAAATAGTGATGTATGAAAATGATATGTGATGAAATGTAAAAAGAGAATGATATTGGTAATGGTAAAGAAAATGATGAAATGATAATGTTAGATGATAATACAATATTAAATAATGATGAAAATGATAATGTAAAATGATAATGAAATACTAGATGATAATGATAATGCAATATTAAATGATGATGAAAATGATAATGATAATGGATATGAAAATGAAATGAGAAATGAATGAATGAAAAATGAAATGACTATGAAATGATAATGAAATATTAAATGATAATGATAATGGATATGAAAATGAAATGGTAAATGAATGAAATGAAATGAATATAATATAATGAAATGATAATGAAATATTAAATGATAATGATAATGGATATGAAAAATGAAATGATAAATGAATGAATGATAATGGATATGAAATGGTAAATGAATGAAATGATAAATGAATGAAATGAAATGATAATGATAATGGATATGAAATGGTAAATGAATGAAATGAAATGAATATAATGAAATGACTATAATATAATGAAATGATAATTAAATGATAATGATAATGGATATGAAAATGAAATGGTAAATAGATGAAATGGAATGAATGAAATGAAATGATACAATAAATGATAAAGGTAACGAAAAATGAGCAAAATGAATGGAAAGATGATAATGGTAATGAATCATATATGAAACGAATATGAGTGATAATGGTAATGCGATGATTTGAATGATAATGATAATGAAAATAAAGTGAAATGAATGAAATAGTTATAATGATTAAGATGATACTGATGAAATGAGGAAATGATAATGTTAATGATGTAAAGTGGAATTTGTTAGGTGATAATTTTTTTTTAATAATAATGAATAACTAATGATATGGAATGATAACAAAATGATAAATGAAAATGAAATGCAAATGGAATATTGATAAAATGATAATGGAAATGATGAAATGATATGAAACTTATATGAAATGATAATAAATGATAAGGATAATGCCATGATAAGATGATAATGAAAATGCAATGACGAGATGATAATGCTAATGAAAATGCCATGATAAGATGATAATACTACAAATGTTTGCATTGTCCTCCATAAATAGTCCAAAGAAATATGATAGCGGTTGACCATTCGAAAACTCTCGACGCAAATCCAATATGCAGTTATGACCTAAAATGAAAATGCCACTAAATGAAACCGACCATTTTGTTGAGCCTTTTTAGTGAACCTGCTTAAATCATCATAGAGCATTTGAAAATGTTGAAAGTGTGTACAAGCATCAGAGGGGGAATTAGCACCAATGATGACCTGAGTACAATTTTCATGAGTTTTGATATAGCAAGTGAATACAAGCATCTAGGTATAATTGAACCAAGATGACCTGAGTATTTCTTGCATAAACAAACAAAGACTAACCATTATCTGATGCAAATTTGGAACTGTCATCAATGATAAACTTTGGAAATCATGTCTCGCGACATACTTGCAACAGATAAATGATTAACCTCAAGATAGCAAGCAAAGAAAAATCATCCTCTTTCCTTGCCACTCTAGTTCAGTACATCATTGAGTGTGCTCTAGAGAAATGATGTCGAAAAAAATAAACAACCATTGTTCAACAAATGAAATATTGTGATTCCAAACATTATTTCAGATTAGAGATCATCCAGATATGAGTCATGGTAAGGTATGCAACTGAAAGCCACTGTGATATGGATCAATGGTTGATTGTTTTGTTTTGCGTGATTGGTTTCGATGTCATTGCCTTACTGTTTTGGGAAGATCTAAAAGTTGATTGCCCCCAGTATGTCCATACTTGCCCTTGGTATCAATACAACTTGCTGAAATGAATATGCTCAATAATCAAACCATGGTAAGACGTTATCGGTCAAGGCAAATGATGATAGCATGGTGCTGGCGTGACCCTAAGATGATGGAAAAAAAGGATGCATGAAAAATGAAGGCTAAGCAGCCAAGTGTAGAACATGAACTAATAGATGGAGAGCTACAAATAGCGTCTGTTTGCCATATTTTCACTATTTGTTTTTATTGCATTTTTCTTGTCAATAGACTGCCTGTTTGCCAGGTTTTCACCCTATAACGGTTTTTTTTTTTTTTTGCACTACCAAGATGCCTGTTTGCCAGGTTTTCACCAAGGTAACCATTTTTTCAGGACTTTTTCTAATTTTTTAGATTTTTCAGGACTTTTCTAATTTTTGGATTTTTCGGACTTTTTTTTTTTAATTTTTTCAGGACTTTTTTTGATTTTTTTTTGGATTTCTTTAGGAGTTTTTCTGATTTGTTGATAACCACCTTAGACATAATACTTTTTTAGATGCATGTTGTTGATAGGTTTGTCAAACAGGTCCCCTTCTGGTGTTGATAGCTTGTAGGCTCCTAAACTATAGACTGCGATAACCACATAAGGACCTAGCCAATTTGGCTTGAACTTTCCTTTCTTCTCTCTGTCTTGTTGATTGCGTGGATTCTCCTTCAGAACAAGATCACCCACTTGAAAGGTACATGGCTTTACTTTGTGGTTGTAGCTATGAGACATCATTTGTTGATATGCTTTTAGATGATCAGTTGCTCTTTGTCTCTTGTCATCTAGGAGTTCCAGTTCTTGGAGTCGGGAAACTCGGTATTCATCATCTGTTGTAAGGCCTTTCAATGATACTCTGAGTGAGGGAATCTCCACTTCTAAGGGAAATATGGCCTCTGCTCCATAGACAAGGGCGAATGGTGTTGCTCCTGTTGGTGTGTGGACACTGGTTCAGTAGGCCCATAGAGCAGGATTGAGTTGAACGTGCCAATCCTTCCCTGAAGTATTCACAATCTTCTTCAAGATTTTCAATATTGTTTTATTTGAGGCCTCTGCTTGGCCATTCCCTTGTGGATAGTAAGGTGTTGAGTATCTATGTTGTATGTGAAATCTCTCACAAAGTTCATCAACATCTTGATTTTTAAATGGACGTCCATTATCTGTAATAATGGAGTTGGGAATGCCATACCGACAAATGATATAGTTGAGTATGAATGATGATATTTGTTTTCCGGTGACTTTAGTAAGAGGGACTTCCTCAATCCACTTGGTAAAATACTTTGTTGTTGTGATGATGAATTTATGCCCATTTGATGAAGAAGGATGAATCTTGCCCACTAGATCTAAACCCCATTGAGAAAATGGCCAGGTTGGTGTGAATGGTTGAAGTTCTTATGCAGGAGCATGAATGAGATTCCCATGAATCTGACATTTTGAACATGTTTTCACAAAGGTGAATGATTCCCTCTCCATTGTAGGCCAGTAGTAACCCATTCTAATTAATTTCTTGGATAAGGTCAGTCCACTTGAATGAGTGCCACAGATGCCACCATGAACTTCTTGTAAAGCTTTGTCAGATTCCTCACGTTCAAGACATTGAAGTAAGGTACCATCAAGACCATGGCGATAAAGGGTGTCAGTGATGAGGGTATAGCGAGCAGATTAGCGGATAAAGTTGTGTTTTTGGTTACGGGATAAATCGGGTGGTAAGATGTCGTCTTTGAGATAGGCATAAAATTTTCCGTACCAAGGCAAATCGGATCCTACCAAGTGACAAATGATTTGGCTTTCAGGGGTATCATATGCAGGTGTAAATGATTGTTCCACCAGAAATTCATAACAATTTTGAGTTTCTGGGAGTTGCAACAATGATGCGATTGTGGCCATGGCGTTAGTTGCTTTGTTATCGATCCTTGGAATTTGTGTAAATTTAATGTCCACAAAATATTTTTTGAAATCATCAACCATCTTTTTATATGGTAATAGTTTCTCATCTTTAGTTTGATAGTCATCATTGATTTGATAGATGACTAGCTGTGAGTCACCATACACCTGTAATTCTATTATTCTCCATTCTAGTGCTATTTTGAGTCCAGTGATCAATGCTTCATATTCAGCTATGTTGTTAGTACATGGAAACATCAGCCTATATGATCGAGGAATGGTATGTCCTTGAGGGGTGACAAAAAGTATGCCCGCCCCTGATCCATGTTGAGTGAAAGAACCATCAAAATATAATGCCCATGTTTGTTTAGATTCTGCAGTGAAAACATCAGCATCTGGAAATTCGATGTGCAAGGGAAGATCTACTTGTAGTGGTGCTTCAGCTAATTGATTGGCTATAACTTGTCCTTTGATGGCCTTGCGATCAACATAATGTATGTCAAACTCACTTAGAATCATTACCCACTTTGCTAACCTTCCTGTCAATGATGCTTTGCTTAACAAATACTTGAGTGGATCAATCTTTGAAACTAGATTGATTGTATGGATTAGCATGTAGTGCCGAAACTTCTTTGAAGCAAAAACTACTACCAGATAAGCTTTCTCAATAGAAGTGTAATTGAGCTCATGACTTGTTAATGTTCTACTGATGTAGTAGATTGCACGTTCTTTTCCTGTAGTGTCTTCTTGTGCTAGTAGTTCCCCCAGGGATGTCTGTGTTGCAGTAATGTATAAGATGAGTGGTTTGTCTGGATTTGGTGATACGAGAACTGGTGGAGTCATTAGATATTCTTTGATTTTCTGAAAAGCCAATTCACATTTGTCATCCCACTTGAAAGGAACATTTTTATGCAGTAGATGTGTGAAAAGTAAACTTTTGTCGGCCAATTGTGTAATAAACCTCCGTATAGATTGAAGTCGTCCCTGCAGTGATCTTAACTGACTGATGTTCTTTGGTGGAGGCATTTCCATAATTGCTTGAACTTTTGCTAGATCTACTTCAATTCCCTTTTCTGAAACAATGTACCCCAAGAGTTTTCTAGATTTGACCCCAAAAACACATTTCTTGGGATTAAGACGAACTTTGAATTTCTCTAATCTTGCAAATATTTTGGACAATACTTCAAGATGTCCTTCTCTGGTGTATGATTTTTCTAGTATGTCATCCACATAATCTTCCATGAAGATATGCATCATGTCATGAAAGATTGTAGTCATGGCTCTTTGGTAGGTAGCCCCAGCATTCTTCAGACCGAAAGGCATGACATTCCAACAATAAGTCCCCCATGGACACGTGAAAGCTGTTTTCTCTTGATCTTCAGGTGCAATCTTAATTTGGTTATATCCAGAAAAACCATCCATTAATGAATACATGGCATGGCCAGCTATCAGATCAACTATGGTATCAATATTTGGTAATGGGAAGTCATCCTTAGGACATGCTTTGTTGAGATCTCTGAAGTCTGTGCATATTCTAACAGTTTTATCTGGTTTGGATACAGGTACGATGTTGGAGATCCATTTTGCATAGTCGATTGGTCTAATGAAGCCCACATCAAGAAGTTTTCTCAGTTCTTCTTTAACTAATAATGCAACATGAGGGTGCATTTTTCTAAGTTTTTGTTTTACCGATTTGGCCCCTAGTTTGATAGAAAAATGATGCATGATAAGATCAAGATCAAGACCAGGCATGTCAGCATAAGACCATGCAAAATTGACCTGATTTTCTTTCAGGAATTCCATGAATTCTAGTATTTCTTTTTCAGTCATTGATGCAGCTAACTGTAAATTTTTTGGTTTGTCTAAAGTCTCAAGATTGACAGCATTTGTAGGCTCAATTAGAATAGGTGATCATTCATGGTAGTGCTCTGGAAGAGTGTCAAGATTCCCATCATCTGGTGCCTCAAAGAGGTTTTCACCATCAGATACACTCTTTATTTTATCTTTTGTTTGATCTAATACTACCAGATTCTGGTTTTCACCATTAGATCTTCTTTTTTTGTTTTTACTTTTGCAACTGGGAGACTTGACACTCTCCTGATCAAAAAATTTATGTCAAAAATCGCTGGTGGAACAATCATTTGTGTCTTCTACAGAAAGGAAGTTTACAATAGCTTCATCACTTGGAAACATGGGTATGTTAATAAATTCAGTAGAATCCCAATCAATGAGGTCATGATAGATTAAAGGTAGAGGATCATCAGGTTGTGTGAGATTGGCTATGGTTAAGGCCATAACAGAGTGGTCTGTAGGATCCAAGGTATGAGGTGGATCAATGATGATACTGTCCTCCTATATTCTTGTTTGTTTAGATCTGATTCAGTATTACTAGAATCATAGTTGATTTGTGGTTCAGATTCTTGTGGTTGGGACCCTGAACCTTGTCCTTCAATTAGAGTTGGGGCATATTGGTGTATTACATCAACCTCTTTATCCCTCCAGAACTCATTATTGTAAATGGTGTCCCATTCATATTCAGCAGAGTCTGTGTCAGAATTGTTGTCTAGGAAGTTTTGAACTGTTGTCAAACATGCTTCCTGTGAATCTGAGCCTTCTTGCAATGCAAAGACAGTGTCATGTTTGGATGTGCTTTCTTTGGAGTGAGTATCATAACCCAATCCAGTTTTCTCTTTTGTAGCGAGTTCGCAGAGGTGAATGGGTTCAACTACTCCTTCCTTCCTTTTTTCCGATAGGTCCTTCATCATAACCCATCTTTTGCATGATTGAATACCCCTTTCCATACTTGTCTGTGGGTAATTTGACATTAGAGACTGCGTCATCTTCATCTTTATAGAGCCAATTTAGAATTTGTGTCCTCAGGATTTTCCATGGGGAATTTTTCTTTGATGAATTACCCATTAAATTTTGTGATTGGCTCTATTGGTGTTTGCTTTGATGTTGATGCTGCTGATATTTGATGTTCCCTGATAGATGGTTTTCCATGTGATCGAGGTGATGTAGGTAAATTGGCAAGGCAAAGAGAGTATTCTCCAACACTGTGATCCTTGAATTTCAGCTTTTTGTCAAAACTATTAGTCAATTGACTAATTTGTGTGTCAATTTTTAGAGAGGTACTAGCATGAGATTCTCGATTATTAGGGACCAAAGTATCTTGATTGGCTTTTATGTTGGCACAAGTTTTAATGTTGGAATTATCAGCAGGTATCATGATTTCTTGCCCATCATAAGGAAACTTGAGACATTGATGATAAGTTGATGGGACGGCTTGCATTTCATGGATCCAAGGACGGCCCAACAAGATGTTATATGCAAGATCACGGTCCAGTACTTGACAAAAAGTATTCTTTATAATATGGCCCACTCTGATCGGCAACATGATTAGACCTTTAGATGCTCTTTCTTCATCATCATAAGCCTTTATGGTAATCTTTCTTCTGAAATTAATGGAGTCTTCAGAAAATCCTAAGGCTTTGACTAACTTCAAGGTACAAATGTTCAAACTAGCACCTCCATCTATTAGAACCCATCTGATGCAAAACTTGTGAACCATGACTTCTAAGTACAAAGAGGAGTTATGGGGATGAGTTATGGAAACGTCATCTTTATCAGAAAATGAGAGACAAGCGGGTGAGGACAAATGCCCTACATGGCGTGAAATTGATTCACATCCAATTCAGTGGATACATTGGTTTCAACAAGGGCTTTATCTAGAATTTCTTTATGGGCTGGGGAAATCCTTAATAGTTCCAGAATGGAAATTTGAGTGGGAGTTTTCCGAAGTTGATTGACCAAATCATATTGATGTTGAGGTGGGGGTTCAGTGGACTTTGAAGAAGCGCCCTTTAAGACAACTTTGGTTTGTGCTCTTGTTGTTGCGTTGACTTCTCTATATTCCACCTTCTGGTTGACTTTTATGACATTCACCCGCTTGTTGTTTGCATAAAGATGATTAATTATATGATCATCATTGATATGATTCACCTTTTTTTCAGAAGATTCACCCTTTTGATAATTAGGCAATGGATTGCGGAATGCTTGGTGATCTGTGTTGGTTTGTTGATTTCCTTCTATTGTGACGATGTCATTATCGATTAAGTCTTGAATTACATTCTTCAAAGCTTGGCAGTTGTTTGTGCGATGACCTTTACACCAATGATAATCACAATAATATGACTCATTCCATGATGGAGGTTTTACACTGGGTTCATAATTCTGTTGATGCGGTAAAGCAATGAGATTTTTGGCCATCAATTCTTTGAATGCGGATTCTACGGATTGACCCAATGGAGTAAAAGTTCTTCTATTCGAGAAGAATGAAAATCTTTGTGGATTTGAATTCGAGGTGTTTCCTAAAGAATTTTGATTGTTATTGTTTCCTCGATAACCTTGGTTATTGGAAGTCCCTTGGTTGGGAGTAGAGTGTTGATTTGTATTGTTCCTCTAAGGAGGAGGATTATTTCTGTGATTTTCAATTGAGTTGACGTTGTTGTTGTGAGTGTTTGGAGTAGTGAGGACAAATGGTTTGGTTGAAGCATGATTTGCATCAACAATACCATCGTTCACCATATTTTTGTTGCGAGTCCAGAATTTAGATTTGTCCTGATTATGGTGATGGTTAGATGAGCTGGGATTTTCTTTGTCATGCTTTATTATCCCTCTTTTGACCAAAGCATTTTCAATGATTAAGGCATCTTCAATCATCTTCTCAAAAGAATAAGGACAATGTAGGTTCAAATGATAGCTCATTTCTGAATTTAAACTGTTGATGAAAGTAACCATCTTTTCTTTCTCTGGAACAGGACGTGGGTATCTGGAAAACATTCTTCTCCATCTCTGAAGAAACATAATGAAAGGTTCACCAGGTTTTTGTGCAACCTTACAAAGATCTATCATGGTGATCTGATGTTGTATGTTGTAGGTATATTGTGATATGAATATATTGATCAATTCTTCAAATGTCCTAACAGGAGGTGTGATCTTGGATAACCATTCCATAGAGTGTATTCCAAGACTCCTAGGAAATAGTCGCATCAAGTAAGTATCTTTGTGAGAAAATTCTAATGTCAGGTTTCTGAAGTCCCTAACGTGATCGATTGGATCTGTTTTCCCATTATAGCGATCAAACTTTGGCATTTCACAATGTTTGGGAAAAGGAACCATGTTTAAACTTCTGTCAAAAGGATAAGGACAGATGTCTTCCATAGTGTATTTCTTTGTGGTTGTTCCCCCTTGCAATTCTCTAACTTGTCCTTGAAGCACCTTGATTTGTTGGGTCAAGGCACTAAGATCTGAAAGGGGTGTCTCTTCAGGTTTGTTTTTCAAGTTTTCAGTGTCAAAGTCGTGAGGTAATTTAGCCCCTTGTTCAGCTAGATAGCGAAAATATTTTTCCTTATCTCGTTGTAAGATCTTTTCAATGGCTTTATGGAATTTTGGATCTTGTTCAACCTCTCTAAGACATTCTTCATCTTGTTCCTCATCACTATTCATTTGGTTTTTATCTCTGTAATTATGAAAAGGATTTTCTTCTCTACTGTCCATGTTGTTGTTGAAGAGTGGATTTTGATTTATGCTAAAAATAGGATTACTGCTTTCTCCTTCCTCTTGAGTGTTCTGAATATGACTTTCTTTCTGGATTGTATGCTAAAAATTTGGAAGGGCGAGTTAGCACGAGTTAGAAATTAAATAAAATAAATTTATTTAATTTAGAAGTGGAGATGAAAATGGAAACCCACATAATTAACTAGCTCATTATTTAATTATGTTTAAAAATGAAATTAGGGTGAGGAAATATTAAATAAAATATTTAATATTTAAATCGATTATGGGATGGAGAATATTCCATTATTTGAATATTCAAAAATATTCAAACTTTAGAATAAAATGATAATTAAATATAAATAAATTATAAAAATTTATTTAATTTAATTAAGCGGAGGGTAGAAATGTTAGTAATTAAATAAAATTCTTTATTTAATTTAAGGTAGAAGAATTTAGAATAAGAACGATATAAATAAATAATTAAATTTATTTATATGTAGATGACATTAAAGGAATTAATTAAATAAATCATATTTAATTAATTAACAAGCTTAATCGTGACCATTTTTAGACATATACAGATATTGTTATGTTTGTAATGACTATGGTCATAAGGCAATTGATTGCATAAGATGGTCAAATAAGAATCATTCTAATGTCCCTAGAAATGAGGATGTGGTGTGTTACAACTGTAACAATTTTGGTCACTTGAGAAGAGACTGTAGAATAAATACAAGTGATAATAATGTAGGGAATAATGCTGAAAATGTTTGTAGGAAGTCTTCTATTTCTCAGAACAATCACAAAGTCATTTGTTTCAGATGTAATAAAATTGGACATAAAGTACAGCAATGCAGATTCAATAGAAAGACAGGTACTTTAAGCAAACAAGTGAAAAAGTATTCATTGGAGTGGAGAAGAAAGAGCAATCAAGATGACAAGAAGAGCAATAAAGATGCTTCTGAGAAAACTCCTTGTGTACTCCTTCCACAAGTGTTGCCTTCCAGGTCTTGAGGAGAAGCAAAGACTCAGGGGGAGTCTATTATGGTAATATATTTTACCCCTATGGAGTCTAGAATGAGGTATGACATCTTGCATTTGCTTTTGGTGGTATAAGATGTTAAGGAATATTTTGGCTTAATCTAGTGGTTGACAGTTTTCAGAAGTTTTTGAAATGACAATGCACTTTGTTTTTAAATGAACTTTTTGGATGCTTGGGTTTTGGAAATAATGGTATGTCCTTATGACATCTTTGAGCGGTATGGAGACATATAGATGAGTTCCTCAATATATTAAATATAAGAAAGCCTTTGTTCTAAAGTGATGTCGATGTATTTATCTTTGGAGAACAGTGATTGAAAAACATGTTTGATGTTATGAGTTATTTCTGTGATGATATTATTTGGTGTTGTGTGAGGGTTGAGTTTAATTATCTTTGGTATTTTTTCATTGTTCTTGGTGTGGTAATAGAAGTTCTCATATGGACTAAGGATGGGTGTACAAGAACATATTGACAATGAATTATGTAGTATACATGCTTTCAAGTTATATTTTGTGTATGAAAAGAGTAAAATAATGTGTGTCGTTTGAAGAAGAATAACCAGTATCATTGGTCTTTGCTATGTATTGTCATGGACAGTGAATGAGGTTACTTGTACTAAGAAGAGGTTGGTTGTTTGTACTCAAATTCTGGTATTGCTAGTGTTGGTGTAATTAAATGTCTTGTACCTTGTCCTAGGTCATAATTACACCTTAGTTAAGTTTACTTAGGGACTACATAGGAGGTTGTTGGAGAATCTCCACTTTTGGTGGACTTGACATGTCATTACCTCATCATTTCCACCTTTTGTGGACACATCATGTGATTATCTCTCCATCTTTGGTGGAGTGATAAGTTTTCCTAGTTGTCTCATGTCATAAGATTCTGACACTTGTCATAATCTTATGCCCTTCTATGTTCTCACCTTGGCTATATAACCAAGGGGTCTCTATCATTGTAAACAAGAATCATATCATATTAATGACATTGAATACATTTTATTCTTGTCATATCATTTCTCTCTTTTCTTGTGCTTTCCATTTGGTCCATAGATCTTGGGTGGCAGCCATAGCCAATTCTAACATGGTATCAGAGCGTGTTGGGTGCCATTGGAGAGTTTTATTCTGAAGAGAGATGCCAGATCTGAGGAGGTTCCATCCGTGGCTCTTTGTTGCAGGTTCAAATCCGAGCTTGTTGGTGCAAATCTAAGCTCACCATTGCGTCCGGAAGGTTCGAGATAGTCGATTTTGCCTTTTGTTTCATCCAAATCGGAGATATGAGGCCAAATCTATGAAGGTTTGAAGCTAAAGAGTGGTTGCCAGATCCATAAGGTAGCTGCAATTTTGGAGCATTTTGGATCAAATCCGACCCTGCCATCGCGTCCAGAAGGGCCAAAAACCGTAATATCAACTGTCAATTCGTCCGATTCAGAGCAGTTGTCCGGTGAGGCAAAAAAAAATTACTTATAGAGTCGTACGGCCCTCTAAATCGTCATTATTGCACGTCGGTACAATTTTTTTGAAAAATTTGTATTTTATTCCGTGCGAAATTTTTTGAATTTTTTTTTTAAAAATAAATTAGATTTGAAAAATATCTATCAAAAGTTTTCATTGTAAAAATTTGTACTGAAAAATAAATCAAATAAAAAAAATTTCTGAGTACAAAGGTACTCTGCGTACCTCGTACTCAGAGTACCAGGGTACCCGTGGCCACGTGGCGTACCGCCGTGGCCCATGCGGGCCCCGGTCCCCACTCCACGGCTCCCACACTTACCGGCGGTCAATTCAATAGAAATCTGGCAGTATAGACAGCGGCGGTTGGAAGATTCCGACACATCAAAAGATTTCGTCGGAGATTCCCAGGGCATTTACCGGCCGCATCAAAGAATATTTCGGCACAGTAAAATACCGGCAAGAGAATATTCGGCCTGAAGATTCCAAAGCATATTCCGGCACGAACTAGAATATTCAGTTATTTTCCGGCAGGGCGAGTTTTCCAGTGACGGGCGCTGGGACGTCAAATTTAAGCTTCTAAATTGCTGATGTCAGCAGCCTTTTGAAATTTTTGCCCCCCTCACGGTTTGCAGTTTTGATTTTGCAGTCTAACTTTGAAGCTTAATATCTTGCTCCTTTTGACTCCTTTTTTTGAGAATTTTTTTTTTTTTTTTTGGCTAGAATTTTGTGCTCTACGCACTGGTGCAATTAGTTTTTGGTTTTGGTGTCTGGGTTTTCCAGAATTTGCAGATTCTCACAGGTGTTGCTGCTTCATCCTCATTTTGGGAACTTCGGGAGCTCATAACTTGCTCCTACAGTAACATTTTTTGGTACAATTTTTTTTGAAAGTGCATGATTTTTCGTGTACTTCTCAGTGGTATGATCAGATTAATCTCATTTTGTACCAAAAAATTGTACTTGATATTGTGGCCTATTTTGGCATCTGTAAGCACTAAGATCAAGTCTAGCTTGCTATTTTTGGCATCTAGCAGCTGTAAACGCACTAAAAATAAAGTGCCAAATCAGATATTGCTTGGGGGGTTTCTTGATTGAGTGATTTGGGGGGGGGTCTCTTGGTGCATTGCCTTGATCTGTTTGCTTTGCTCTTTCATTCTCATGGATCATTCTAAGGTTCCTTTGCTCACATCATATAATTATTCAACATGGCATCAAAATGCATGGAATATACTAATGACAGAAGGTCACTCTCTATATGTTGAAAATAAGGTACCTGAACCTACAGATGATGAGAAAAAGTTAAAATGGTTGATCAAACATGCCAAAGCTCTTGGGTGTCTTCGTAGACTAGTTTCTCAAGATTTGTTGTTTCAGATTGAATCATGTAAAAATTCTCATGAAGCTTGGGAAAAATTGAAAACTTTGTATGGTACAAAAGATGAATTAAGAGGTTATCAAATTGATAATGATTTGATGAATCTTGATCCTAAGAACTTTGACAATATCCAAGACTACATCACTAAGGTTAATGATCTAAAAGAGCAATGTAAAGCATGTGGAATTGATAAGAAGGACTTCCAGTTGGTGTACAATACAATGAATAAACTTGGTCCTGATTATGCTTCTTTTGTTTCTAGCTTTCATACTCATAGATTGACTATGGGGTCTGCATACACTACACCTTCATTTGCATCATTTTCTGAAATGTTGATACATGAGCAACAAAAGCTTATCTCAATGGGTCTCATCAAGACTTCGAAATCTCAGGCATTTTTGGTTAGTCAGGTGAAAGAATCAGAATCATATAAGAAATAGAAGAAAGCAAAGAATAATCAACATTTAGATCAAGTAAATCCACATTTAGATCAATCAAAGAAAAAATCTTCTTCAAAAGGAGAATCATCTAAGAAGGAGAGACCTTTTTGTGCATATTGCAAGAAGGATGGACATGAAGAACACTATTGTTATAAGAAGGATATTGATGAGTTGAAAAATCTTCTCAAAAAGAATCTCATTGATTTGCCTTCTAGAATGAATGAATCTTCTTCTCCTTCTACTTCAAAACAGTCTAAAAAGGACAAAGGTCAAAAATCAGGATATAAAGGACAAGCTCTTTGTGCTCATTCAAGTCCAGGATCAGGGAAATGGCTTCTAGATTCAGGAGCATCACATCATATGGCATCTTCACAGACTATCTTCTCTTCATTTCAGCCTTGTTCTATGTCTCCTATCTTGATGGGAAACAATACATACATGAGTGTAATAGGGAAGGGATCTATTAGCATTGGGGAGAACACTTTTCAGGATGTCTTGTGTGTTCCTCATTTGACGAACAATCTACTTTCCATTTATCAAATTACACATGGTGGAGATGGGAGAACTATGGAGTTCACTCCTGATTCAGTTATCATTCGTGATTTGGAGACTAGAGATGTCATTGCTACTGGGGTGGTTGATCATTCATCTTGGTTGTATTCCTTTGCACAGTTTGCTTCTGATGATGACGATGTTCCTTCGACTGTTGATCACAACAATGATTCAGAGGAGACATTTGGCTTTTTGAACTTGGGCATACTCACATCAGATCCAGTACTTGAGCCATGCACTCTATCTCCTCCATCTACTGTTGTACTTGATGATGCTTGTGTTGCTACAGTTTTGGCTCCTAGTGATTCAGTGCAGCAGGACATACATAGTCTTCCAGATATGGCTACTTTGGATGACTTCCTAACAGGTATTTCAGACTTGTTTGTGGAGTCACATCTTACAGATTTGGAGGACACCATTGATTGCATCCATCTTCTCTTTGATGAAGATGCACCTTCTTTAGTTGTTGTGAGGGAACACTTTGACCCTCTTGTTCATTCTCTACATGATCATTCTTCACAGATTGACGTGAGTGTGGATTCTTTTGGACAGCATTTGGAGGAGGCTTCTGTGTCTTCAGAGGGGATATCCTTGTCTTTGGATAGTGCTCTACATTCATCTGTACTAGATGTTTGGTTTTCCTCTTCAACAGTGTGGCCTAGAACGCCTGATTGGAGTGGTTCAGCTTTCGGCATCGACATGGAGACATTTGAGCATGCTTCAGAGACAACATCATCATACATCATCCATCTTCATGATATCCTACATACATCCTTGGTTTTGTTTCTTCCTAAGGGGAGGAACGTTGTTCGGCAAGATTGGATCATCTTCAGCATTCAATGTCGAGCTTCTACCATCATTGCAGGAGACTCAACATTGAGGGGGGGCTACCTTGCTTCTCTTCTACTTCTCTCTTATGGGGGGGTCTTTTTCCTCACATGGGGTTTTTACCTTCTCATTCTTCATTAAGAGCATTTCTATTTTGTATTTCATCTCTCTTTTGAGGGGGAGTTTTTCCCATGAGGTTTTCTCCCTTTCCTCGCTTGTGAGAGATTGCATTGATTGCATTGTTTGTACATGGGTACCTAACATGGCCTAGGGACCCATCATTGCATCTTTGTGTCATTTGCATAATAATTCACTCCCTAAGTTGCACTTAAGGTGTTTGGTGTAATTAAATGTCTTGTACCTTGTCCTAGGTCATAATTACACCTTAGTTAAGTTTACAGGGACCACATAGGAGGTTGTTGGAGAATCTCCACTTTTGGTGGACTTGACATGTCATTCCTCATCATTTCCACCTTTTGTGGACACATCATGTGATTATCTCTCCATCTTTGGTGGAGTGATAAGTTTTCCTAGTTGTCTCATGTCATAAGATTCTGACACTTGTCATAATCTTATGCCCTTCTATGTTCTCACCTTGGCTATATAACCAAGGGATCTCTATCATTGTAAACAAGAATCATATCATATTAATGACATTGAATACATTTTATTCTTGTCATATCATTTCTCTCTTTTCTTGTGCTTTCCATTTGGTCCATAGATCTTGGGTGGTAGCCATAGACAATTCTAACAGCTAGATTGAAGTTAATCAAATTAAATGTGGAGTAAGTGATCTTGAATGTGCCTTGATCGAACATGACAAAGAAGGTGGTATGTTCAAGTAACAGGTCTTCAATCTTTAGGTATCAATTTGATTTGTTACATTATAATATTTTGGTACCTTTGTTTTGGCGTTGATGATATGGACCGAGATTCTTGAAATGGACATATTTCTATTTTTGCTATGATATCAACATGTTACAATCTTACTTCTCTTCTGCAAATATGTTTGCTGCACTATTGATCTATTTGCAACTAGTTCTTATGGTATTTGGTTGGCTTCTCAGTTGTGTTTCATGGCATTGCACATTCTTCTCTTCTATCCTTTGTCTTTGAGGCAAAAAGGGGGAGAGTCATTTGTGTTTTTCCATCAAGGACAAAGGAGGAGTTTGTTGGTTCTCAGTTGTGATCATATGGTTTGTCCTTGATGACAAAATCCCTTTCGGTTGATTCTACTTGTTGGAAGTTTCAGATTGGTTTCTCATGCTTTATCTTGGTACAGTTTTGTCTATATGGTTTACATGTCTTGGTATTCAGTGGACAGTTTACATTCAAAATTTTAATATCTTATGGTACTGTTTAGTTTGAGCTTCGTGCAGTCTAAGGTTATCTTATTTGTACTTTGTTTCGGTGACAAGAAAGAACATATCAACGTGAGAATACCAGGGTCTCCCCAATCCATTTCTCTGATAAACGTATGTTTTGCCTATTGGCAAGACGTTTCTGATGTCATGACAATTTGATTTTTACTTACAGGCAGCTTTCGGCAGGACTTCTCCATGGTTTCGACGATAGAGGGTGATCCCTATCGGCATGAGTTATACCGTCAGAATGATGTCTTAGTGAATTCATCATGTATCCCCGATCAGCAACAAAGGGTGATCTTCGGCAAAAGGTTTTTCTTTGTTGTAACATCTTGGCGAACTTACTTTAGTCTTGCTGACCGCCGATGGAAAAATTGCATATCGGCAAGAGATCTCAGCTTCGGTGTAATGTCATAGCAAACCCGTCAGGTCTTGTCGACTAGGTCTTATGAGGGGTTTTTAGCGAGAGGTTGGTATTGTCTCAGCGACTCAGAGTGGATAAATATTTTTGGTATGACATAGTGTGCTCTCCAAGAGGTCTCCCCGACATTGATATGTCTCAGCGATGCATAAAACAAAAGGAACATTTCAGTATGACTCATGTGCATCGAAGAAAGGTCTTGGCGAGTTTTTTTTCTTATACCGACTGACAACATAAAGGTATACATCTCGGTAAGAGTTAGGGTTTTCGGCGTGAGGTCTCGGTGAGTGACCTCCGGTCTCGCTGATGGTACACAAAAGGACTTTGTCGGCATAGGATCTGACTTGTCTCAGCGACACCAGATGAAAGGATGACTTTTGGTATAATGAAGTATTATTCGATATGATTTCTCCCCGATGGTTGAAGGTTACAACAACACATAAGAGATAAAAAGTCTTTCGGTGAAACATAATGAAATCTACATAACGTCTCCCCGATAGCAGAATGTCACAGTGACAAACAAAGGGATGACTGATGATGATAAAGTTGCCTTCAGGATAGGTATTGAATTGTCTCGGCGAACAAGAATGATCACGTGGGCTTTCAATAAGACACAGGATGCTCTACGAGAAGTCACCCCGACTATGCATTATCTTAGCGAAGGCAGATGAAGGATACATCTTGGTGAGAGAACTATTTTGTCTCAACGACCAGAAGAATGGTACATGGATCTCGGAGACATAATGTATTCGTTATGACTACTCCCCGACTCCGATGGGTCACGGCGAAAGCGATAACTAAGGGGAATGACTGGCGATTTAATTGCCTTCGGCAGGACTATCTAGATGTCTCAGTGAATGATTAACGAAGACTCAAACACTGTGGCCGACATGGGAATTTCTAAATATAGTTGCAGGCCGACATCATTGGTTGGCATCGAATCTCAAAACGGTTACATGGCAGAATATTCTTTGAGTTTATTATTTTTTGTTTTGGGCAGTCGTGGTTTTGATGAGAATCTATCAGTTACATTTTGAAATCTCTTGATTCAACACAAAAATTATTGGATTCTACATATGGGTATTCTGAAAATAGTTTCAAATGAGTATTTTTTTTTAATGAAGCATCTGCTTTTTGTGAAAGGCATTTGCAGTTTCAAAAAGGAACTTTGATTTATGATTGTCAGTTTATTGACAGCCTATTGCACAGGCGTTACTCTTGCATACATTTATTTTTCTGGTATCCTTTTTCTTGAAAATAGAAAGGAGGTTTCAGCTCTCCTTTGACCTCGAATCTCTTTGAAGATTACACACTGGAAAAGATGTATAAAATGCAGTGTTGTGAATACTGAAAAGCTGCTAGATAGAAATTCTGAGACATAGTTATTTTGGCCGAATCAAGAGATGTATTGGAAAACTCTGTGATACAAAATTTGGAAAACATGATGCATAACAGAGAGTTATGAGCTTAACTGAAAACAGAGAGATCCTCTGAGATATTATTATTGTTTTGAAAATAATTTGAGGGGTTGGTGCTCCTTGAAATTGGTGTTTCAAAATGAGGGGTTGGTGCTCCTTAAAATTGGTGTTTCAAAATGAGGGGTTGGTGCTCCTTGAGTTGGTGCTCAAAAATTAGCCTATAAGGCATTGTTAACAGTGGCTTTTGAAGATTAAGCCAATAAGGCAGTTTAGGAGTGGTTTTTCTACCCCAGGAGGGTTTTCCCCTTGGCAAATCTTTTGTCTTATGGTCTTGTTGTTTTTATGTCATAATGTTTCTTGATTGTGATAATTTTTATCAGTCTGAACATTTTTGAATGATAGTTCCTTCATATCTGCAAATATTTAGTTCAAATATCTTGCACAAGTCATTACTCAAAAGTCTATTTCAAAAGGAAGCTTAAAATTTCTCATTTGATTCATTGCTCAAGAATAGTTATAATTTGCTAAAGGTGTTTGTTGTCTCAATACCTTTCTTGTCTTTAAAGCTACATTCAAATCAATTGTTTAAGAAGTGAGTCAATAATGTTGATCATCATTTGCACAATCTTATGAGTTTCCCTTGCTCGGTCATCATGCTTTGATTGTTAATCAATTTCAGCCATAACTGTTTTGGAAAATGCAAGATATCTCACTCAAATCACATTTTCATAAGTTGTCTAATAGACTAAGTTATTGTTGTCATATCTTTGTGCTTTCAAAAGTGATTACTCTACTCTATTGTTGAAAGAAAAGGAAATCATAATTAAAAGTCTTGGTCGAAGTTGAAAAAGTTTAGACACTGATTCACCGCCCCCCTCTCAGTGTTTTTCCATAACTCCAACACCTTCAACAATCCACATAGGTCAAAGTCTTCATTTTCTATTAACATATTATGTGCAATATAGACTGTGCCTGTAGAAATTGCACCTTCCCTATTTGTGAAGATCTTGAATGAAATTCCATATGCAATATACCTTGTTAATGGATCTTTGATTGTTGTAATCATCAGTGCCCTCTGATCTCCTTTTACATCAGTTAGGGCTTCAATCTCAACATTTTGAGTCGATTTATTTTTTGGGACATCACCAACGTTGCACAAACCTGTTAGATTTATGATCACATCTTTAATAATTTGATAGGGTTTATCCAAAGTAAGGATATCACCATCCAATCTGTTCAAGATAAACCGGATTACCTCCGTGTTGATGAAATGAGGAAATTCATTCTAGATGTCTAGATTCTTGTGTTTCGCTCCTAAGCTTCTTCAATTCGATGACAGACAACGTGAGTTTCTTACATCCCTAACCTTTTGACTACTATACTCATCCAAAATTATTGTTCATTTGATTTGTTTCATTTTCCATACTGAACAGGGTTCTATCAATCACATAATAACTATGAAATTGATAATCAACAAAAATACCTAGAAAATTTGCCGCTAAATTGACTTTCGCTCCTTCAAAATTTTGTTGAGAAAGGGTTCTCCAAATATTCTTCTTCAGTGCATGGTGAAAAATGAGGATTTCAAATTCCCCTTTATAACTTAAATTCACACCTAACTTCCTCGTCGCATTAAATACTTTTCCCTAGAAGTTCCAATTACACTGTTTTCAAACAAGAGAGAAATCGATCTGTGGACCTTCAAGAAGCAATCACTAGTACATTTGAGGATGAATAACACAACTATAGACAACTTCCTGCAATCTAGAACCAACTACACAGGGGGGAACAAAATATTTTCATGAAAACTCCCCCTAGGCCAATGAACTGAAATCAATTGCCAGATGAACTACCAGAGGGGGCTTTGGGTACAGCCTTATTACATTAATCAAATTCATTCTTCTTTACCCATGTTTTCTACATCTGATCTCTTATCTCTTCCATGGATTCTTTTCCTTTTCCTTTATCACCTTTCTATAAATTTTTTCCTTCATATTATGGATCTCTTTTATCCATGTTTCTATTTTTGCAGACTCTTGCAATGTGACCATATTTGTTATAGTTGTAGCATACTAGATATTTTTTTCTATACCATCCATTCCACTGATTTCCTCCTAATTTGCATTGATTAGCAATATGTCCAAATCTTCCACAAGTGTAACATTTAACATTCCTTTTACTCACAAACATACTTTTTCATTCTAATGACTTATGACCAAACTTTTTGCAGTTAAAACATTGACTAGAAAATGATGGACTGCTAGAACTTATCTTACTTCTACACTGAGAAGCCATATGAAAAAATTTATTATAAACAAAAAAATTGTCATTAATTTTTTTAGCATTAGGTTTCCTTGCCAGATATCTTCTCCCTTTGTTCTTCTTTTTAGGGTCCTTTTATGCAAATCCGGAGCTCACATCCTTCACATAGCCAAGACCTCAATTATCATTTGCATCCTTTTGTCCTTTAGTTATTTCATCTAACTTAGCAGAACTGATCTTAAAATTTTCCTTAAACTCATTTGTAGTGGTAAGCTCATCTCTGAGAATAACTACTTGTCTCTCAAGCTCTTGTTCATTGTTTCTGGATTGTTGCAGTTCAATCTCCAGCTGAATGAATCCACTATTAACTCTATTGCATTCCCCAGACTTCTCTTTCAAGGACTGGGCCAAATTCTCCTCATTCTTCTTTCTTTCTTCAATCTCTTTAGTTAACTTCATTGCCACATATTCCATTTCAAGCTTTAGAGCAGTATTGTCCTTAGCAAGATTTTCACATTCTTCTATTATTTCTTTTAGGGTTTGATTCAAATGAACATCTTTCAAGCCTCTGCTTTCGTTTTGCATCAAATGACCACATAGTTCTTTCCTATTTTCCCTTGACTCATTTATTTTATCCTATAATGATTGAATGAATTTTTTGGTAGCCACAAGATTTTCTTTTAGTTCCATGACCTCTGCTTTAGACTGATCAAGATCATCAAGTGTCACCATAAGTTGTTGTTGAAGACCGCCTATGTCCATTATAATCCAAGATCCACCTCAAGTTGTTAAACTCAAAAGAGGAACCTACTCTAATATCAATTGTTGGACACCAGGAACACTGAGAGGGGGGGTGAATCAGTGTTCCACAATATTTGAATTTCAAATTAGATCTTAAACTATCAACAACAATATTAAACCTTAATAGCATCCACACAAAAAAAATGCATACACATTAACAAGACAATGTGATCACCATAACACCGAGATTTTTACGTGGAAACCCTGTTAGGGGAAATACCACTGTGGAGATTAACCCACAAAGTATACTCTATTAAAATTATGATAATAAAGGGAATGCACTTGCATTCAAGCACACTTCCTAGAGCTCACTGCTCAAAATACAAAAGAGAACTCACTGTCCAAAAGAGTTTGGATTAAAACTATTCAAAATATGAATTGAGAAAATAGCATCTCTGAATGCCTGGATTCAATTCCAATGAAGCACATGAAACAGATTCTAGACCTTCTATCCAATTCACACTTCTGCTTAGCTTTGCTCTGCTCTAGTCTGCTCTGCTATGCTCTCCTACAAAAAACCCTTCTGCTGCACAAAAAAAAATCGCTTGATAGATCCTCTAATATTACCTCATGTAGTTGTTCTGCACTTTTTCACACACACCTTCTCACTACTTCGTACATCACACATAAAATGAATTACCAATCTCACTTATATATTTGCTAATAAGAATTTTATTATTGTATGTCAGCTTTGAAACAGAATATAATATTCTTCCACATGTCGGCTCCAATCACCAATTAGAATTAATGTGTACCCACACAAGTCGGCTAGACTATAGTAGGGACCCAAACCAAAATTCCCAACATAAGAAATAGTTAAACACATACTCCTCATACATCTAGAACACACCATACATAATAGGTCAGCTACAATGAGAAAATAAGAAATAAATCAACTCATACATGGATCAATGTAATATCATAAAAGTTATCAAACAAGTAACATACATGATTGACAAGCTTCCCTAGGGATCCACACAACAAAATAATGATCCGGTGAAGTATCCAGATCAACTTACCAACCGGATACTCTGTTCTTCATGCATTATGCTAGTATAGTATTGAGTTCTACTTTCCTTGCCGATGGGAACTGCTTTTGAACTACGGACCACACTACTGACTCCAATTGCCATCAATGACAACACTAGCAGCAAAAAAATCTCCTAAAGCCATATTCCAACATAATCCTCCTTACTTATATAAAAAAAATTACTTAATAAGACACAACGCTCTACTTTTACTATTAATAAAGAATACTAAGTATATCAATAAGTCTAATATTCTATAATTCTCTAACTCCTCTATATTAGTTCAAAAACCACGACTTATAAAAATAAATTCTTTGAAAATAAGTATAACATAGGTAATTAAAATACATTTAATGTCATTTTAAATTAAAATCACTAAAATATAGAAAAAAAGGGGAAATAGGATAAAGTACTCCTAACCAAGTATTGCAATCATGTATCCTTGGATGTTTTGAGTGTGTAGCCTAATGTTGGTGAGTCACTCCAAATATTTAATAACATGGTAAATTATATAAGCTTGGAACTTGGCAAAAAATTTATTCTCATTGATTATCCATAATTGTATAATTACTAGCTTTGACATTAGAAGCATTTAAGGTGTATCTACATGGCCATATTCAAGAAATATTAAAAATCTACTTTTTGGTATTTTCCATATATTTAATAATCTACACTTTTAAAGGTCTCTTGGAGTGGAATCAAACTTGGAGACTTTTTTTCAATTTCCTAGGAGGGGTCTTCTAGGCTACCCTCTAACAACTCAAACTAGATCTTGAGTAGATCTTTCCAATGCATCTAAGGAATTTGTTTTTTTCTTGATGGACTAGGAGTTATGGCCCAACCAAGTTAGAGTATCAAAATTAAATAATTTTCTAGTATGATTTTAATTTCTTAGCTATTTTTTCTCCATTTGGATATCCATTTAATCTTCCACTTGGAGGACATGGGTGTGCTAAGTTTTCTTATTTTTTATGGGAGCCATAATTTCCTATGTTTCTAGAAAGTTTTCTAGTTTACTTTAGAAATATATAAATATGCTCAAGTCAAAGTAATGTAGTAGAGTGGAAAACATGAATCTTTTTCATAGATTTTTCTAGATTTGTATGATCTCTCAACTAGTAAATAAAATAAACTATCTTAGTGAGCTTCAAAAATTATTCTTTCATGATTGATTGTTAAATCAATTATTGGTGATCATATATCCAATCTCTCATTGGTCTATTATCCTATAAATTCATAAAAAATATTTAGATAGGTGGTTTCAAATCCATTGGATCTTGTATGTCAAATCACATGTGATTACAATATTAAAAACCTAGATTGAAGACATGAGATTTATCAGACTATCTTCCTTTAAGGTACACACAATAGTTGATTATTGAGGAATTAGTTGACTTCCTAAAACCCTTCAAAGTTGTTAGATGTTGGTTTTATCAGACCTATAAACTATTCTGAATGGATATCCAATCTAGTACCAGTCACCAAGCCAATAAAAGGAATTTGAATTTGTATAGACTTCATGGACTTAAACAAATCATGTCCTAAAGATGATTTCCCCTTGTCAAACATTGATATCATAGTAGATCAATTATCTAGATATGAGATGTCACTCATGGATGGAATTTTTGGCTATAATCAATTTAAAATTACTCTAAAGGATCAACACAAAATAACGTTTACTTGTCCTTGGGATACCTATTGCTAGAACTAATGCCTTTTTGGCCTTAAGAATGTTGGAGAAAACTATCAAAGGGATATGATTACAATATTTCATGATATGGTGTATACCCTTATGGAAGACTATGTCAAAGACTTATTAGAAAATATCTCACAAGAGAAAGTCATCTAGACATGCTTGACAGGATTTTCACCAGATTGGAACAATACAAAGTCAAATTGAATATGAAAAACTATGTATTTGGAGTAACTTCTGGAAATATCCTTGGATATATTATTTCTCACATAGGTATTGAGTTTGATCCTATGAAGGTGAAATCCATCATCGATATGCCATTGTAAGAGAACTTTGGTATAGAATAACTCTACACCATGCAAGATTTTTCTGAAGATTATAGCCACCCAAGATCTAAGAACTTCATGAAAGCACAAGAGAGATCAATATGTAATGCTCAATATTGGAATGGAATTTATTAACCAAGAATTCAATATGAAAATTACATATGAGACCACCTAGTTATATTGCCAAGGTGAGACATAGGATTAGAAAATATTATGTCAAGTGTATTAATCCTATTTCATGTGACAACTAGTCATAAATACCTAGGACACATGTTAAAAGTAAAAATACAAGATAAGATCTAATGAAAATTAACACCTTCTACAAAGATTCCCTCCTAGGACCTAAGTAAACTTAACATGTAAATGGGACCTACTAATGAATAGATAGGTAAAATACCTATTTACACCAACACCCCCTTTATGTGCAACTTAGGGAGTAGTCGATTATTATACAAATGACACAAATATGGGTCTTTGCTACAAGGCTATGTTAGGTACCCATGTACAAATGTAAATACAATCTCTCACAAATGGAGGAAAGGAAATTCAAACCCAGTGAGACAAAACTACTCTCCAAAAGAGAGATAAAAAATAACATGCTCTCAATGATGAATGAGAAGTCAAGGAAAAATTCCCCCATAAAAGAGAAGAAGAAGAGAGACCATGCAGCCCCCCCTCAATGTTGATTCTCGTACAATGTTGGTAGAAGCTCAGAATTGAATGTGGAAGATGATCTAATAGCATCAAAAAACATTCCTTCCCTTAGGAAGAAACAAAACCAAGATGGTATGCAGGGTGTCTTCCCATTCCTAAAAGGAAGATGTGGGAAGAAGGATGATGTGTGATGTCTCTACAGAATGCTCAAGTGTCTCCATGTTGATGTCGAATTCTATCACACTCTAAACATGTGTTTCAGGCCACATTGTTGAAGAAGACAATCCAAAATATCCTAGAAAATATTGCATAACATAATCCAAAGAAAAAGATACATCCTCTAAAGACAAAAAAGCCTCCTTCAAATGTTGTCCAAAATAATCCACACTCATGTTAAACTATAAAGGGTGATCATGTAGAGAATGAACAAGAGGGTCAAAGTGTTCCTTAACAACAACTAAAGAAGGATCACCTCCATCAAAGAGAAGATGAATACAATCAATGGTGTCTCCCAAATTTGAAATGCGGGACTCACAAAACAAACCAATAATGTCTATCAAGTATTAATCCCAAGTAGCCATCTTTGGAATATGATGAATGTCTTGTTGTACTAAATCATAAGGAGGAAAAATTGTGGCAACACAAGCATCCTCAGGTACAACAATAGATGGAGATGAGATCTCAGTGCATTTCATTCTAATACACCTATCATTCTCCATTGTGTCCTCAAAACATGATGAAGAAAGAACACCAGATGATTCTACCAATGTTGGATTACAAGAGTCCTCAACCTCAAGATGCTAACTCATAGATGAAGAAGATGAACCCTTTAAATTTGGATTAAGAGCCACCAAAACTGAAGTCTCAATAGAAGTCTTGATAGGAGGAGATGGAGAAGGTTTTGTGTCATAAAAATTACCAAACCTTTCCCAAAGAGTAAACTCAATAGCTATTTTATCATCAATAGGTTAAAACTTAGCAAGTGGAACAAGACAATCCACAACAAGATCCTTTAGGAATGGAGATTCATTCAAGTTTCCATACATCTTCCAAAGTCTATTCATAAGGTCATGAGGGATCTTAATAGCATTAGTGGCCATTTGTGTGTCAATATGACAACTACAACCAATTACTCCCAGAATATGTTCTATTTTTATGTCCCACACAACTCTCTTCCATTTTGATGAAGGTTTAGGAACTAGTCCATAGAGATATGGAAAAATATTAAGCCACCTACAATTTTTTAGGATTCCATCTCATCAAGACTTAAAGTTCCATTGAATTGATCTGATTACAATAGGATGCTTTTTGATACCCATATTAAACTCCTCAAATTTAGTCACACAATAGACCAATCAAGAGACATAAGCCAAAAAAATAAAATGATTATACCCCCAAATTACTTAATCGTGAAAACCCCCAAGCAAGATGTGATTTTTGGCACTTTATACTTAGTGTGATTTATTGGTGCCAATTGCCAACAACATTAAAGTAGTTTTGATCTTAGTGCTTACAAGTTGCCAAATTTGGCCACAAGATCAAAGTAAAATTTTTACATACAATGGGATCAATATGATCACACTACTAGTAAGTACACAAAAAAAATGCAATTTCAAAAAACTTCATCGAAAAATATTACCGTAGGAGTAAGAACGAACCCTTAGAATTTCTAAAAATGAGAATTTCTTAGCAACACCAATGAGAATTTGTAATTTATGCAAACACCAAGCACCAAAATTAAAAAACAGTTGCACCAATATGAAGATCATAAAATTCTACCCCAAATAAAAAGAAAAATCTTGAGAAAAGGAGTTAGAATGACCAAGTTATGGGCATTTGGAGTTTTCCCTCCAAAACAAAAATTGAATTGGAGAGGGTGGCAATTTTTTTATGGATGTTGATATCATTATTGATGTAGTGATGACATCAAAACTTCATATGATTAAGACTAATGGCTTGGTGGCCGTCAAAAATAATATTCTCTATCACAAAAAAAATATTTGTTGGGCAGTATATTCATTGGAATTGTGGTAAGAGAGGGAATGTGAATAAGGAGTAGAGAAACAAGAAAAATAGTTCAAATATCTCTAAATAAAAGTCCTTAGAAGATGGTGATTCTGATGCTTTGTTTATTTCAGCTAACACTATTAGTAAAAATGCTTGGCTTATTGATTTAGGTTATCCTATCATATGATTCCTCACAAGGAGTGGTTTACTTCATATTCAACTTATGAGGGGGGAGAATTTTTCCTTGGTGATAATAGCACAAAGAATATTTTTGGTAAGGGAAAAGTAAAGATGTGTTTTAGTGTGGAAGGGTTGAAACCCTTGAAGATGTTTTACATATTCCAAGATTTGTGAGAAATTCACTTTTAGTATCCAAGTTGAATGATTCTAGAATGTATGTGACATTTGACAAGTATAGTTGTACATTGGTAAGTGGGAGTTTGGTGATTGCAAAAGGATCTCAAATAGAGGACTATGTTTAGGCTTAATGCCTCCACTTTTTGTAAATATGCTAATGTAACTAGCACTGAATCTATGCATGTATGTTATAGCACCATATATTGGTTCACATAAGTGAAAAGGATCCTAAGACCATTTTGAATAAAAATTCAGTTGATGGTATTTTTGATTATTCTGTTGGAAAAAATGATTTTTGTGAGCATTGTGTGTTTGGTAGCAGAATAGATCATCATTTATTAATGGAACTAATAAAGCTAAGAGATTATTACAGATCATTTTTTCGAATGTGTTTGGACTAGTAGATGTTGACTCTTTTGGAAAATCTTGTTATTATGTTACTTTTATTGAGAATGTCTCAAAGATACACCTAGATTTATTTTATGCATGCAAAATATGAAGTTTTCACTAAATTTAAGGAATTTAAAGCCTTTGTTGAGAATAAAATGGATTATAAGATAAGGGCATTGAGATCTAACAATGGGGGTGAATATTATTCTAGGGAATTTGATGAGTTCTATAAGCATGTGGGTATTGTACAAGAAAAGACTACTCCTTATATACACCCCAATAAAATGGGGTAGAAAAAAGAATGAACCAATCCCTAATGAAAATATCTAGGAGCATGTTGACTGGTCCTAAGCTTGATATATATTTTTGGGCAGAAGTTGTAAGTACTACATGGTATTTGATTAATAGATCTCCTTGCTCAACTCTAGTTGATAAAAATCCTTGTGAAGTGTGGATAGGTAGAAAGTATTTTGTTTCAAATTTAAGGGTATTTGGTTGTGAGGCTTATGTTCATGTGTCTAAAGAGAAGTGATCTAAATTGAAACCAAAAGCACAAAAAGTATCTTTCATGGTTATGGTGAGAATGTAAAAGGTTATAAGATTTGGAATCAACTAATCCATAAAATGGTTTTCTATATAGATGTTTTTAGGGAGTTTAGACCTTACTCAGGTGAAGAACAACCTAAGGAGAAAGATAAGAAAAAATAGTGCACTTTGAGACAAATATATAAAATCAGGAAGAAGAGGGTTCAAATAGTTCAGAGGTTGTGCAAGATGAGAACACAGTAGAGGAAGAACATGTAGAGCCCATTACTCCTACCTTGAGGAGGTCCACTAGGAAATAAAATACAATTGGCAGGTATAGCCCATCAAATTACCATTGTATATTTGCTTTCTTAAGTACTAATAATGAACCTATATCTTTTAGGGAGGCTCTCTCTTTGACAAAAAGTGAGGCTTGGATGCAGGCCATGCAGGAGGAGATGATGGCTTTCGATAGTTGTGATACTTGGGATCTTGTCAACTTTCCCAAATGAAGGAAGCCCATTGGTTGCAAGTGGGTATTTAAAAATAAATTTGGTTAAATGGTTGGTTAGAGAGGTACAATGCCAGATTAGTGGCCAAGTGCTACTCACAGAGAGAGGGAGTTGATTTTGGTGAAATCTTCTTTCTTATTGCTAAGTTAACTTCTATTAGATTCCTATTATCTATTGTTTTTGCTTATAATTTTGAAATAGAGCAAATAGATGTTAAAATTGCTTTCTTGCATGAGGATCTTGAGGAGGAAATTTATATGCAACGCCTGACAGTTTTATTGTGAAAGGAAAAGAACACTTGGTTTGCAAGTTAAAGAGATCTTTATATGGGTTGAAATAGCCACCCATGATGTGGTACCAGAAGTTTGATGCATTTACACTAATGTTGGGTTTTTTTAGGAGGGAGGTGGATCATTATGTTTACATTAAGGTTATTGATGATTAGATACTAATCATTGTCTTATATGTTGACAACATGCTACTTATGGGTAAAAACAAGGTGATGATTAGGGAGCTTAAGGATCAAATTTATATGGCATGTTTGATATGAAGGATTTTGGGGGCTACAAAATATATCCTTGGGTTAAGTCAGAGTAAGTGCATGTTGATACCATTTTGTAGAGGTTTAATATGCATGACAATAAATTAGTAAATACTCCATTTTTGGTTGGTACTAGGTTGAGTTTAGACATGTATCCTAATTCTAATCATGATTTGAAGAGATGTCTAAAGTTCCTTATGCTAGTGTCATTGGTTATTGATGTATGAAATGGTTTGCACTAGACTAGATATAGCCCAAGAAGTGGGAGTTTTGTGTAGGTTTATATCTAACCTTGGTAGAGAGCATTGGACTTTTGTTAGAGTGCTTAGATATTTGTGTGATACTTCTAATTGTTATTTGGTTTATCGTTGTATTGATGATGTGGTTAATTAATTGGACATATAGGGTTTTGTTGATGTAGATTGGGCATGTGTCTTGGATAGTTGAAGGTCCACTAGTGGCTATGTTTTTACTTTGTTTGGAGGTCTAATGAGTTGGATGAGTAAAAGACAACCTATGGTTGTATTGACCACCACCGAAGCAAAGTATATGGCTACTACACATGCCTCTAAGGAATCATTTTGGTTACATATACTTGGTAAAGGTATTTCTTTTGATTGTAGGATTATGAAAATTGGATGCAACAATCAAAGTGCCATATGTTTAGCCAAAAATCCTATGTATCATGCTCATACTAAGCATGTTGATGTTCAGTATCATTTTGTGCAATAAATGGTTGATCATGGTAAGGTCTTGATTGAGAAGGTTGACACTTTGGATAATGTTGCAGCTTCTCTCATAAAGCTTGTGACCACATATAAGTTCTCTTGGTGCAGGAAGGCCATGGGCCTTGATAATGTTGGGAATTAAGGTGTCTCAACCTTGGAAATTCTAAGTTGTTTATTTATTCTTATTTTTGTTTTTCCCATGGATAAATTTCATTTATGTTATTAAATAATTGTTCTCCATCAAAAGGGGTGTGATATTTTGAGTTGGCACTTTTGCCACATGTTGGTGCCTTGAAAAATAAGTTATTAGTTATCAAAATCCACTTAGTGGTATAACATGGACAACCTATTTTTAAGGATGTTATGACCGATTCTATGAAAACTATAAGGGCTAAAAGTGGGGGATATTATTTTGAACATGAGAATCATCTATGACACACATAAGAGAATCTTTTCATAGCTATTTATGACTTATGATGCATGTAAGAGCATCTCCTATTTTATAGGTATTCTTATGACATCTTGTAAGAAGGTGTAATGTCATGTAAGAGACCATGTTTCACATGTAAGGGGTCGTATGGATTTTTACCATGGTTTTTCTGAACCTTGTTTTGACCCATGGCAATGTTTTATTGTGGTATTTTGAGCCCCCATGAGTCTATATATTGAGGGGTTGAGATGGAGACACTATGAGAGCTTTTACAAGTACACAGATGCCGCTAGATTGAAGAGGAGTTAGAGTGATTGTATTGTGAAACACCATTGTTGTTAATACATCTATCCATCTCTTCTTTGGTGGAGTTTTTTCTTAAAAGGTTTTCTCCACATAAACACTGTGTTATGTGTTGTGCTTTTCATTCTTTGCAGTTTTTTTGTTTACAGTTGTTTAAATCTCCATATGGTTTACCCTCAATAATCTGGTTTACAGTAATTTGTTAAAGCTTCCATTATATCTATTCCTTTACCATTTTTCTAATAGATCACTACACTTTATTATAATTTTTATTATATCTCATCAATGTAATTGCAATGTATAATGTCAAGTGGGAGAATGTCAAGATAGGTGACATTATAAGTGCTATCCTAAGCTGATTTTATGTGTCTCCATGTTCTTTGGAAAGTGTCCTAAAGGACGTGAGAGTTAAAATATTTATTATTTATTTTCCTATGACAAATTGTAATTGCATTCATAGAGGTGGACCCACTATGGTGATAGTTATAGAGCATCCTAGGTGTATATTAATTTTGGGCGTCCACTTTTTGGGTGGGGACCACCCATAAATGCATGTCTTGCATGTAATTTGCATGTTATCTTGGGTTGGGGGCCCAAGCTTGCATGTTCTATGTTTGAGCTTTCAGATCCGTTAGAGAGTAATGGCACACTTGAGATTGACCAATTATGATTGGCTCTAGATTAGACACCCATGTGAAGGCCATATGATCATTTAATAATTTTCACCATGCCTATGGGTTGTCCACTAAGGGGGGTGTGAGTTTCTCCAAGTGGTTTTACTTTTTATTTCAAGATACCAGGAGTGGTATTCTCTCCCATAAACTTATATATGTTGGAGCATTGAGATGGTGGTTTCATAAGTTTTTTTGTAGGTTGTCAGAGTAACAAAGTGTTGCCAAGATTCAGAGATGAGTGTTGTATTGTTGTAATTCTTTGAAAATTAATAGAAGCATTTCATCTCTTTGGGTGTGGAATTTTTTCATGCAAGTGTTTCTCTACATATATCTTGTGTCACTTATGGTTCTCAACTTGTGGTATTATTATTTTCCTTTCATTGTTGAAATTGTTAATCACATAATTGGTAATTTTGAATACACATTTTTAGATTTGCAACCACTTATTTAAGTTCCTATTGCTACAAGTTTAAGCTTGATTTCCAACATTGTGAACATCGTGGATACATGAGCTTGAGCTCTTTTTTCTATCTCCTTGTTTCTGGATGGCCCATGTTCTTGGATTGCATCAGTTGGAACTGGCTTTCCTTGAACCTTCAAGGCTTCCATAATACTAATTTTTTTAGGGATTTCCAAAATATTCCATAAATATATGTTAGCCAGAGCTCTCTTAAGTTTTTCCACCACATTAAGTGATCCTGAGGGTTGGATTCTAGGGTCTTTCGCTTTACCCAGAACCACTTCACTATATTTTTGTAATGATGGGGGCGTCACTTGTTGTCCTTGATTTCTCTTGAAAGTAGCCCTAGGTCATGGAGTAGTCTCTTGATTCTCATCTAGCTTCTTTTTAGATTAGGTGTAATAGCCTAATTGAACTTGAGGAGACTTTGATGAAGAAGCATAATTAGAAAACATCATATCTTCCCCCTCCATCCAAAAGAAAAGCACGTGATCAAAAGAAATTTCTCCTTCTTGCTATAGCAACATTTCCTACATTTGGGATATTAGGATTGAATTTTCAACTCCTAGAGATTGATACCCATAGGCAATTATATTAGGCACAATCCCTTGACTCCACCATTCTATTATCTTCTATTGAAGGTTACCCCTAGGATAGGTTTGAGGCAAGTGTGTATCATTACATGGGAACTGTGCCAAGAGTTAGAATCATTCACCAAGTTATTCTGGCCATTGACTAACTCTGTGTTTTGATTTGATGGTATAGTTTTCAATGGAGTAGGGACAAAAAACAATTTGATTTGAAGGTTGAGCCTAAATATTTGTACTTTTTTGCCTCCTTGATACTAGTTATACTAAGATGGGGGCCTTTCACTCTAGTAATTTTTTTAGGAAGGCTTAGGAGACATAGCCTATTACTTCTTTAGATTAATAATTTCATTGGAAAACATTCTTAAGAGACTCTTCATGTCATTCATTTCCATTGCAAGAGAAGATTAGGCAGATGCACTTGTTAGGGAAAAAGGATGCACATACATAGAAGGGGGCACTTGTGAAGTTCTCAGAGCCTCTTCTTACATAATGAAATTGATATTTTAGGGAACACGAGCATGGAGGGCCAAGGGTGAAGCTTTCATGCATCTATCAAATTATTCTCCACTCTAATAGCCAACTCATATGCATTATATAATGTTTGGCATCCATGGGATTGAATCATCACAACTATGTTTGAATTAAAGGATTTGATATAAAAAATAATAGCCATACCTACTGGTGGTCGGGCCACTATCAGAATCCTTTGCCAAGTTATGTGGAACCTAGTATTAAAATAAGTTATGACCTCTTATGGGGCCCTTTTGATAGTAATTAGCTATTGGAGGAGGGATGACTGATCTCCCTTTTCAATAATCTATCAAAGAAACTATTGCCAAGTTGATCCCATGTACCAATTAAATTTGGAGAGAAATACTAGTGCCAATCAAGGGCCTTCCCTTTAAAAGATTTGATGATTAATTTAAAGGTCAATACTAACAGAAACAACAACCTTTCTATAGATATGAAAATGGTTAGACATTGTTTACCAATCACCAAAAGGTAGTTTCAGGAGGCTAATTGGGACTTGTTCACCCATGGGCGAATGGGTCTCTACTTAGGGTTTTCAACAAACTTTCAAGAGCCTTTGATGTCAATCTGAAGATTTTGTTTGATCTGAGTTGCAGTGTCAGAAAGTCGAAAATAAGATTTGTAGGTGAGTTTCTGTGAATTGACAACTTTGACAACTTTTAAAACCTTGAAAACTTTTCCAATCTTGCTTTTCAAAAGATCTTCAATCCTTCTTCAACCTAAGATCTTCAATACAAAAACAAGAGGGAAAAAATTGTTTGTTTTTGGTGAATGTGGGTTTGCCTTGGTCAAACCTCGTTTGGGTAATTAAACCTTGAATTGAAATAATGAAATAAAAAAAAAGAATGATGAATGAACTGTAATGTAATGAACTACAAGTCACCAAACCCTTGAAAAAACCTTAGGAATTCTGAAATCTTGATCTCAATCTTGCATGAAATGGATTCAATGAATATGGATCTTGATGCTTGAAATATGACTTTGAATGCTTGACTTGATCTTTGAAACCAACATCACAATGTTAGCTCCAAAAACATGCATGATGCAAGAAGAATTTGACATGATGTTTGAGATCTTGATTGCTACAATAAATCATTGATAAAATTGCTCTTGAATGCCTTTGATAATCAACTTTGCTCTTGTAAACTTGAATTATTGCTCTCATTAAGTTCTAGCTTTCTTTTCTAGGATTTGAATGATAAAATAACCTTGTATTTATATGTGTGTATCCTTAATTTCCCAAAAATTAAACATTACAAGACAACATGAAAATTTTAATTTAGAGACATTAAAATACCACCAAAAACATAATTTAAATTCAAGCTCAAAGGTCTAGGGTGGACCCATTCACCCATGGGCGAATGGGTTCCAGGTCCCTATTCTTGGAACACACATTGCTCAAGGTAAAGTGTTATGTGTTGGCATTAATTATTGTTGGGTTTCCCTTTCGAAAAATGCAATTTATCAGGCTTGTAGATGTAAAATATGGCTTATTAAATCATAATTAAGTTCAATTTAATTAAGAGATCCCAAATAAAGTGTGAAAATGTAAAGTACATTTTTCTACACTACATTTAGCCCCCACTTTAGTGAGAGGATGAGTGCAAGCACAAACTCACACTAAAGTAGAAAAATATGCACCAAGAGGGGGTCCAAGTGTACAAATGTTAGTGAGATAAGATGAAACAGATCAAGGAGGTCACCAAGCCTCCAAGATCAAGATCCCATGGAAAACCAACATAAGCACAAAGGAACACACACAAGATGTATGATATGCAACAACAATACAAGATACACAAACATACAATGTTAAAGACTAAAAGAAAGAAAAAGAAAAAGAAAAAGAAAAAGAAAAATGGTTGGATCAAGCCTCAATTATTTTTCCAATTTGATGTGGATCAAGCCTTAGTTGTTTTTCCAAAATCATTTACAAGTGAAACCTATTTTCCACTAAGCAAACAACAATGCACACTCACACATACTAGTGAAATCCACTATCCACTAGGTGAGCCCTAGAAAGTGGCCAATGAGAGAGTCTTATTAGGCTCCCATTGGACTAACCACATCAAACTTATATACCTATGATAAATCTGATAAGACACCACACAATATAAATTTTGAGCTTGATAAGGTTTAGCAAGTTGCGTTATGCTAAGAGCTTGTGAACAAACATGCACCCACTGGAAAGCAAGATGTGTTATGCTTGGTGGCCATGAAAAATGTTGTAACTTTGAGATTCACAAGGTTAGCAAGCTATGTTATGCTAATCACTTGTGAAATAAAATGCAAATAAGACATTTAAATGGGTTTTTCTTAGTTCATGTAAGGTCTCCTCTTAGGGAACATCATGCCTAATGTCTCAAAGAGAGGACAAGTCGAGGATAAAAGATTCACAACCTAGGGAATGCAATCTGTAGCATTACCACTTAGAGGAATGTCATATGCTTAGAAAGGTTAGAATCTTGGAGGACATCAAACCCAATGACACCACCAAGAAGAAGACACATTGCATGAAGTAAGAAGACCGCACTATGAAACATGAGTTATAGTAAAAAATGATAATGCCAATGTATGCCCCCACTTTAAAGAAATTTCTAAACACCATGTTGTGAGCAATTACTTTAAAGTAGAAAATTATAAATGTTAAACAATAAGACATGAGAGCTTATTTGGAAAGCCCTATGTCAAGCATATGTTTCCAAATGAGGTTACGTCATGAAAAGGGGTCATCCCTAAATAAAATCCCAAACACAAAGGGGATCCACGGATTTGGAGTCAACGTATGTCTTTGCTACAATGATATCATAGAGTTTGGAAGTGTCATCGTTCCCCCAAATACTCACAGAACTAGAGGAATGACACATAGAGAACGAAAACAAATAAAATATTTTGGGTCAACATAGAAGAGACTTAAATTTCTTGATGCCTTGCATCATCCCCAAAAGGAAAACACAAGACTAAAGAAAGAGATAAAGATTTACATCATATAGAAGAATGTAGGTACAAATAGAGGAATGGACATAAATACATGTCAAATAGAATGATATGAGGGATCACATTACGCACATGCAATCACACAAAAACCATGAAAATAATACAAAGAAAAGACTAGTATAGCACATGCGAGTCAACCTATAGTAGGTCATTTGCATCCCAATCTTGTTTAGTATATGCAGAAGGCAGATAACTAACCAAAGGGACAATGACAAGTGTCATACTAGGAACATCACTAGGTTCAACACATGGTGAGTCACTCCTTTTAGGAGGATCATCATGGTTGGTATCATCTAAGCTCATGAAAGAGGAAAATAATGAATTCAGCTCATTATGCACTTCTTCATCAATCTTAGCAGTCTCATCATCATCCAAGTTAATCACAATTGGAGTTCTAATGATAATATCCATGGAAGGTTCTTGTTCTTGTTGTGGTCAAGATTTAGGATTTTCTTGTTGTGGCGAAGGTGGAGAATCATCATGCATTGCTTGAGTTGTTGTTTGATTTTTAGTTGTTGATTCATGTTTTTCTTGTATCAAATGACCAATAGCATGATTTCTATGCCTATGCTCTCTAGAATTTTAGTTTATTTTTGTTATATTTTCAAGTTGTGATTGTGTAAGAGCGGGTTTATCAACCATAGTTTTCTTTTATTTTTGTAAGGGAAGAATGGAAGGAACTATGGGAGGTTGTTCAACCACTTTCTCTTTAACTTTATAAACTTGTTTTATTTTAGGAGGAACAACAAGACTTATTTGGTTATCTCATGGTCTCTTATAGGAAATGGGTGAAGGATTTGTTATAGTTTGGCCTTGGTTACTTGGAAGGGCTTTTGGTTCAATCATGGTTTCATCAAGGATAAGAGGCTCAATTGTGGGTTGAGGCATACTACTAAGGGATAATTCTACTATACACTTTGCCTTAAAATTTTGATAATATTTGAAAAATAAGTCCTCATGAGGCCTAATATGTTCGATAGGTTTAGGCCAAAAGAAATCCAATGAGAAATTCCCATGGGAAGAAACAAGATTAAAACCACTATGATGCACAATAAATATCTCTTTGCCAAATGGAAATTTTAAGAATTTATGCACTACCGATGTGGGACAACTTTCATGGAGTGAATCAATGGGTAGCCTAACTTCACATGAAGTTGATCTAACATCAAGATGATGGAGAATGATACATTCAATCTCTTTGGTCCAATTTGTAAAGGAAGAGTTATCAAACCTATCATAGGGCAAGAAAAACCATTATGTGTTTGATCCATGCTTTCGATTATTCATAAGTATCTTGGTAAAGTTCATGTACAAAAAAGAATTCTCCAGTGATCATGTTCTCTACATAGACGAGATCAATTAATATCCCATTAGTAGGCTTTTCATTGATTCCTTCAGCTATGTAAGGAGGACCATCAGGTGTATGTTTAAGTATGTCATTTTGTGAGAAAGCAATATCAAGGGACATATTGGTTGGGCCCAAGTACAAGATTGAACTTCAATGAAGTTGACCGTAGGGTTTATAGGATGCTTTTTCATGTGGTGATCAATGATGTAAACAAGACTATGAAAAATTTCTATTCCTTGTTCATATTTAAGCATTTTCCTTATGTTATCTATATGACAAAAATCATGGTACTAGCAATGTATTCAAAATGACCAAAGTTTTGAAATTTGTCAAATTCTTCATCCATTTTTCTAAGGTTCTATTGAAGAACATTAGAAAGCATTGATTCAACATTAGTAACATTTTTTGTTGGTAAGGAGGTCATAGAGAAAGAATTGTCAAGGGCATGGTCCATAGTGTGTTGACTAGTGTCAACACTATGAGTGAAAGAGCTAGAAAACCCAAGATCCACGACAAGTGATGTAATATGAGATGAAATGGGTCTCAAACTACGTCTCATGATAGTATTGGCAAGAGGACACCAAGTTGTGAAGCTCATACAAGTTTCACCGAACCTAAGGTGCACCCAAAATAGATAATAAGCACTAGATAAATGCAACAAACACTCAAAAATAGGAAATGTAATGTAAAGAGAGCTAATTTTTAGATTTTAAACAAGATAATATGTTGATTATACTATGAAAAAACCTAAAAATGACGTCTTGTAATTCCAATTTTGATATTGAAATGCACTTGAATTTGACCAATTGACCTTAATGTGAATAATTGTAGAAAACATAAATTCTAGAAACTGAAACAAAGATCTAAATGCAAAAACACAGAATGCAAACTGAGGGTTTTTAATGCCTAAAAATTTACAAACAAGCCCGATCAGGGACTCATTCTCCCATGAGTGAATGGGTCTTTCTTCACAGTTTTGAAAAATCAAATTACAAATTTATGAGTTGATAATTATGCTTTTAGATTTTGGTTGCAAACAGGTAGTTATATTTTCAGATTTCTGGAAAATTAGTTCCAAATGCAAACACAAAATAATGTCAAATGACAAATAAAAGGACCTAATTTGAAATGCAATTTTGATTCAATTTTTTGATTTAAGTGACTGATCATGCAATGTTATGTAAAAAATCTATAAAATGAGTTAGATTTTTTAATTTTTGTGATTTTAAAGAATGCAAAAATGAAAACCTAAAACCCTAAATGAGATGTATTGTAATGCATGTTAACAACCCTAAATAAGATTCAAACCAATGCAATACAATGCAAAGTAATGCAAATCCGAGATCTAGGGTTTGAATGGACTCCAAATTTTAGAAATTTGTTGTACAATGTTGGGTTCACCACAATGAAACAACAAAAAATAGGTTGTGGTTATGAGAGGGGGGTTCACCAATTTAAAATGTAGACCTATTTGTTGCAAGAATAGAGAAAGGAATGAAGGTGTTTTCATTTATGTCAATTGGTCAACTGGTTATCTACTTGTTGTTGTTGGTTGTATATGTTGAGGATGTTAAGAAAATTGTATTAAAGGAAGATTACAAGTATTCAGTTGTTGCTCTGGTATTTTCCCCTATGTTCATGTGGTTTAGATATGTTGGTCATGATTGTTGAAGGTTGTTATATCCAGATGTTTTGTTGTTGGTTCGTTGTGAAGTTCGAGTTGTGTTCACTAATTGTGAACTATGTTTCTCTATGTTTTGGTTGAAGTCCGGGAGAAAGGTTGTTGGTTTGGATTTCTCTTTGATGAAGTATTTTGACTTGTGGTTCTAGAGTTAATATTTTTTGATTGCATTGAAGATATTTTTGGTTTCTAGAATTTTTGAGCTTAATTGTTCTATGTGTTTTACACTAGTTTGGTCGACCGTGTATTGAGCACTATCTTCGAAGTTAATGAAGTGTGTTGGATCCATTTTTAGGTCTCGATGAAGTCTTTTGTGGGTATCCCTCATTCTAGTTCCACCCTAGGATTTTTGACACTGTCCTAATTCAAATTTGAAGTTGGATGGCCGGCTTTGTATCTTTTTCAAGGTTGGAGATAGTATATATATAGGATGAGCTAGTAATGAAAATCATACAAAAATAAAAGAAGGAAGATAAGTGAAAGAATAGACGCAAAATTGATGCTATTCTGAAAGTGTGTGTGAGTTGTGTGTGGGAGATCAATGCAAAGCTTAATGCTAAGTTTCCAAATGTAGTGAGCAGAAGGCGAACTCTATCATTCATGCAATTTGATCAAGTAACTGTGGTGGAATCCTTTGTTGCATTGAGATTGTAATCTCTCTGTAGCAAGTATTCTTTGTCTTCTTTGTATCTTTGTGGTAGTGATCCCTCTGATTTGTAGCCCCAGGTGGACAGTAAGTCCTTATTTTAGGAAGTGAGCCTTGTTTCAATCAGTGAGCCTTTTTTGTAATCGGTTTTGATATTCTCTATAGTATGAGTTAATCCTCACTATGGTTTTTCCCTTATTGGTGTTGAACAGTCTGGATAACTGAGAGGGGGGATGGAATCAATTATCATAAAACAATTTCTTTACTTTAATTAATCCGAAGTAGGCTTATATCAATCAGATAATAATCAAACAGATATGAACATGAAAGCACACAACACCATGCATAATGAACACTAGAACTTACGTGGAAACCCAAGAAGGGAAAAACCACAGAGAATGCTAATTCTAAATTATATAACATCGGTTAAGGTGATTTTTATAAAGGGGTCACTGCCAAAATTCTCATTGCAGGTAAGGCTCACTACTGATGGGATCATTGCCCAATTAAAACATCTGATTATAAAATAGTCTCATTGATAAAAATGAACTAATGAAGCTACATCTATAAATGCATGAATTAGTTCTGGTTACGAGCACAATATTTGTCTACAATAGATCCGGTCAAGAATCTTCTACACACCTTCCTCACACAACCTCTACAAAGTAGATTAAGTATTCTTCCTGACACTTGCTTTCATCTTTCTTATCACATAATCCTTTGCACCCTTTTATCTGTTCGCACACACCATACTCCACTCAGCTTACTTCATCAAACAAAATCAACTTTTACTTATACCATTCCATGCTTTCATAATCTCCCAGGTCGACCAAACACATTGTCTTCATAATATCTCGGCCTAGCAAAGACATGTCGATTTGAAGAACAACCTTGAAATATTCAATAAGGCTTTGCATGCTAGCACCATACCAAAAGATAGGTCGCACATAAAGATTTTCTTACCACATTACCAAGGGACCCATAAATAGGTCATAGATAAGATAGATTCATTACATAACATAATTATCAAAAGATAACAAACTTTGAATTACATGAAATATATTCTAGATCTGATGGGAATGCCACAACCAAGACCAAATCTTGATTAGCATCAATTTCAATATCAACCAGAGAAACACAATTAGACATTGTAGACACATAAAATATACATGCATCTAATCCAGAATCACTAATTTTATTTCATCCTTAATCATCCCTCTACTAACCATTTTAATCAAATAATCTTTATCTGATTAAAATTCATCATATTTCCTCTTTTAATCAATCTTTATTTAATTAGATAAATCAACTTTATCTAATTAAATATATCATTCTATTTGATTAAATCATATTGGTCTCTTTAATTAAATAAATCAAGTTTATTTAATTAATCTCCTAGAGTTATCTCTTTAATTAAACAAATCAATTTTTATTTAATTAATCTGCTAAAGTTCCTTCATTTAATTGAATAAATCCAAATATTTAATTAAATCTCTAATGTTCTTTATCTTTTCATTTAATTTAAATAAATCTAAATAGTTAAGTTAAATGTCACAATCAACTAACCTCCATTAAAATTAATCAAATCATGATTAATGCTAATCCTAATCCTCCAATTCTCTAGATTTTGCTACTTGCTCAATAAATCATTTCTTTTGATTTATTAATTCTTTTAATTTCTCTCAACATGGCATCAAAAGGGAATATTCCTCCAAATTTGAAAATCCCTCCAAATGGGATTTGTCCTTCCAACAAAGCATTTAACTCCTCTTACATGTCCTTGTGCATTGAGCCAAGTGGCATTTAATCCATTCCTTTCCCCCTCCAACATGTCATTTCATGAATTTCAAATTCCACCTAAGATCATTTATTGTGCACATTCATCAAAATGTGCTCAACCTTCATCCTCTCACATCTTGATAAGTGGCACTTGGCAATTGGTGGATGATTGATCCCACATTCATCCCTTTTGCCTCATTTTTCAACATTCTTATCTTTAAATAAGAGGCTTTTCTTCTCATTTTGGATCCACAAGTGATGCATTTTGAATCCACCATCTTATGCACAAGTTCACTATTGTCATTTGAATTCATAGCATTTTCATCATTTAGCTTCTCAAGGGTTGGGAAAGGGCTACTTTTCATATCAAAGTGGCACCAATCCACTATGGAATAGGTATACACCATGCTTTTTTATGTTCTCAATTAGTTATTTTTATTTACATTATGAGGCATGATGGATTATTTCATAGGAGTACTACTTTGTTTGCTTGTTTTAAACTAACATCATGCTAATGTGTATGGAATAGTTTAAGTTGTTTTGCAGATTTGTGGTGTTACATTTGGAATAGCCACTTCCCATGTCTAATGAAGATATCCAAGAACCCTTTATAAGCAATCCATCCTTCGAAATTGACACATGTCAAAAGAAATTCCCAAATCATTCAAGATCAATGATTCCCCAATGTGATGGTAGTAGTACCTTAGTTCTTTGATTCTGAATGTTTTGAGATGTCAAAAGCAATTCCCTAGTGTGATGGTAGTAGTACCTTTGTTCTTTGATTCTTCATGTTTTGAGATGTCAAAAGCAATTCCCCAGTGTGATGGTAGTAGCACCTTTGTTCTTTGATTCTGCTTGTTTTGAGATGTCTTGTTTAGTAAGCATTCTCTGATAAATGACCACTATAGATGACGTGATTTCAATTTGTTGCTCTGCTGACTCTGAAATATCCTATTTTGTCTGACCTTTTTCTTTGAGTGGATAATGTTGGATATCTTCATACATGATGTCCTCAGTCTGAATTTGGGATATATCTGATCCCAATGTTGACACAACCTCTTGACATTGGAGATATTTTTCTTGATGTGGTTGTGGACACAACTCAATGCTTTGATGACATGGTTTAACCAATGAAAGAGTGTATTGATTTTGGGATGGAGATGTCTCTTGGCACAATGAATCAACTATTTTGGTAAGTGTAGCAATTTGATCTCGTAAAATTTTATCTTGATTTTGATCTTGACACCCTTGATATAGTTGATTTGGTTTTTGTTCAAGTAGATTTGGAATGTATACTTGTGGTGTTTGCATGGGATCATGGAAAAATTGATTTTGGACAATGTTATGATTTGGGATGATGCTTAGATTTGGCATTATAGTTTGAAATTGAACATTGTTGTGGTTATGAATCACATTGCCTTGATTTAGGTAAATTTGATTTTGCATGGTGTTACCTTGACTTGGATTAATACATGGAGTTGTTAACATCTTGTTTGGACTTTGAACAACATTTGTATGATTCACAAACATATCTATCCCAATGTTTACCAAGTGTGGATTTGAAATATTAATTTTTGGTAAACTTGTACTTGGTATATTCACATTTGGCTTGTATGGATTTGGTGGGATAATGTTGTTTTGTTGAAGACTCATGCATTGATTGTTTGGTTGATAGATTTGTAGGTTTGGACTTTGATTTAAATCTACCACAGGGAAAGGTGTTCCAAAATTTAGATTGGGGATACTCACATTTGTTGTACCATTGAGGTTTGTAGGAGATAATGATCCCATGTATGGATTGTATAAATGTGAGTTTTGATAATCAATCAACATTGTAAGGATTTGATAGTTTTGTTGACTTGGATTACTCATGATGCATGGATCAAGTTTATATTCCATGTTTTTCTTGTGTTTTGACCTTGTTGACCTCTAAGGGATTTACGACCAAATGATGAGATGATAGATGAAAGGGGTGAATGATATGGGTGTTGAACTTTTAGGAACCTTGGAGGAAATACTAGACTTTAGGACTTTTGGATTTTTGATTTGGATTGGATTTTATTTGATTTGATTTTGGATTTGATTTGGATTTGATAATGAACTCATAGACTCCAAGAGGTTGGATGTTGTCTTGGAATAAATTTGTCCACAAGGTGATAATTTAACTAAGTGTATAAAGAAGGACTCATCTACACACACCTAGTCAAACAAGATGATTTTGATTTGATCTATAGGATTTTGCCAAAAGTCTAGTATGAATGATTTTCCAATGGTTCAAAATTTGTTTGTGAGATGGGATTTGATTGATGTTTGAGGATGGATGAAATGTTTGATTTTGATCCTAAATGAACCTAAGAAAGACTTGTTTACAAGATCAAGGTTTTGAAGAACATGCTTTTCTCTAAGAGTAGTTCAAACCAAAAGATCAATGTTTGCCTAAAAACCATATGACCAAAAGATACCAAGCATATGTGTGGGGTCCAATTGTTTCTTGACTTTTTCTAATGAGAATCCCAAGGGAAAGCAATAGCACGTGAATTTGTCCAAGGATATTTTCTTCTCCTAAAGGGCTTGAAATTTGATGCTCCTATTGAATGTTTGTTGTTCCAATGTTTTAGATCAAGCAAAGTATTTTGATTCCAAAGTCATGCACAGTCCTATGGATGAAAGACAATATTTGTTGGGTTCCCACTTGGATAAATCCAACTACACCTACTCTTAGAGGATGATTAGATGCTTGGCCACATAGGATCCCCTCCACAACACACACTTCTCAGGTCAGCCAAGCATCAATAACCATGAAACTCCCATAGAAAACTTTTCATCTCTTCTAAGAGTCATAAAAATATGGGGCAGCTTCAAAACGACCATTCTTGCACCAACAAATAGATTAAGTATTTTGGCCTTCTAAACAAGAGGTTTTAGTATAGGCATTTTGTTCATGGGGGATCATCCATGAGGAAAGAGACTATTGCTACCCTTCTTGTTGGAACAATCCTCATGATACTTGAACTTTCCTCAAGTACCCACACTTATATCTCAAGTAGAAGTCGCTTGGCTTTAGCGTGTTCCCGATTGGGTCGTTCCCTTGGGTGAATACTTTTTCCCATAAGGCAGTCCCTCTAGAGATAAACAAAAGTGAGCAAGCACATCCGTAGTTTGATCAATCTTCGTTGAGAAACAAAGAAAGAAAACAAATGATATACCTAACTCACACTCACAAAATTTTTTCAATTTTAAGAGCCCAATTGAAATGTGGAAGCAATATTTTATGCCACTTAATGTCACCAAAAAGACTTTTGATTCTCAAGATCACCGTGAAGCGCAGGAGAAGTGCATACGCCTTTTTAGATGATATTACTTTGAAAAAAATATTACAAAACATGGAAGAACATGTTCATTTTAACCTTCAAAGCAAAAATGGATTCTTTTTAAGCACCAACTTTAAAGTGTGAGATTTTCTTGTTCAATTGTTAAGTCCCCAAAAAACCTTCTAGTAAGTGTCTAAGGTTCATTTTTAGCCCAACTTTGAAAAAAAAATCCAATCAATGATTAATTTTAAACCCCAAATTGATCTAGTTGGCCTAAATAGAAAACAAAAGAAACCATGAATACTCTAGACTATTACAATAAGCATTTAAAAATTCTTTTTTCAAGTCCAAGTTCAATGTCCACTTCTCCAATTCAAAACTGCTTGTGATTTTTCTAGATTTCTCCACCTTGCTACACTGTTGTATTAGTGATCCCAATGTGATAGAGGTTGGCACTGGTTCTTTATGCAAACTTTGAAGTTTCAATCATGTGTCATCCTACACCTGTCATCAAAACCAATAGCTTTTGGTAGGGTCATTGTCTTCACTAGAATGATACAGACTCCTACAAGCTCAACTATCAATTGTTTCACTGTATTCATAGTGTTGGTTTCATAATGACTTTTAGCTTGTTGGAAAAATACAAATTAGGGAATAGTTCCTCACGCCAAAGGATATGTGACAGTATATTAGAGTTTCAAAAAATCACAGTATTGTTACATTTATCAATGATATCCTCGGTTTTAGAAAAAATACAAGATCACTTCAAAAAGACCTTTTGGGTCAGTTCAGCTTTATTTAATATATGTCAAAAGATATAAAACATAATATCAACCTAAAAGATCTCATAAAGTAGAATATCATTTTCTTTTCACACATCACAAAGCAGAATATTGAGCTAAAAAATAAATCTGAGAAACGTCACTTCGAGAAGGCCATTCAATTCTAATAAAATAGATTCTACCACCACAAAAAAGGCTACCAATCTCCTGCTATCGATCTCACTCTTTGTTGGCTGGTTTCATGAATGCATTGCCTGATATAACAAATTGTATTACAGAATATAATGATCTCACAAAGAAGTCAACACTTCAAACAGTAAATGATTACCTCTGTGAAGTTATCAAGCCTTGTGCCAATGTAGAAGCCAGAGTGGAAAGTGATGAAATTTATGAGAAAGAATCAACAAATCTTTGCAAATAATTTATAAAATATAATTGTAACCTGGCGGTCAAATGAACAGTGATGATCATTTCAACATCTACTTAACAGGCCACTTGCCATGTGAGCATATTTCTCTTTAAATGTCCCCCCCGATGATTCAATAAAACCAACGTTCTCCCTCAACAAATGATGCGTCCTTCTATAGTTGTAAACTCTTCTACAGATGCCTTCAGTGTCACAATCAACCAATGATGAAAAATGCACACTTATTCACAATTGAGTGGCTTGGATCAACAAACAAAGGAAGCTAAATTTGATGGAGTGAGAGTCAAGTTAAATAAACAAAAACACTGTGAGAATAAGTAATTGATATTAAATCTACTGCAACAAAGATCGCACACCTTTTATCAGCTTGAAAAGGTAGGCAAATTGTGGAAGCATATATTGTTAACCCTGCATTATTGAATGAGATGAAAACCTAAAAGCTTATTAAAACAGATACAACCACTCTAATGCCATAGAATAATGATTAAGGGGATCAATGCGTCCTAAAGGAAAGCACATTGTCAGAAACATAATGCTATAATCAATTCATTTGCAAGATCGATTTATAACCCTTTAACAATTAATGCAGAACAAGAAGGTCAAATCCAAGAATTTCCACCACAAAAATTCACAAATTTAAAAGATTGCCATTTCTTCAAACAACCCTACGCCATCACCCACCACAACTCTCAAATGGGTAGCACAATGTCACAGGTACGCAGGATAGTAATTTATCCAAGCATCATTTATCAATGGTGTGGCATGGCAAAAACAAACATTTATCAAACATTCAACCATATCTTAATGTCTTATTAGAATATTTGTTATTTTAAACCTGCATTTAATCAATGACCAATACGACTAACTCTTGTTCATTCAGTAAACATGGTGTACTTTTTAGTTAAGGGAAATTAAAAAATGAAGAAACGAATCCAAAAATTAATTTCATTACATCGTATTGCAATGGACAAGGATTTTTGTGGGTCTTCATTTGAGGGAGTTCTTCTTTGTTCTGCACTACTGCTATTGGAAGATAAATTACATATGTGCTTAACTAACGATTTACAATTACACACTAGAAGATAAATTACAAATCAAAGTGAAATCTGCTATTTTTTTCTTTATAATTAAAAGGGAAAAAAGATATTGCCAACCAGTCAAAAAGATAGCACATCCAAATGACAGAAAAAATATTATATCCAATGTTGCAACCACTCAAGATTACTCAAGAAAAAGATACTCCAAATATCTCAAGCGTTGAATCAATATGAGCTATAATAGCTGATCTCGCCATACAACCTGCAACACCTCTGTGTAAGTCCCCCCCACCCCAAGTTGTTGAGAGAAAGTGACTGACATGCATACCCAATCATTCCATTGTCACTATTAAATACTGATGTTTCACGTTAGAAAAGAAAATTGTGTAGGCTATCTTTTGTTGGGAAGTGAGGTGAGTTTTTTTTTTCAGAAAAAGTAAAATGCATATTTTATCCTTCAAGTGACACAAGCAATACAATCAATGCAACTTTCATTCTTTTAAACGTGATCTCCACAAGCAACACAATCAAGAGTTTCTATGAATCACAGTTCCCATTATTCATTCCTTGCAGCCTACGTAGCACTTGGAAAGGTCAACATAGGCCATAATATTAGAAAATCAGGTCCTATGTGCTTGCTTGCTAATTTTGCTAGTCGCCATCTCCTCATTACCTGGCTTTGGATTATTATCGGGTCTTATTGATGCCAGCGCTCATGCCTAAAGGAAGGTCACAATATATTATGGAGACTGCTCATGCCATATCAAACATTATAATTGACTCCAATGGTGGTTTGAGGCCGTCAACTACATAGTCTTATTCATGTAGCAACCAATAATATGTCAAACACGCAGGGTAGTAGGATGTTGGTTAAAGGTTGAAGAATTCAGCTTTATGCCTGGTCCTGCAATCATTGCATTCTCACTTCTTTGGAACCTTCGCAACTTCTGATTGCGTAGGTGATACTATTGGCTTGCTAGGACCCTGAGCTAAATGTTCTTCCCTCCTAGAAATCTTCTTTTTGTGGCTTGCTTTTTTCTTTGCATGACATGCTTCAAATAGATCAGAAAGAGTCTTTTCTCTTGCATTACATATCATGAGAGCATATCATTCTCTACGCTGCAAACTCTCCCAGCAGCTTTGACTTGACATATTTTAGTTTCATTTTTTTTCTGTTGAGGGGCGTTCCTGGTAGGAATTTACAATGGAGGGTTTGTGATAATGATGGAGAGGCGAAGCTTGCTGTTAGAGAACCCATTGCTACAACCATTTTTTTCACATGAATTGATTTAACTACTAATTTTGACAGACGTGAATTGTGTTTTGGTCTTTAATGCTAAATCTTTCACAGGATTTGATTTAAATGCAAATTTTATTTCGGGAAGATAGAGTTCTTTCTGCAAATATAATGGTCAAGCTAGAGAGTAAATTGATCAGATATTTAATTGTTTTATTTTAAGCATTTGATAGCTGTAACAAATACTTCTCTACATTTAGCTTCAACGTTGTCTTTAATCTTTTCTATTTCCACATAGTAATCAATATTAGAGAGAATATTTAAAGCCTCTGAGAATTTAGTCTGAAGCTTCTTCAAATTTAGACAAAACTTGCCATGGCATGTAGGGTCCTCTTGTTTCCTTTATGATAAAGCGACGATGCTCTTTGGCGGAGTGTTGGTAGGTGGTCATCGAAGTATGTGAAAGAAATATTTTTTAAAGATATTCGACTGAGTGTACTAAATCTCACTCATTAAAGATGACAAGAAATTACTTTATCTGGTTGGAACCTTCTTTTCAGCCTTGGAAGTTGTCTTCTTTTCTGCAAGAGGAGCTTTCTTTGCCACAAGATTGTTCTTTGCAAAAGGATTCTTCTCTACTTATAATAATCACAACTTTCTACAAAAATAATTTTTGATAGTTGGACGATAGAAGAGTAAAAAGATTGATCATCAAAAGTCATTTGTGCTTATAATAATGAAAGTTCTCTCATGCTTTTAAAAATTGGATTTTTAGCTATAACCATTGTTTAGTCTTTTAGAGATTTTGCATGACAGGGGTAATTTTTCCTTTGCTTCATTGATTCCTTGAAATAAATCTTATTTCTAATAGCTTCGTAATTTTTATAGGAAGGAAGAGGGATTTCGTTTGTGCAAAGGACTTGCAACATTGAAGCATAAGAAATGAACTTTAAAGAATTTGTTAAAAAAGAATTGAGCATTAAATTTGAAGTTGACAAAGCGTTTTTAAATGCTTAGAGCTTCCATTTTATGCTTTTGTTTTCTGTTTTAGGCCAACTCACGTCTTTTTAGATTCTAAACAGAACACTACAAAAGCTTTCATTTTTTTGCTACAAAGGGTTAAAAAGAACATTAGACCCTTACTAAATTTCAATTTGGGTTCTAAAAATTTGACAAAAAAACTTCACACTTCATCTTGGTGCTTAAAAAGAATCCAATTCTTTCTTTGAAGGGTTAAAATGTACATGTGCCTTTTATGTTTTGTAATCTATTATCCAAAGTAATATCATTTAAAAGATGTATGCGCTTCTCTCGCGCCTCACAACGATCTTGAGAATCAAAAGGATTTTTGTGATATTAAGTTGCATAAGTGATTACCTCCACACTTCAATTTGGATTCTTAAAATTGAACAAATCTTGCGAGTGTGAGTTAGGTATATCTCATATGTTCTCTCTTTGTTTCTAAATGAAGATTGATCGAACTACGAATGTGCTTGCTCACTTTTTTTTAATCTCTAGAGGGCCTTCCTTGTGGGAAAGATTAATCACCCAAGGGAACAACCCAACTGGGTACACGCTAAATCCAAGTGACTTCCACCTGGGATATAAGTGTGGGTACTTGAGGAAAGGCAAGAATCACAAGGATTGTTTTGACAAGAAGGGTAGCAATGGTCTCTTGCTATATGGATGATCCCCCACGAATGTAATTTCTTCATTAAAACCCCTTGTTTAAAAGACCAAAATCCTTAATCTATTTGTTGGTGCAAGAACGGTCATTTTGAAGCTGCCTCACAATTTTATAGCTTTTAGTAGAGATGAAAAGTATGCCATGGGAGATTCATGGGTACTGATGCTTGGATGACCCATAGAAGTGAGTTTTGTGGAGGGGAGCCAGTGTGGTCAATCATCTAATCATCCACTAAAAGTAGGCGTAGCTGGATTTATCCAAGTGGGGATTCAACAAATACTGTCTCAATATCCATAGGGTTGTGCATATTCTTGAAATCAAAACACTTTGCTTGATCGTAAACATTGGGAAACAAACATTCAATGACATCATCAAATTTCAAACCCTTTAAAGAGAAAATACCATTGACAAAATTCAAGTGTTATTGCTTGTCCTAGGGATTCCATCCTTAGAAACTACTAAACATTTGATTTATATCTCAATTTTCTCAATAAAGTCAACAATAGGGAAATTTTTCTTGGATTTCCTTAATTTCCACATAATGGAATTTGTGGGATGAGAAGAAGTTAAGACATTAGACATCTAGTTTGAAAAACCTAATAAAGAATTATTTGTGGTAAAAGGAAGTCACTAAGAAAAGATAAAGAACAATTGAACCCCACACATGTGTTCTTTCAAATGATTTCTTGCAAGATCAAGATTCGGAAACCAAAGACCAAGGGTATTAGTCACAAAGCTCAAAAGAAAAAGTTTGTTATGCTTTATGATTTTAGGGAAAGATTGACCTTTAATTTCTATAAATGCGCATTCAGAAATAATCCCAACTTGTACTCATTTTATTATTCTCAAAATCCAACACTTTTTCAAAGGTTTGAATATCTCACATAGGAAGTCTTAGAATGTTCTTCAAAACCTTGGTCTAGTAAACAAAGTATCTTTAAGTCTTTTAGGATCAAAATCAAAACACTCTCATCCATCCTGAAAACATCAATCTAAAAATCATCTCATCAACAACTCTTGGAAATCTTGAAAAAAATCATTCATGTTAAACTTTGGGAAAATCATTTAAAAAAAATCAAAATCATCTTGTTTGATTAGATGTGTGTAGATGAATCCTTCTCCACATATTTAGTTAAATTATCAATCTTTGTGAACAAGTCTATCCCTTGATAAAATCCAACATCTTGGATTTATGAGTTCATTATCCAAAATCTGAAATCAAATCAAACCAAAATCATCTTGTTTGGCTAGGTGTGTGTAGATGAATCCTTCTTTGCACACTTAGTCAAATTAGCATCTAGTGTACAAGTTTACTCTAGGAAAACGTCCAACCTCGTAGAGTTTATGAGTTCACTATCCAAATCCAAATCAAATCAAATCAAGCATCAATCCAAGTCCTAAATTTTAACATCTCCTTCAAGATTTCTCAAAGAGTTTCAATCACTCACCAATCATCCATCTTTCACATATTGCATTATCACAACATTGATCCTTAATCATCTTAGAGATTTTTTTTTGAGCCTAAAGTTAGATCAATCTAAAGAATTAGAGATTCATCTCCCACATTCTTGAAAATTGATCCCTATTTTATGGTTCAAACAAGATCACAACACAAGAAGAACATGGAGAAAAACAAAGAAACATCAACTTCAAGTGACCTAAGTCAAACTACACCCGAGATCAATCCCGGTTGACCCAACAACCCACTACCCAATCTCTCTTATAACAAAAGATCCTCAAGAGGAAGGGAAAGTGGAAGACATCACCAACTCGGGGATGACCCAAGATGAGATCACCAAAATGCTTCAAAACCCCGACAACCACAGACTTGTCAAGACCATGATAAAATTGAACTCTTCCCAATACATGTTGGAATTGATAAAAGGAGCTAAAATCCTTTCCGATTTTGATGTAAGCACTATTATGGAGAAGCCTTTTATGCCACTTGTACTATTCACCTCACCCACTTAGAGCATCATCCAACCCATTCCACAATCCATATCATCCATTTCCACCACACAACCCATTGTTAACAAGGGGAGTTCATTACTCTGTGCCCTTCAAAAAAATGCCCTTGTCAATAATCAAAATTTGGATTCCAATACCATCACAGGTACATCAAGTGTCATTCCCAAAAATCCCCTCCACCAATATGTCCCACTCACATTCCATGACTCCAACAACACATCTTTCCACACAACACCGAAATATGCCCTTGACACCCAAGTTTCCGTCCCATTGGTACAAGCAAGCCTATTCAAACTAGGTGGAATTTTTGGGGCCTCATAGAACCTTCCATTGATTCCATCACTCCTGCCTCCACCTCCACCACCATTTCCTCCACTACCAACATCAACATCATTTCTTGGTTTAGGGCCCCCCCTTTACTTAGCACAAAGCAATCAATCCAAGGAAATTTTTCAAACACCAATCAAATTGTTGCATCATGTAATCCTCTGAATATACCACCGATATCGCAACAACAAGTGGTATCTATCTAGGAAAGGACATCAATCCCAACACTCGAAAACATAGTCTCTCAAGGACCCAAAACCTCTATCACACCAACCACCACAATCACTCAAAACACATGTCAACCACTCACCACCACATCTAACATCCCAAATCCACTACCACCACCGCCAAATCCAAATTTGGCAAGCTAGTACAACATAGCACTACAAGCTCACCAAGCCTACCAAAAGGAACTCTAGCAATACCAAGTAGCACAACAAATGTAAATTGTTGAACAAGCAACACAAACTGCTATGGATGCTCAACCCTTACAAGCCACTTAGGCTGCTCAAGCAATGCAGGCCGCACAATAAGAAGCACAAGCTCGACAAGCGCAACAAGTCGCCCAAGTGCAAGCCCAAGCATTGTTTCAATAACAACAAGCCCAACAAGACACTCAAGCCGCGTAAGCCACCCAAGCTGCTCAGGCCGCCCAAGCTGCCCAATAAGCACAAGCACAAGCACAATCGCAAGCATAGGCACATGCACACACACAATACCTCGCACAACAACAAGCATATTAGCTAGCATTGCAACAATACCAAGAGCAGCAAGAAGCAACCCAACAACAAGCATTTTTGGTACAACAACAACAACAAGCTCAACAACACACATTATTAATGCAACAAGAACATGACCAACATCAAGCATTATTGGTACAACATCAATTACAAGCATACTTGGCGTAGCAAAGCATGCAAACACCATCCACCAACACACCAACCAATTCATCCATCCCCCCAACGATTGAACCACCACATAACACCTTCATCCCACCCCCTAATCCTCAAGACGATGTATCAACACAAATAAAATTTCTTTCACAAAAAGTGCTCGATCTTCAATCAGGGAAAACCACAAATCCATGAAAGAATTTGTGCCCTATCCATTTGACAGGAGCATTGTCATGAAACCATTCCCAAAAAGATTTGAGATCCCAAAATTTGACAAATATCGTGGGACAGGAAACCCTGAAGATCACATCAAGGAGTTCCAGGTACATTGCATGGAGGTCGCATACGACAAAAATTATCTGATGCAACTGTTCCCTTGGAGCTTGGAAGGTATGACCATTGACTGGTTCTCTCATCTCTCGGGAATCAAAGAATTCTAGGAAATCATGGATGCATTTATGAAAAATTATTCCTTCAACATAGCTATGAATGTGAGCCTGGAAGAACTATCAGCTATGAAACAATCCAAGGGAGAGACATTTGCTTCATTCTTGCAATGCTGGTGATCAAAAGGCAACAGAAGTAAATAGGCCATGCTTGAGGAACAACAAGTGTGCACCATTATTGCAAATCTTGATGACCTCTTGTCCTTCCATCTCCAGATGCAATGCATCACAACCTACAATTAGTTGATCCCCAAGGTGATCAATATCGAACAAGCCCTTATCTCACAAGGGGTAACACCTTCTTATCAAGAAAGCCACTCATCTACCAACTATAACAACAAACCTCGTACATGGGTGAAAAACAAAAACATTACCAATGATGGTGTTGTCGATGCTAAAGTTGTCATCAGTGCCCCTCAAAAAACACACAAGCACCTCAACAACCACAAGCCAACAATTAGAATAATCGACAACCCAACACTATTACACAATAGCCAAACAACCAAATAGTCAACAATGTGGACAATCAAGGTAGACCCCCTCAGCGAAACAAAAATTCTCCCAAGTGGAAGTACACACCCCTTGGGGAATCTGCTAAATCTATCATGAAAATATTGGTGTAGGAAAAACTCATCACAGTTCCCACCTATGACAACTATCAAGAGCCCTTGGTAAAAATGCCATGGTACAATGTAAACCAGCTTTGTGATTTCCACAAAATCAAGAGGCATACAACCGCTAACTGCATGAGGTTGAAAAACTTGATCCAAGACCTCATAGACAACAAAATCATAAATGTGGAACCATCGGTAGGAAACCAAGACTTAAATATCTACACGAATCCAATGCCCAATCATAACAAGGGAAATAATAACAATGAAAAAGGAAAGGGTACATTCAAAAGTGTAAACCATGTGTACGATCATGTCGTTGCATCTCTAGATGAATGGGTCACAGTCATCACTATGAAAGGACCCTAAGCTAATTGTGGAGTCACCACAAGAGGCGGAAAATTCACCATCGCAGGACCATCTCAGCCATCTAGAGCATCCACCTCCAATCCAAGATCTGTCCCTAATGGCTACAATGTCCTAGACTAGCTAAAGAAAACCCCAACTCAGATCTCCATCATGGAGTTGCTAAAGATTTCACTAGCCCATAGAAAGATCCTAAAAGAATCCTTAGCCTCATCTTTCATCCCCACCGATCTCGATGTTGATCAATTCCAAGCTATGGTCCCACACCTCACCATACCTCATCTCCTGACATTTTCAGAACAAGATCTTCCAACACAACCATCTCACAATCACACACTTCATCTTGAGGCTTTCATCCATAAAAACAAAGTCAAAAGGGTCTTGGTGGATGGAGGTGCAGGGTTGAACATATGCACCCTTAAGTTAATAAAGAGTTTAGGCTTCTCTAAAGATTTTGTTGAAAAGGAAAAGGCATAACCATTAGAGCCTATGATGATCAATAAAAAGTGTCTCAAAGCACTATCCAACTCCCTATTCAAGTAGGGTCGACCATCATGGAAATAACTTGTCAAGTTCTCAACTTGGAATTGCCCTACAATATCCTCGTGGGGCAACCCTGGATTCATGGGATGCAAGTTGTAGCTTCCACCTTCCACCAGTGTGTAAAGTTTTCATACCAATGCTAAGAGATCATTGTCCATGGGGATCCTAAACCCTTTTACTATTGCAAAAATCTGGAAGCAAAATATTAAAAAATTCCCCGAGTACCTAAGAACGATGAGGGCTCCTCAACTCCATACATCAACCCAACTACCCTCGCCTCCACTTTTGCAACAAAGACACCTGCCATTCTTGCCATATCTTATATCAAGGTCATTATCCAGGACAATGGGTGTGTGGATTACACAATTTCGAAAAATGATTTTGTGGTGGGAGAGTTACCACAATCTCCTAGGTCACAAGGGTGACCATAGTCAAATAATGCTTCCTCATCCCAAACCTTCACAACAGGCCCCTCTAGCTTCAAGTGTTGGGGAGACCTAGGCCAGGAAGTAATAGAAGAGGACCCATCAAACCTCATGTACCAAGAAAATAGACCAACAACTAACCTACCCATGGATGATAGGAGCAAAGGACTACAAATGATGCTTGCCATGGGCTATAATAGAAAAAAGAAAATTGGGCAGAATAATAATGGCCTTCTGGAACCCCTCATTCTAGAGAAGTGACTAAGAAAACTTGGTCTTGGATGTACCCCTCTAAAGGTGACCATACTTGGCAAAGGCACCTCGGTTTGAAAGGTCAAAACTCATCCTCAACAATCAACAACCACCCTTCAATTACCCGTATCCACAGGTTTACCTTTAGACAACTTTACCTTTGATGTAATCGATGTGTATGGTAGTGATGAGGATCCCATAGCTAACTTGCCTATGCTTTTTGAAGATTCCTCCCTACTCATTATTAGTACCTTGTCTTTTGAGTCAGACCATCAAACCCGTGAAATAAACCTAGTCTATCCTTAGCTCATCGATTACAACCAACAAGGACGACTAATTCTGGACACTTTCAAAAATGATGAGGCACTCTCAGAATTCATGGGATTACGAGATACGGTACCATATGGAGATCACAAGGTTGAGTTTGAAATCATACTAGACTCATAAGCCTATTATGGGGAAACGATTGAATCCTTTAGTCGCAAAAGCAAAAATTTGAGAATAATCTCTAGGTCCTTGAGTGAAAACCACACTATGGCACTCTCTGACCCAAAAATAGTAAAAATAAAGGATGTATCCAAAAATGAAAACCTCTCTAAGGCACCAGAGGATGAAGGATTCAATCTTCCTCTAAGTGCAATCCATCAGAAGTCAGCAGTATTAGCCGAGAAATGCAATCCAGTTAACTTGGGGACAAAAGAACAACCAAACATAACATTCTATGCAGTTACTTCTCACAGAAGAACATGAACTTCTAGCTACATTCCTAAAAGAAAGAAAGATAAAATTTGCATGGAACTATGCCGACATGCTTGGGCTTGATCCAAAGGTTGTGGTTCATCACTTAGCTATATATCCCGAAGCAAAGCCTATCGGACAAAAGCTCAGAAAGATGCATCCCCAGATAGCATTGTTGGTCAAAATAGAACTACAAAAGCTCCTAGATGCAGGGTTCATACGCCGATCAATTATCCAGAGTGGGTCTCAAACCTTGAACCTATTTCAAAGCCCAATGGGGGCATCTGTATCTGCATAGACTTCAAAGACCTCAACAAAGCATGTCCCAAGGATGCCTTTCCACTTCCAAACATTGACATGATCGTGGATATGACGATAGGACATGAGATGCTATCATTGATGGATGAATTCTCAGGATATAACCAGATCATGATAGCTAAAGAAGACCAACATAAAACAACTTTCACTTTCCCATGGGGGACATATTGCTAGAATATGATGTTGTTCAGATTGAAGAATGCAGGGGCTACCTATCAAAGGGCCATGCCACTAATATTTCATGACATGATCCATAAAACTGTGGAAGATTATGTGAATGATATATTGGCTAAATCAAAGAAAAGACAAGATCAAATAGTTGCATTGGGCTCCATCTTTGATAGGTTAGAAGAATATAAAGTCAAACTCAACCCAAAGAATTGTGTCTTCAAAGTACAGTCAGGAAAGCTCCTCGGGTACATCGTGTCCATGAGAGGAATTGAGATAGATCCTGCTAAGGTCAAAGCCATTATTGAAATGGAGGCACCTAAAACACTGAAACAACTAAGGGGTTTACAAGGGAGACTCCAGTCCATCCGTCGATTCATAGTGCAACTAGCAAACAAGGCTATCCTCTACTCTCATCTACTCCACAAGGAGGTAGCATACAAGTGGGATGAAACGTGTGATCAGGCCTTCAACAAGATCAAAGAATACTTACTCACACCGCCAGTCCTTATGCCACTAATTCTAGGCAAACCTTTGATCTTATACATATTTGCAACAACAACAGCTCTCGGGGCTCTCCTAGCACACAATGATGAAAATGGAAAAGAGAGAGCTATCTATTATATCAACAGAACCATGGTGGGCCATGAAATAAACTACACATCTATCAAGAAACATTGTCTAGCAGTTGTATTTGCAGCACAAAATTTTAGACATTACATGCTATCCCATCAAATAAAGCTTATTGCAAAGATAGATCCCCTTAAGTACTTGCTTTCCAAAGCAACACGTACAGGGCAGACAACAAAGTGGGTTATGATCCTCATAGAACATGAAATTGAATATGTGGAATGTAAGGCCATCAAAGGACAAGCTATTGCAAACCAACTGGTAGAGGCACCAATCTACTCAGAAAATCCCCTTGTCTCAGAATTCTCCGATGAATCAATCTTCAACTTAAGTGTAGTGGATCACTATAAAATGTACTTCGATGGATCCTACACTCAACATGGATCAAGGGCATGGATCTTCTTCATCACCCCAAAAGGAGACTACATTCCAAAATCATACAAGCTGTCATTACCATGCACAAATAACATAGCAGAATATGAAGCTCTTGTCATAGGATTAATAATAGCAGTGCAATAGAAGATAATGGCACTCAAGGTATATGGGGATTCACAACTCATAATCAATCAAGTCAATGATTAGTATCAAACAAAGGATGACAAGTTGACTCCCTACAAGAAATTGGTGGAAAGTCTTAAGGAGTTCATTGATATTACATTTGAGTAGCTACCAAGAGCAAACAACAGAGTGGTAGATGTAATGGCTACAATCGTATCACTCCTAGAAATCCCACACGACATCCCAAAGCAAGAATTCCTCGTAGAGCAGATTCTCATGCCTACATTCGAGGTACCAGATTCTGAATTTTTGTGTGAAATTGTTGGTCCTGGTGATCCCTGGTACCATGATATATGCACTTATCTGAGAATAGGAGTTCTCCCAACTGACATAACCCTAAACCTCAAGAGAGCCTTTATCAAAAAAGCATCCCGTTTTGTCATCCTAGGAGATACCCTTTACCATAGAAGCATTGAAGGAACCCTATTACATTGCCTAAATGCTGAGGAGGCATTGACTACCTTAACCGAAGTACATAGTGACATTTGTGGTTCACACTCGAGTGGTATGACCTTGGCTAAGAAATTGCTAAGGACGAGGTACGATTGGCCCACCATGGAAAGAGAAGCACATTGTTATGTCAGGAGGTGTCTACAATATTAGCAACATGGGGATCTCATCCATGCACAAGCTCAAGAGCTACACCCTATTGTCACACCTTGGCCCTTTTCACGGTGGGGGCTCAATCTCGTTGGAAAAATCACCCCCACCTCATCCATTGGACATAAATTCATCATCATTGCCACTGAGTACTTCACAAAGTGGGTAGAAGCCATCCCCATGACTTACATTACTAGAAAGCATATATCAAAGTTCATCCTAAACTATTTAATTTGTCGTTATGGGGTCCCCCAAGCCATTATCTCAGACAATGGGACACCTTTCAAGAATCAAGATGTTTGTTACCTATGCCACAAGTTCAAAATCCAACATCACTTTTCCACCCCATACTACCCCCAAGGAAATGACCAAGTCGAGGCTACAAATAAGACTATCTTAAAAATCCTTAAGAAGATAGTCAATGAAGCTAGTCGTGATTAGAAATTGAATCTTGCCCTATGGGCCTATCAAACAAGTATCCACACACTAATAGGTGCCATCCCTTTCTCCCTGGTCTATGGATTAGAAGCCATATTACCCATTGAGATCGAGCTCCCATCACTAAGAATATCAATGCAAAATCTTATTATAGATGAGGAATATCAGGTGTCAAGATTAAACAAGTGAGAATTGCTAGATGAGTGGTGCATGGATGCCTTAAACCATTTGCAAGTATACTAGAACCATCTTAAGCAGAGTTATAACAAGAATATCAGAGGTCGGACCTTTCAAGTAGGAGAGTTGGTGTTGAAGGAGAATTAAAAGACTGTTCCAAATCCAAATGGAAAGGGAAATTTTGAACCCAATTGGTTGGGACCATTTTTCATCATAGCAAGCTACAAGTTAGGGGCATATCAACTTTCAACACCCAAAGGGGAACCTCTTTAGGAGCCCATGAACAACTCCCATCTCAAAAAGTATTATGCTTAATTTTGTAGGGTGTAAAATTGAAAAATACAAAAAAATTAGAAAATGTCCTAAAAAAATGGCCACCTTGATGAAAACCTGGCAAACAGGCATCTTGGTGACAAAAAGAAAAGAAAAATGATTAAAAACAGTAAAGAGAAAAATCATCCTCTAGTGAAAACCACTTCGGTGGCGCTTTTGACAAGTACCTTGGTGAAAAATTGTCAAACAGGTGCCTTGTGTAAATAAGGACTTTCCATCCACCAGGATCTTCATGGCTTGTTCTGCATCATCCATCCATTAAACTTCCATCATCAATCTATCTTCATCCATCACCCATCCGCATTTGCATCATAGCTTGGTCATATGTTCGTGTCATGATCCCTCCTAGTATTACTTGTCCCATTATCAAGGTCAGTTTGTCCTACCTATATCAGAGTAGTCTATTGCATCGTGTTGGGGGCATGTTCTTGCATCAGATTAGATTTGTGTAAATTCTTGAAGTCTTCCTTAAAATCAAAAAATTCAAAAACATTAAAAAATCAGAAAATCCAAAAACATTCATAAAATCGAAAAATCCAAAAACATTCAAAACATATCAAAATCCAAAAACAGGTCAAAAGGTCAAAAAATAGAGTCCTCTTGTCAAACTATGGGTCTTTGAGCTCTGAACATAGGCAAGGATGATCTTTGATCATCCCCCGAGATACTTAGGTTAGTCCTTTAGGAGTCTGTCATAATAAACTGGCAATCCATTTTTTCATATCTCATCAATAATTGAGTCTATTTCAGTCGAACTACGTGGTCTCTGCATGTATAACGTAGGCAAGGCTAATCTGTTGATCAGCCCCTGAGGCCCCTAGGATAGGTCTTTAGGTTAGTCTCTTGGTCAAAATCTCAGAAAACCCCAATACATTGGAAAATAAAAAATCAAAACATTTGTAAAATTTTGAAAATACCAAAAACAGCCTCAAAACATTTCAAAAAACATCCAAATATTTGAAAAAATCCATCTGTCTCATCTTGCTTTCACCTGCAATAAATATCACTCATAATAAATCAATCGTCATCCTCAACCTTTGGTGAAACAGTCAAAAACAAGTCTAGCAGGTTAAAAAGTGAAAACTCAAACGTCAAGGTCTCAAGTCTAGGTCAGTACGTAAAAAAGTTGGTCAAATCTTTGTGTCAATAGCCTATCATCCAATAAATCCCAAATCAATCATCTGATATTGTCATGTCCTAGGATGCATCCTTCCTACAATGGACATCAACATCAGGCATCACCGTACATTAGCTTGTTTGTTTACTTTATCTTTGTCTTTTCGCTTATCTTATTGCGCTCATTCCAATGAGCTCTCAATGATGTCCAAACAAAGGGATTTAGAGAGAAAGGAATGGGGCAATGATCATTATATTTTTATCTGTTGTGCTTGTTGGATATTCTTGTAATATAACCTTGGTCATGAATGCTTTGTTTGGGTTTATGGAAGGTGTTTTAGATGTCTTGTTGACTACATAGTAAGACTTGCCTTTCTATGTTTTGGTTTTAGATGTTTGGAATATCTAAACTGTATTTTAAATAAGGTTTTGCATGCTAGGTGTGAACAGGGAAACTCCTATCTGATTGTCGAGTCAAAGTCCATCACACTAGGTGCAACAACATCCTGGTTCTTTATATCTTGATGCATCGTGCCTATGTGTATTATCAAACATAAGGTAAGTAGCCCTTTTAGAGTCCCAATTCCTGATAAGCAAATCATCATCATCATCACCTCTGATAAGGTTGGCTTGTTGGATTCTCTTATTTCTTTTGTCTTCTTTCCATGCTAACATCATACCATGATAGTTAATCATCATCACCAATGCATCCATCCTGCATCCACAAACCATTAGCATATTGCACATCATATCATATCATATAAGAAACATTGATCATCTCACATGCATGTTCATCATCATAATATAGATTTGTTAGTCTAAGCATCTCATAAACCATACATTTGCATAAAACATCCATTGCATAACAATATATGCATCATCCATCTCATCCATCTCACATGTGGTGCATCATCATTTTAAGTTGTTTAGAATAATATAGATTGCTTATTCTAAGCATCTTAAAACCATCTCATTTGCATCATTATCATAATCATCCATACATCCATCTTGAACCTCTTTGTCGTGAGATTGACCCTCAAATCAAATTTTTCATTCGATCTCTCGAGGGGATATTGTACCAGTATACTTATTTTTGCTGGGGCATTCAAGAAAATCAAACAAATTTTGATTTTTGATTTTGGAAAGTTTATTCTTTGAACCAGTGTAGTAGGTACATTGCTTCAAAGAGGGGCAAAATGTAGACACATAAAATATACACGCATCTAATCGAGAATCACTAATTTTATTTCATCCTTAATCATCCCTCTACTAACCATTTTAATCAAATAATCTTTATTTGATTAAAATTCATCATATTTCCTCTTTTAATCAATCTTTATTTAATTAGATAAATCAACTTTATCTAATTAAATATATCATTCTATTTGATTAAATCATATTCGTCTCTTTAATTAAATAAATCAAGTTTATTTAATTAATCTCCTAAAGTTATCTCTTTAATTAAACAAATCAATTTTTATTTAATTAATCTCCTAAAGTTCCTTCATTTAATTGAATAAATCCAAATATTTAATTAAATCTCTAATGTTCTTTATCTTTTCATTTAATTTAAATAAATCCAAATATTTAAGTTAAATGTCACAATCAACTAACCTCCACTAAAATTAATCAAATCATGATTAATGCTAATCCTAATCCTCCAATTCTCTAGATTTTACCACTTGCTCAATAAATCATTTCTTTTGATTTATTAATTCTTTTAATTTATCTCAACATGGCATCAAAAGGGAATATTCCTCTAAATTTGAAAATCCCTCCAAATGGGATTTGTCCTTCCAACAAAGCATTTAAATCCTCTTACATGTCCTTGTGCATTGAGCCAAGTAGCATTTAATCCATTCCTTTCTCCCTCCAACATGTCATTTCATGAATTTCAAATTCCACCTTGTTGTGCATGTTTTGCACACACGCCCCACCGTAGGCAGGGACCCCCTTCTTTTTCGCTCCTGACAGGCTGCCTTGCTCCTATCTTGTTTTGTGTGCCCCATTTTCCAAGCCCAAATTGGTCATGTGCCTTCAAACGATCAAATTTCCCTTACCAAATTCACCTACTCGGGGTATTCAAATCCACGGAGAAATAAAGTCCCCGTCCCTTTTCTGCCTTTTGTCTTGTTCTTGCTGACTTGGTCCCTAATCGTTCGATTCACTTTTTTCCATATTTTTGACTTTGGGGATAACTTTTTGGTGGATTTGGGATGTGTTTGTGGTGCCTAAGTGAACTGCCAAAGTTTCGTCAATGTTCCGTTAAGTTTCAATGGTTTTAGAACTTTCCCTCTCAAACTCCCTTCCTCTTTGGCTATTTTGGAAACATCCGTGGACCCCTGTCGGTCCGATTTCCACATTTTTGACTTTGGGGCCAACTTTTTGGTGGATTTGAGATGTGTTTGAGGTGCCTAAGTGAACTATGAAATTTTCGTCAATGTTTCGTTAAGTTTTGATGGTTTCGGAACTTTCCCTCCATAACTCCCTTCCTCTTTGGCTATTTTGGAAACATCCATGGACCCTTCTCGATCCGGTTTCCACATTTTTGACTTTGAGGCCAACTTTTTGGTGGATTTGTGATGTGTTTGTGGTGCCTAATTGAACTGTCAAAGTTTTGTCAACATTTCATTAAGTTTCGGTGGTTTCAGAACTTTCCCTCTGGAACTCCCTTCCTCTTTGATTGTTTTGGAAACATCTGTGGACCCCTGTTGGTCTGGTTTCCACATTTTTTACTTTGGGGCTAACTTTTTGGTGGATTTGGGATGTGTTTGTGGAGCCTAAGTGAACTGCCAAGGTTTCGTCAACGTTCCGTTAAGTTTCAAGGGTTTCGAAACTCCGTCCTTCTTTGGCTATTTTGGAACATTCGTGGAGCCTCGACGACTCGGCCTCTAGAGCCCGACCCCTCCATGGCTGTTTCCAGGACTTCATCCCTCCGTGGCCGTTTTGAACATCCATGGAGCCCCGATGACCCGGCCTCTAGAGATCGACCCCTCCGTGGCCGTTTCCGAGACTCCGTCCCTCCATGGCCATTTTGAACATCCGTCGGCCCCCCGCGACCCAGCCTCCGGAGCCCGGCCCCTCTGTGGAGCCCCGACGACCTGGCCTCCAGAGCTTGGCCCCTTTGTGACTGTTTTTGGGACTCCGTCCCTCCGTGGTCGTTTTGAGCTTACAATTTTTGTCAAATGAGTCCAATCTTAAGGAATTTTTTCTGGGCACTATTCCTTCCCCTTTCCCCATGCGCTATAATTGAAAAATATTGGTTTTGCTATGTTTTGTGAGGTACCAGAACTTCCACTCCAGTTTGTTGTCCCTCATTCCCTGCCTGCCCCCTTGGGACCGCATTAATGTTTATGATCCAAATGAGCTCCAAATATGAATATTATGATCTTTTGATGATGCATGGATGGATCTAACAAGGATTTTGCAAGATTTGACTAACATTTTCCTTGATTTGTGTATCAAAGCACTTGCGACACTTCATGTATGTAGGTTTCAAGGAGCCTACTGCGGGTCCGTCAAGAGACCCATCGAAAAAGCTAAACAAGGAAAAGCGCTTCGCTCCTATCACCATTCATTTCATGTTTGCCTCTCCCCTTAGCACACACCAACAAAGTCGGTGTTAGAAGAAGGCATGTGCCAAGGAAGTCAAGGACAAAAATGCAAGGGGGTGGCCTTGAAGAAATCATAAGGGAGATGTCCGCTCGAATAGGGGAAACCAATCCATTGATGCCAATCGTCAATGGGCCCGTTTGATCCAATGAAAGAGCACTGCAAACACATCAACTAAGAAGGAAGTTTTTAGGCAGTTTTTGCTACAATGAAAAGGGCATTCAGCTAAATGACAAAACTGCTACAGCACCTGGGCACTAGATGACAAAATAGAGAAAAGACAAGGATGCATTTTAAATTGCTAGATAATGGGGGGTAGGTGAAACACTAATGTAATCAAATCTGGGCCATTCATTGGAAATTGATCCTAGCCATTCATTTGGGCTTTCAAAAACTATAAATATGGGCTTGCCCCTCATTTGTAAGGGTTGGAGAGTTGTTGTAAAAAGCATTTGCAGCAATATAAGACAACATTGCATGATTTTATGGATGTTCTCTTTGATTTTGCTCATCTTGCATGCATGGTTCTACCTACTATGTTAGTTTTAGTATTAGTTTCTTGAATGGCTCTCATGATGGTGTTGCTATTATAGTATTTGATGAGCTTCCAGCCCATACTTTTAGCACTTGTTGATGACAAGCTACTATGCAAAGTTAGCCTGGGCTTCTTTCTGTCATTGCTGCAACCTAGTTCAATTGCATGTTTATGATGTGTACGTGTAATTTGAAAATCAGTAGAACTTAGAAGATTGCACTGGTTTTGTGTAGTTGTAGGTTTCTCTTGGTCAAGCAAAACTCAGTTTAGGGAGATTGTCTACTTTAGCATCCACCATTGTTACTATTCATTTATAGCTTAGAATTAGAACAACTTTCTTAATCCTTCTCCTTTTGCTATTTCTTTTAATCCTTGGTTAGAGTAGGATCCAAAGCATCACCATGAAGCTAAATCAGATGAACTTGATGAGTTTTAACTTGTTGTTTTGAGTGGACAACCACTATTCATTCACTTCCAGCACTTTGAAACTGCATTTGCAAACCCAACTTCCCATGCTTTGTAACTCATCCGTAAGTCCGCCTTGTGATTCCATCAAATCACATAAATCAACTAAGATATTCCAAGCACTGTCAAGACCTAGTATTAGAGACCTTGGGATAGTGTTCTACAATCTGATTGTGGAAGATTGTCTTTCAAGAGAGGTAGTGCACCTATGCATTGCTTGTGTTGAGAAGTGCATAAAAAACACATCAACAAAACTGGTGCTAGAAGGAGGGCCTGACATGTTGAGGCGACAAAGCTAAAAGTTGGAACTTCGAAAAGAGCACTTTCAAAGAAGAAATATGGGATAAGGAGATCTCTTTTAATGCTAAAAAATTAGAAAATTCTGAAGGCAAGTAGAAGCTGAGTCAAAATGGAGCAACATGCACAAATTGACATCACTTAGCTTCATGTAGATTTGAATAAGAGACTTAAGAAGCCATTGCAGCAATTTGCATTGGTGAACAGATGTCAGATCTATTGCACTCGCAGGCATAACAAATTGGGGTGTCTCACTTTTTTGAGCAGGATTGAAAGGGTCTTGCAGGGAGAAATTCCCTTTTGGGAAATCTATCAGCATTTAGCCCTTACAAACCCAGAGGAAGAATTGACAACCATGGTAGCCAAGGTGTTCAAGGAGCTGATCTAGGAATATTTAAGCAACAAGGATGGACCAAGATTGGAGGAAGTACTAATGGCAAGTTGGTGCAGATTTCACAAGGTACCCCACTCTGAATTCACTTGCTCGTCATGCACAAACATCATCGTTCAAGCCAAGGGTTGTTCTGACAAGTTGGAGCAGCCAACTCTCAATGAAGAGAAGTTATCGAATGAGGCAAAAGAGTTGTCAACACCTAGAGGACAACAAAGTAAGGATGAACCAAGAAATTTGATACAAGTTGATGTTGGAGCAGGAGACATCGAAGTTGAAAACCAGGAGGAAGAAGCAGATTTCACTAGGATAGCAAGGTGCCTTGGTGAAAATATAATTGAAACTAATTTAGAAGGCCTTCCCTCCACCAATCAAAGACAGTCCTCCACTCTAGAAGAAGAGAAATTGGTAGGTGACGATGAACCAATGAAGTCTACAACTACGGATGTTAGGACAACCAACTTAGATGCTAAAAATTAGAAAGAGGAAAGGGATGACAACCTTGTAAAAACAAAAAATGATGATGGAGGTATAAGTGAAATCAGATTAGAAGACCTCCCCTTCACCAATGACAGTGATTGAGAATCTGAAAATGCAAGTTTGGAGGAGTGGGAACAACCACTCGCCACTGTTGTCTACCATCAAAGCTTCTTTTTCAAGTGATGATGAGGACCCAATAGCGGAAAGATATGACCAACTCGTCTCTAGATTAGCAAAGGATTGGTCTGAATTAAGATGTCAAGTGGATTTAGAGGTGTTGTTGCTACCAAATTGGTGCAGACTTCATGATTCATCACACTCAGAGTTTGCATGCGAGCTATGCAAAGAAGCCATTAAGCAAGTCAAAGGACAAGAGAGGCAACCAAGCATACCACTTCCTGCAGTTGCTTCGAGGATGGAACGTGAAGACCAAGAGCCTGAACTAAATGATGACTCAACTAAAGGTAGGCCTCAAGAGGATGTTGGGGCAGCAATAGAGGAAGGACAACAATACAGTCTCAGAATTTCGAGTGATGAAATAGATCAAGCGGGAATGCTATCCACCAGTCACCAAGAAGTTCTTCCTCTTGAAGAGCAGTTGTGTGCCATGGACGGTGGGATTTTTGGCAAGTCTTTGGAGGGAATTTGTACAGTAGACTTTGGTCCCCTTGATGAGGTGCCATCAATTGATGACTTCTTTCCATTGGGAGCTACACTATGGAGGTATGCTCATGCCGAGAAAGAGCACATCCCAAAAGATAGTAGCGATGAATACATACTCCTTGAGCCCCCGAACAGTGATGCACTAGAGTTTCTAGATTGGGAGAGGAGCTCCTTCTCCATTTACAACGATAGTGAGCAAGAGGAAACGAGTGAATGTCATGATGAGATGCATGAACAACAAAGGGAAGAAGACAAAGGTGGGGGTGTTTTGATGGCTTCCAAAAAGTATGATAGAATTGACCAACTACAAGACACAACTAGAAGTCCTTCCGCCATGACCATTCTTGATCCTCCTTCATATTTAGGGAGTTGTAATAGGACATATGCATGCATGTCATTATCCCATGACATTGAACATCATAAAATGGAGGTTGATACTTAGGGAAGGAGACGAGACAACATGCTGCCCCTTGAGGACAACAACCAAGTGGATCCCAAGTTTGCAGATGATCAATGTGGAGAAGTATTTCTTTTTGAAGAACTGCCAACTGGGGCTGTAGGTCCCATTGGTGGATTGGAAGAGTTGTTTGTTGCTCTGTCCTCCCAGCCTTATACAATCTTAATGTCCGAAGTGCTACACCCTCCACCGCACCCGCTCGAGGCTACCAATGCAATGATCAACGATGTTGTGCTTTCTCTCGATTGTCCAACACTGCCACCTCCATGTTATGACATCCAGGTTCTATCCTTCCTTGCCCTTATTATTTCTCATAACTGCACTTATTATTTTGATTATGGGAACGAGGGAAAATGAACATGTTTATGGATTAACCATGGGTTCAGAGAGCCTCCTCAATTGCTGATTTTTCATGATGACGTGATTGAACTTGAGTGCTGCAATGTTGAACTTCCTTTTTCTGAATATAAAGATAAATTTGCATGGTTAAGAACGACAACAATTTCCAGTTTGTTTGTGCATGCACTGCGAAATCCAATGAACGTTAATGTCAGCTTGCCCTACCTGAGCATAGTGCTTTGTAAATATCTTTCTACATAGCCTGTTTTGAGTAGTATAGGTTTCCTGTAAATACTCTGCTTTCCCACTTTCCTTAGGTTAGTTGGTTAGTTGCTTGCTTTGTTGGTTGTTTGCTTTTTGTTTGTGTTTGCTTTGTTGCTGCTTTGCTCAGGGTCTGTCTGCTTTTAGTTGGGCACATCTGTGCACACAACAACCATACTTATCACCTGGGGTTGTTCTACGTATTTCTTTGTCAAACTCTAATCAAGTCTTCAGAGTGGATGGTGAAGGTCTTATGTTAGTGTCAAGTGATCTGGGTGTTTGATTCAAAGAGGATAAGTTGTTGGTTTAGTCTGACTTTGACGTATTCTTAAATCTTATAGCTCTTACACATCTTAAGAATTCAACAATCACTGTAGGGCCTTTTGTGAAGTCTAGTTAAGTGAAAAATCTAAAATTCTGCTCCAGCGCCACTATAATTCTCAGCCTTGAGCGCCAGCTTCAATGCTTGCAGGTTGAAATAAAAGAGCTGAAAAGATAAAAGAAAGAAAGAAAGAAAACATTGAAAATTAAAAGAAAGAGAAAATTCAACTTTTCGGGGGTATTCGAGCAACTCTACCAGGGCTATGGACGCTCGGCTGGCAGTAAAGCAATGTTCGAGAGAATCACATCGACAACTTCATTGGGGCTATGGATGCCTGACTGGCAGTGATGCAATGTCCCAGATGCTTTTGGAGTTAGAATAAACTACATAGCTTAACTTGATGGAGCTTGGGTTCCTGTAGCAACTGAAGGATGGGAATTAACGCAACTGCACACTTGGATTTTTGGCATACTGAAGGTTGGGTTGGCTAGTGGTTTTGATCCTTTCGTTGGGCGTCTGGTTTGTTTGCCCTAGCGTGAAGGTCAGAACCAAAGATTCTGGGTTCGTGATTCTAGTTTGTCATCAAAATGCTTTGGAGCATTTCCCTAGCGAGTCGCCATTTTTTGTGCATGTTTTTCACACATGCCCCACCGTAGGCAGGGACCCCCTTTTTTTCGCTCCCGACAGGCTGCCTTGCTCCTGTCTTGTTTTGTGTGCCCCATTTTTCAAGCCCAAATTGGTCATATGCCTTCAAACAATCAAATTCCCCTTACCAAATTCACCTACTTGGGGTATTCAAATCCGTGGAGAAATAAAGTCCCCATCCCTTTTCTGCCTTTTGTCTTGTTCCTGCTGACTTGGTCCCTGATCGCTTGATTCTCTTTTTTCCATATTTTTGACTTTGGGGATAAATTTTTGGTTGATTTGGAATGTGTTTGTGGTGCCTAAGTGAACTGCCAAAGTTTCATCAACATTCCGTTAAGTTTCGGTGGTTTCAGAACTTTCCCTTCGGAACTCCCTTCCTCTTTGGCTATTTTGGAAACATCTGTGGACCCCTGCCAGTCTGGTTTCCACATTTTTGACTTTGGGGCCAACTTTTTGGTGGATTTGGGATGTGTTTGAGGTTCCTAAGTGAGCTACGAAAGTTTCTTCAACGTTCTGTTAAGTTTCAGTGGTTTCAAAACTTTCTCTCCGAAACTCCCTTCCTTTTTGGCTGTTTTGGAAACATTTGTGGACCCCTGTCGATCTGGTTTCCACGTTTTTGACTTTGGGGCCAACTTTTTGGTGGATTTGGGATGTGTTTGTGGTGCCTAAGTGAACTGCCAAAGTTTCGTCAATGTTCTGTTAAGTTTAAGTGGTTTCAGAACTTTCCCTCCAGAACTCCCTTCCTCTTTGGTTGTTTTGGAAATATCCGTGGACCCCTGTCGGTCCGGTTTCCACATTTTTTACTTTGGGGCTAACTTTTTGGTGGATTTGGGATGTGTTTGTGGAGCCTAAGTGAACTGCCAATGTTTCGTCAACGTTTCGTTAAGTTTCGAGGGTTTCGAAACTCCGTCCTTCTTTGGCTATTTTGGAACATCCATGGAGCCTCGATGACCTGGCCTCCAGAGCCTGGCCCCTCTATGGTCATTTCTGGGACTCTGTCCCTTCGTGGCCGTTTTAAACATCCATGGAGCCCAGCGACCCGGCCTCTAGAGCTTGGCCCCTCCGTGGCCGTTTTGAACATCAGTGGAGCCCCGGCGACCCGGCCTCCGGAGCCCGGCCCCTTCGTGGCCGTTTCTGGGACCCCGTCCCTCCATGGTCATTTTGAACATTCGTCGGCCCCCGGCGACCCGACCTCTGGAGCCCGGCCCCTCCATGGCCATTTCCAGGACTCCTTCCCTCTGTGGCCGTTTTGAACATCCGTGGAGGCCCGACGACCTGGCCTCCAGAGCCCGGCCCCTCAGTGGCCGTTTCTGGGACTCTATCCCTCCGTGGCCGTTTTGAGCTTCCAATTTTTGTCAAATGAGTCCAATCTTAAGGAATTTTTTCTGGGCACTCCTCCTTCCCCTTTCCTCGTGCGCTATAATTGAAAAATATTGGTTTTGCTATGTTTTGTGAGGTCCCAGAACTTCCCCTCCGGTTTACTGTCCCTCATTCCCTACCCACCCCCTTGGGCCCGCATTAATGTTTATGATGCAAATGAGCTCCAAATATGAATATTATGATCTTTTGATGATACATGGAAGGATCTAACAAGGATTTTGCAAGATTTGACTAACGTTTTCCTTGATTTGTGTATCAAAGCTCTTGTGACACTTCATGTATGCAAGTTTCAAGGAGCCTACTGTGGGTCCTTCAGGAGACCCATTGAGAAAGCTGAACAAGGAAAAGCACATCGCTCCTGTCACCATTCATTTCATGCTCGCCTCTCCCCTAGAACACACCAACAAAGTCAGTGTTAGAAGAAGGCATGTGCCAAGGAAGTCAAGGACAAAAATGCAAGGGGGTGGCCTTGAAGAAAGCATAAGGGAGATGTCCGCCCGAATCAGGGGCAACCAATCCATTGATGCCAGTCGTCAATGGACCCATTTGATCCAATGAAAGAGCACTACAAACACATCAACTAAGAAGGAAGCTTTCAGGCAGTTTTTTCTACAGTGAAAAGGGCATTCAGCTAAATGACAAAACTACTACAACACCTGGGCACTAGATGACAAAATAGAGAAAAGACAAGGATGCATTTTAAATTGCTAGATAATGGAGGGTAGGTGAAACCCTAATGTAATCAAATATGGGCCATTCGTTGGAAATTGATCCTAGCCATTCATTTGGGTTTTGGAAAACTATAAATATGGGCTTGCCCCTCATTTGTAAGGGTTGGAGAGCTATTGTAAAAAGCATTTGCAGCAATAGAAGACAACATTGCATGATTTTATGGATGTTCTCTTTGATTTTGCTCATCTTGCATGCATGGTTCTACCTTCTATGTTAGTTTTAGTATTATTTTCTTGAATGGCTGTCATGATGGTGTTGCTGTTATAGTATTTGATGAGATTCCAACCCATACTTTTAGCACTTGTTGATGACAAGCTGCTGTGCAAAGTTAGCCTGAACTTCTTTCTGTCATTGCTGCAACCTAGTTCAATTGCATGTTCATGATGTGTATGTGTAATTTGAAAATCAGAAGACCTTAGAAGATTGCACTAGTTTTGTGTAGTTGTAGGTCTCTCTTGGTCAAGCAAAACTCAGTTTAGGGAGTTTGTCTACTTTAGCAGCCACCATTGTTACTGTTCATTCATAGCTTAGGATTAGAACAACTTTCTTAACCCTTCTCCTTTTGCTATTTATTTTAATCCTTGGTTAGAGTAGGATCCAAAGCATCACCATGAAGCTAAATTAGATGAACTTGATGAGTTTTAACTTGCTGTTTTGAGTGGATAGCCACTGTTCATTCACTTCCAGCACTTTGAAAGTTCTGCATTTGCAAACCCAACTTCCCATGCTTTGTAACTCATCCGTAAGTCCGCCTTGTGATTCCATCAAATCACATAAATCAACTGAGATATTCCAAGCACTGTCAAGACCTGACATTAGAGACCTTGGGATAGTGTTATGCAATCTGATTGTGGAAGATTGTCTTTCAAAAGAGGTAGTGCACCTACACACTGCCTGTGTTGGGAAGTGCATAAAAAACACATCAACACACCTAAGATCATTTATTGTGTTGTACATTCATCAAAATGTGCTCAACCTTCATCCTCTCACATCTTGACAAGTGGCACTTGGCCATTGGTGGATGATTAATCCCACATTCATCCCTTTTGCCTCATTTTCAACATTCTAATCTATAAATAAGAGGCTTTTCTTCTCATTTTGGATCCACAAGTGATGCATTTTGAATCCACCATCTTATGCACAAATTCACTATTGTCATTTGAATTCATAAAATCTTCATCATTTAGCTTGTTAAGGGTTGGGAGAGGGCTACTTTTCATATCAAAGTGGCACCAATCCACTATGGAATAGGTATGCACCATGCTTTTTTATGTTCTCAATTAGTTATTTTTATTTACATTATGAGGCATGATGAATTATTTCATAGGACCACTACTTTGCTTGTTTTAAACTAACATTATGCTAATGTGTATGGAATAGTTTAAGTTGTTTTATAGATTTGGGGTGTTACAAACATACCAAAACTTGTAACATGCTACATGAATGTCTAGATAGCAAGGATACCCAGAGTAAAATTTGAGCACAACAACCAACATCAAAAGATTATAATTCATTATTCTGCATTAACTATCTTCCACAGATGTCCCAAAAAAAGGACTTCCATATCCAGATCAAGGATAACATCCATACTACGTACTTGATATGATAGATCATTTATGTATATCATCTAGAGCACAACCATCTGGATGCTAGGTTTTTACATCAATGACAACAATTCTAAATCATCTCAAAAACTTCTCAACAATCTCCCCCTTTGGCTGTTTACCAGTCACCAAAAGGCAGTTTGAAGAGGCTAACTAGGACTCATTCGCCCATGGGAAAATGGGTCTCTGCTTAGGGTTTTCAACAAAATTTTGAGAGCCTCTAATGTCAATTTGTATCTTCTATTTGATTTGGGTTGTAGTGTCAGAGAGTAAGAAATCAGATCTGTAGGTCAATTTTTGTGAATTGATGACAACTTTGACAACTTTGACAACTTTGATAAATTTTCCAATCTTGCTCTTCAAAATGTCTTCAATCCTTCTTCAACCTAATATTTGCAACAAAAACACAATAGGGAATTTTTGTTTTATTTTTGGTGATGGGGGTTTCCCTTAGTCAAACCCCACTTGGGTAATTAAACCTTGAATTGAAATAATGAAATGAAAAAAAAAGAATCATGAATGAACAATGCAATGTTACAACTCACCAGACCCTTGAATAAACCTTAGGAAGTTTGAAATCTTGATCTTTATCTTGCATGAAATGGCTTCAATGGATGTGGATCTTGATGCTTGAAATACAACTTTCAATGCTTGACTTGATCTTTGAAACCTACATCACAATGTTAGCTCCAAAAACATGCATGATGCAAGAAGACTATGACATGATGCTTGAGAACTTGATTGCTGCAATAAATCACTAATAAATCTACTCTTGAATGCCTTTGATCATCAACTTTTCTCTTGTAAACTTGAATTAATGCTCTCATGAAGTTCTAGGTTTCTTTTCTAGGATTTGAATGATAAAATAACCTTGTATTTATAGGTATGTATCCTTAATTTCCTAAAAAATAAACATTACAATCTGACATGAAAATTTGAATTTAGAGACACTAAAATACCACCAAAAAAATAATTAAATTCAAGTTTAAAGGCCTAGGGTGGAATCATTCACCCATGGGCGAATGGGTCCCAGGTCCCTATTCCTGGAACACATATTGCTCAAGGTAAAGTGTTATGTGTTGGAATTAATTATTGTTTGGTTTCCCTTTTGGAAAATTTAATTTATTAGGATTGTAGATACATAATAGGGCTTATTAAGGCATAATTAAGTCCAATTTAATTAAGAGGGCTCAAATAAAGTGTGAAAATGTAAAGTATTACATTTTTCTACACTACAAATTGAAAGATCAAAAGCATGATACAAAACCCTAATTAACAAACACAAAGCTAAATATTACGTAAGAAGATTTACAATAGCAAAGAATAAAAAATTTCTAGAATAATGAACACCTAATGCCACATCCTTTTCATTGCTTGGGGGAGAACAAATTATATAGGCCATTTCAACACACTCTAAAATATTCAAACCCTTCTCATGAGGACCACTTGTTAAATTTTTAATAGAAATTGAAAAACTCTACTAATTCTCTTGGAAATTACCCACTATCTATATCCCAAAACTCTTCTCCCCCTATTTTGAACTAAGAAGAAAGTAGAATATATTTCCCTCCTTTAACTAACTTGACACAGATTACAAGGTAACAAAAAGCCACCTCAAAAGTTTGGCATATCTCTCCATCATGATACTATTTCAACTACCTAGTGACTTGATGATTACTTCATTTGATGCGGCCTTCAACATGATGTAGGTAGTTACCATTGTTGACGAAGGAAATGAGTATCTGAATTCGAAGGTTCAGATTTGTTCCAACATCAAACAATGGAGTACCTGCCACCTACATACACATGCAAACAAAACAAACTAACTAAACACACATGCATGCAAATGGATTCCTATCTTCACTACTCTCCTATCATCCAAGATCTTGTGTTGCTGAATAAATTTTCTCTCAGAGCACTGTGAACAAGAGGCTATGGTGAATGGAGATTAAAAGATTGAGTACAAATGATATGCAATAATAGAATAAAGCATGATAAAACTAGAATGCTAACATGCAAATAAACTAAGATAAAATGGATATAAAAACTAGAATGCAAATAAAGAGTATTCAAAATGGATGTGAAGATGATTGAAGTGCAAAAATGTGGATGTTGGATGATCCAGAAATGAGAGAGTGTAGGGTTTAAATAGATCTCCTCAGGGGTGGATCCAATATTAGGCAGAATGTGGGATAATTATGCAAAATGGTAAATAAATGATAATGGATAAATATATGAATCGATTTATGAATATGCAAATGGATTTTTATGAAATATGTAAATGTATTGATATTTTAATGATCATATATTATGCAAATGGATTTGATGGAGTTTATGAATATGAATAAATAATATTTTAATTATTATGGATTTATAAATGATTTAATGAGATGGATTAATATTTATAAAATGGTTATGCATGAAATATAAATATGAGGTGAATGTAAAATGGATAATGGTACTAATAATGGATCCACATATTGATAAAACTTTTAATATTATTAGAGGAAACTTTTGTGTCTACATTTTTCCCCTCTTTGAGACAATACAGCCTATCACATTGTTTCAAAGAAAAATTGATCAATTGATACATGCCCTAGAGATATCCTAGTAAGGATGATGATGAATATGATATGCCCCCTCGAGAGATTAATCGAATGGAAATACATGCCCCAAAGATTGATCTCTTGATAGATTACAGGAAAATTATTAGATGATTGATATTGTGCAAGTGATTAAGCAATGATGTACATTTGATGGGCATAATTGAACAACTGATGGAAATGATCAATATAGCTGGGTTGATGAGCTGATTAAGCTGATTGAGCTAATTAATCTGATTGGTATTTATGCTTGCGCAAGACAAGTTGATACAATGATTGATTGATTGATTGATCAGGGGGTTATGAGATTTCAAGAAGCAAGTTTAATGATTTGAGATTTGATTCAAGAAACATACATCAGTTGGATAAACCAATTGATTGATTTCTCTGTGATAAGGGAGATGAAAAAATGATGAAGAGAAAATGAGAGGGAAAGAAATGATTGATGAAAGGTAAAATGCAAAGTGATGAGAATTATTGTGCTTTTTAAGTGCTTATATCATCATAGAGCTTATTATGTCACAAATTAGTATAAGCATCTAGATAACATGAACTTCTAGGTGACCTAAATACTACTTGCATTTTTATTTAGCAATGAAGTATAAGCATCTAGGTATAAGGACCTTAGATGACCTGAATATTTATTGCATGGAATACACTATCAGACAAGGAATGCACTCATCCACAATAGACTCATAGGTCCTTGATGATTTTAGACAACCATGTCCTAAGACAAGTCATCCTATGAATGAGAAACAATCCACAAACAAAAAACAAGTGAACATGCCCCATCCTTGCCTCTCTAGTCCAAGACATCCTCACCTTTCTAGTCCAGGACATCCTCAAGAAGCTAAAAGACATGCCACCAAAGATAAAATCATACAATAATCAAAGATCAACAAATGTGCATCATGCTTCAATGTACATCTAATTCTTGTCACATTTTATACATTTGAAGGGAGATTGATAGGTATGTTGCAATGTTTGTTTGATTGTTAATCGTGGTGCATTATGATTTTGTTGAGGTTCAAATTTGTGTGGCGATCTAAAAGTGTCAGGGTGATCCCACAATACTGGTTTACAATTTTTGGCCAAACTGAACACTGAACTAATTTTTTCTAACTAAATATTCACTTTTGGGCACCTATAGCAGCTAAACTGTGACGAATTTGAAGATGATGCAAACTAGTGATTTGTGAAATTTTGTCTGTAGATTCTAAATATATTTTTTTTCAAAAATTTTGGAATCAAATTGCATTTCTTTTTCCATCTCCTTCGAAAACTAGTTTTTTTTAGCAAACACCATTTTTAAGGAGTGACGCTCACTGTATAACACAACTTTTTTTCCATGAAGGATAAAATTATAATTTTTTCGAATTTAGATTTTTTACTATGATATCTAGTGCTTCCAATTGGTTTCATAGTGTTTTATTGAATATTTTTTCCTTAATCAAGTCTTAAAGTCAAACCAATTACAATTAAGACATAGGTGGACTGTATAACACAACTTTTTTTGTATGTATCAAAATTCATTTTTTTTTTGTTGGATCAATGACTACAATATTTGGTGCACTCATATTTTTCTTTTTTTTTTTATAATCTTCTATTTTCCCACATGTTTAGAACAAAGGGCTTGATTTTCGGTGAAAAACTTACATTCACAAGAAATAAAAAATAAATATAATAATTAAATTAAATTTATTTAAAATTATACTTTTTGGGAAGCTTATAATAAGGACCACATACAAAAAATAAATTTTAAATGAATTCATTTGATCCCCCAAAAGGTAAATCAAAAGTGGTTTTAATTAGCATTTTGATAGGTGTAAAGGAGGCTCGTTATAGGTATGGTTTAAAACTAGCGGTTCTATCCAAGGGGGTTTGATCTAAGGTAGTTTGATCAAACCCTCTTTAATTTGAATGCTTTAAATGGAAATTTTTAAGGCTTAAATCATTATATTTTCTAAAAATATGTGATTTCAGCAAAAATCAAAATCTCCTAGAAATTGTAAACCAGCTTTGTGGGATCACCCGTCAATGTTTTGGAATTTTTTTGAGGTTATTTGATTTTTTTGGATAAATTTTCAGGACATTTTATGATTTTTATGGATTTTGTGAAGTTTTTAAAGATGGAGTGAGATGAAATGTGATAGATGACTGATTGAAGGAATAATATCTTCCACAATAGAGGTAATACAACCATGGATAAATGATAGATCAAAAGGAAATATTCATTGCAAAACATGTCACACAAGCAACATATCTCTTGTCAAAAGATGATAATGGTTGGTTGATCGGATGCTAGGAATGACCGATTCCATAGGGAATTATGATGGTAAGCACTTAGGATCACTAATTCCTCTAAGTATGATAAGATTGATGATTGTTGATGATTGATTGACAAAAGATATAAGGATTGGATAATGTTTTACAACTAGGTTCAAATATGATTTGCATGATAAGGTTCAAGGTTGCAAAGTGACATGATGGCCACCCCAGGGTAGCGTAATCATGGATAAATGATAAGGATGTGAACTATGATGGAATGGTAATGGATAAGGATATGAAAGGAAATCCAAAGCATGGATTTGTAATTTTTCCCCTAGTCCTCATCAAGAACAAAGGAAGGAAATGGGACATGGATTTTGATAAGCTAGGAGACATGGAATGGAAGAATGAAAGGATAAGGATAATTAATAGGATGATCAAGATCAACTAGATAAGATATGAACACAATTCCTAAGTATTTTTCCACTATTGCTCATTAAGACCAAGGAAGGGAAGAAAGGATGTATTTAGATAGAATGATGAAATATGGATAAGGTGAAGGATATGGTACAAAAGATATGGATAAAAATGAACAGGATAAGATGTATGATGCTCAAGAAGATCCTTAACCTTGTCAAGATCAAAGGTGGAAAGGTAATGGATGAACGATAAGATGGAGGAAACTTTCCCACAAGTGTAAAGTGCAAGAGGTTCATATGGAAGATAGGATATGGATGGGGATAAATGAATATGGAAGATAATATATGTATGATCTAGGGTAATGGAGGAAGGATTTAAGCATAAAATTTCATGGCTAATATCCCTTGAATATGTGCTCTAATAAACCATGGCAATGAGGACTAGGCTCATAAACGTTGGTAGATTAATGATATGATGGAAGAAGCTAAGGATTTATGCAAAGCTTTGGATTAAAGGAGGATAATGGAGGATGGATGTTGGATAATGGATAGGAAGTTGGAATGCTTGTTGATGATTATATGAAAAGGATGGCAAGATCAACATCAACACACACCTTGAAGGGTGGTGGAGTGATGGAGGAAAAATGGAGTTTGAAGGTGACAAGTTTTTAGATGGACGATTGGAGGAAGCTTTTGGATTAGAAAATTTGGATGCCAATTTAGATTTTATTGCTTCTATGAGACTTTTAGGAGTCCACATAGCTTTTGTCTTTGATTTTTTCTTGGTGGGCCTTTGTGGCCTTTGAGATTTTTCTTTTCCTTTGTGTGCCTTTGTGGCCTTTGAATTTTTTCTTTTTGCTTTGGATCAGATTTTCTTTTATTTTTGCATGTCTCTTCGAGGAGATATGTTGATCCTTTGATATATGTGGATTTTGAGGAGGATGCTTTTAAGGACTTAGGATCAACAACCATATCAAACCATTTCGCGACTTTTTAAAATACTTTACTCTTCCCTTCACTTCAGAGATGCATGGTGATGACATGTATCTAGCCTCTACCTATTTCCATAGGTAGCTTTTTCTTTTAGCCCCATTAAAATACAACCAATGGCATAACTTCATTTTTGACATCGAGCTTTATTGCTCAAAGAGATGTAGCACCACCACATGGATACTCTCACCTTTTTCAAATCTGGTCAAACCTATGGGCCAACTTTTATTTTTCCAACCAATAGCATGAGATGGGATTGAATAGAGCTTGAGAAATTTTCAAACGAATGTTGTTGTGCCAAGCGGCACACCTTTGTTTCCTTTAGAAAAGACTTCCACAATGGGCCCTCTAAATGAAACTAACCAATGACACTCTAATATACAACTTATAAATTGGAAAGCTTTTGGGGGAGCACCATTGTGCCAAGTGGCACATCATGGGATCTCGATCACAAAACTACCCTTTTCTTCTCATTTTTCAAGGTGGCATGTGAAGTTGCCATGTGTTTCACTAACACTGCCCAAAAAGGAACCAAAAGCCTTGGCCAAGAAATATGAGTGCAGGGCTGCCACGTGTCTTGCTCGAAAAATACTTTTAGTTAGTCAAAAATAAAGTGAACGTTGAATAAAAGGTAAAACTACCAGAATCAAAAGAAACCTTCACAATGTTAATGATTGCTACATTGTTACAATCGATACCTCCTAAAAAAATCTACAAAAAGTAGACTCACTCTACATTTATTTGAATCATTTTATGAAAATATGGTTTTAAGGTACAAAGAAAAATTCCATAAGGTAGAAGAGCCTCCCATTTCCCAACAAGTCTAAAAGTCAAATTGGGCTTTCCAGTTCAAAATTTGGAGATCGGACCTCAGGCTTACCATTCATCATTTACCAGAAACAAAGGAGCTAGTCAAATTTCACTGTCGGATCAGAGTTTGGACTTTGATCTAATTGCTTACTTGTTGCAATGAAGATCGGACTTTGGGATTTTTGGTTCCAACTTGCGATGATTAAGCGGTGTAATGGGTATGAGGTATCACCAATCCCCAACCCCCAAAAAGGGAAGCAATTAGAAGGTTTTAATGAGTCGGTGATGAGGCTTGCACTCTAAATGAAGATGGTAGTTGGTAAAGAGGGAACGTGAACCCCAAAAGGTTATGAGGGATCCTTGATCTTCAACCTTAAAAAATGGAAAGCAGTAAGAAGGTTTTTACGAGTCAGTGATGAGGCTTGCACTCTGCATGAAGATGGTAGCCAACAATGCGTGAACCCCGAAAGGGTATGAGGGATCCCCGATCCTTGACCCCCAAAAATGGGAAGCAGTAAGAAGGTTTTCATGAGTCAGTGGTCTGAGGCTTGCGCTCTACATGAAGATGGTAGCCAATAAGGAGGAAACGCGAACCCCGACCATCGACAAGCAGTATGAAGGAATTGAGACTCTCGACTCCTAACAAGTCTAATGGCATGGCGAGCTTCTCATACTAGACTTTTGGAGATCAAGCACTTTTGTAATTATGTAGGCCCTCTTGGAAACTTTTGTAATTACTTACTATTATTATTTATATAATATATAGGCTATTAGCCTTTTTCCAAAAAAAAAAAATAGTTCCCTATACCCCTCAACAAAATGGGGTGGGTGAACACATGAATATAACTCTTTTAGATATGTCTTGTTGTATGTTGCATTTTAAAAGTTTGTATAGTAAATTTGAGGGGTTGTTTGTCTCTTGTATTTCACATATTGTGAATAGAATCTTCACCAAAGCCCTCGTAAATTTTATCCCTAAAGAAGTATGGAGTGAAAGAAATCCTCATATTGGATATTTTAAAGTATTTGTGTGTGTTTCTTGGGCCCACATCCTAGAAGAAATTGGGAAAAAGTTAGAACCAAAGATTCATAAGTGTTTGTTTATGGGTTATAATGAAAAATCAAAGTCTTATAGATTGTATGATTTTCTTAAAAAAGGACCTTTATTAGAAGAGATGTAAAGTTTGATGAACATTAGAAAATTATAGTCACAAATTATTTTCATGTTTCAAATATTTTACAAAGAAATGAAAACTTTATTGATGAGGTTGATAAATGCACTACTACTAATTAAGACAATACTATTGAGAATGAAACAATTAATTCTTGTGACTAGCTATTTTCTATAGGTAGTCATGATGAAGAAGAACCTCTAGCTAGACAAAAGACAAAGAGTTTTCAAGAGATATATAGATAAGGCCTAGAGATCCAAGGAAGAAATGACAGTTCTCTCATGGTGAAAGTCTTACAAATAAATGACTTAATCTCATATGAGAAAACTAGATGTAAGAAATTTAATGGTTTAATTAATATTTACTCATTGCTAGACCAAATATTGGTTTAATAAATGATTTAAAAATAGATCTTAAAATAGAATTTTATATGAGTGATTTGGGAGAACTAACCTATTTTCTTTGTTTACAAGTTAGTAGAGTACATGATGAATTGTTCATCTACCAATCAAAATATGCTTTGGATATTTTAGAAAACTTTAACATGCTTGAAAAACTTCTACTCCTTTTCAATATGGAATCGAACTTACTAAAGAATGTACTTCCAAAAGAGTAGATGCTACTTTATATAGACAACTTGTTAGTAACTTGGTTTATCTAACTCATTCTAGATAAAACATTTATTTTACAGTTAATTTAGTATCTAGATTTATGCAAGCACCTAAAGAAATTCATTGGTTGGTTGCAAAAATAATTTTGTGATATGTTCACAGAACAATACACTATGTCATTCACTATGGTTATAAGTCATTGAATTCTTTGGTTGGATTTACATACTTAGATTGTGGAGGTGATAAAGATGACGAAAAATCTATTAGTGATAATGTTCTTCAGCTTAGGTTAGATCCTTTTACATGGAGTAGAAAAAATAAATAATTACATCATGATCTTCATGTGAATTAGAATATAGAGTAGGAAAAGAATTAGGAAAGGATGCAGTTTGGATTTGAAATCTTTTATTTGAGCTTGGTTTCCCACAATGTTTTGCTACTACTTTGTACTGTGACAATCAAAGTATCATACAAGTTGCCAAAAATCCAATTTTCCATGCTAAAACAAAGCATATTGAAATTGATGTTCACTACATACAAGATCTTGTTTAACAAACTATTGTCAATTTACAATTATATCCAAGCGAAAAACAAATAGATGGTGCATTTACTAAGAGTATGACTGAAGTTAAATTTTTGAAATCGTGAGGAATGAACTAGGTATTTTAGAGATGAAAATTAAGAAGACATAGTGGTATAATATTCTCTTTGTATTATTCTAGCTGAACTTAAGGGGAATGTTAAGGAAATGTAAGATTATCTAGAAAGGAAAACAAGATTTTTCTATAGTCTTCTAAAAAAGCTAGTCTTCTAAGAAAGCTAGAGTATTCCACAAACCTGGAACATTATACAATAAACAAAATAAAAAATGTAGAATCTCAGAAAGCTAGAAGTTTCTAGATTTTAGAAACCCCAAGTATAAATATGAAGCTGCTTTTTAAAAAACAATATCAGTGTAAATTATTGAATTTTGAATGCAATAAAAAACTAGATCAATATAATTTTCTTCACTCATTTCATTCTATTTTATACTCTGCTTTGCCCTGTTTGGTGCTGTCTATTTGTTTTATAACTATTTTTAACCTGTTTTTACAGTATGTTGCTAAAATTGAGTTTCCTTCCAAACTGTCCACAAGTTTATAGATATCTCACTACTACTGGAAAGGTGAAAACTTCTTGTTATATAAAAAAAAAGAAGCTTAGAACATTTCTCTCTTTCAATCTACCAATTAAAAATGGAGAATAACATTATCAACTGTTTGAGTTAAAGGCGTTAAGCATTAAATAAGAATTCATTAAATTGAGCTGTCAAATAAGCTAAACTCACGTTCAGAGCATTCAATCCTCATGGAGACAACTGGAAAAGATGCTCCAGCACTTTTGTTGTTCACTAGACTCTTTTAGAGATTCTATGTTTCTACATAGAGCATAACAGAAACCCAAATATTTTTTTATCCCCAGAAATGACTATCTTGGATGTTTCAATCATATCAGGCATGAAATAATTCTGTGGGACAGTGGAGTAAAGCTTGTAATATAAAAGGCCAAAGTGTAGCCCAATCAGGATCTGCAGAATCCATAGTTAACAGCTGCATCCATAATTGCATGTTTTAGTGCATCTTCTTGCATTTCTTTACTCTGCAGTGAATTTCAATAGAATATCAGTATTCAATCAATCTTCTCAACTTTACAGGTGTTTAAAGCAGCTAAGCTAATACTATTTTAATACCTTTGCAATAAGGGTCTCCATGATGTGGCCATCAAAACAGGTAATATTAGAACTCTGAACATCCAATAATTGGACAGATTCTAGGGCCTTTGTCAGGTGTACCAGTACACGTGGCTCCTTTTTGCACAGTACCCGGATATGAAATGTTCTTTCCTCTATCTTGGAAATGTCAGTCTGGAATATAGTACGAAGCAAAAAGCTTATAGCTTCAATTTAATAACATTTCTAGGTAATCATGAGCTGCTTACTAAATTCTAGAAAAAAAACACAGCCCACCGCCCAAACAACAGCTGACGTTTTATTTTTGACAAAGCTGAGAAGTACTTACGTGAAGAGCAATGGGAGTAAGAATATTGGTTTTGGGAATGTGACAGACATCCACGTCAGTAGTAGCAGACGTCAAGCATGAAGAATTAGAAGAGCATTCATTGGTGGTGTTGGTGGGGCAGTGCCCAGCTATCTCACCTTCAATATCTCTCACTTGCTTTTGCAAATCTTGAATGTACTTAATTGCATCTGCTATAATGGAGGCCTTGTCCATCTGTTTACAATTAAATTAAAGTTATTAGTCAATAGGTAGATATTTGAGTCTGAAATAAGTCTCACGTCTTAAATTACTATTGAGTCATTGGAAAACAAATTTCAGCTGTCATTTAATGGTAAATTAGCTGTCGCTTAATGGTAAAAGCTTTCAAAATATCAGGTGAAAGTCTCTAAATCTCATTTATCATGTAAAAGTCAGATAAATATTCATTTGCCAACTTGATGGAAACATTCTACTTCCATTTGCAATGTTTTAATTTGATGGCAACTTTCATTTTTCACTTACATTGTTTTATGTTTTAAATGCAAATATTTCAAAATTAGATAATACTTAAGGAAAAAATATGGATTTGTCTATTAAAAGCATGAAGTTTCTGCAGTCCATGATAATATTCTACTTCCATTTCGCAGTACATCAACGTTTCGGGTCACTCTTCTCTCTATCTGCATTGCATCCTGATGATGGATCATGGAGTATGATCCGAAACATTGATGTTAAAATTGGCACATCATCTTTCTCTCTATCTGCATTGCATCCTGATAATGGATCATGGAGTATGATCTGAAACGTTGATGTAAAAATTGGCACACAGTTTTAATCTAGAAATCTTGTACAATAGATTTGTCTAAGTTTATTTCATTTTATTATTTAACACTTATTATTAATTGTTTAATCCAATCACATGCAACTGAAATTTGCAGCACATGACATCCATACACACCCATACACAAACACGTACTCTCCAACATATTAACATACATATAATTTTGGCATCAGGCAAATTCACCACCAGTAATTCACCATCAGAAAATTCACTTCGCTGCCACAGAAAATTAATTTTCCACGGTGGTGAATTGCTGGTGGTAAATTTTCCTTGAGATTAATTTGTCATGGCGGTGAATTTTCCCACGATAAATTGAATTTTCTGACAGTATTTTCCTAGAACCTTAATTTTCTATCAATATAATCCTGACATCTCCTTAGATACAGATCCTAAAATACAGTTGTTCTTTGTGTATATGAAAGCATTATAAAATGAAATAATGTAGATAGCAACTAAGATGATAGCTCCATTAGTTTTAATATAATTGTAGGCCGCAGGCTGTATTAGACAGAACAGATTATCTTGAAATTATTTGGGAAATGATATTGTTATTAAAATATATCTTGTCAGGTAAGTTTTAACTTGTTGCCCAGAAAGAATAATTTTATTTTTAGCATATTTTAGTTGTGATGAATGATTTATGAATATCGCTATCATACTTTTTATAAAGCAATGCATGTGACAATGAACAGCTTAAGAATCTTTGAATAACAAAGCCATTGCTAGCTATTTGAATAGGATAAAAAGCAATCAAATCAGATCTCAAGTATCTAGGCAAATCCATCAGTCGTGTCTCAACCTTTTTTTAATAGAAAACATAGTCCCAACCAGGGCTTAAATTTGATGGCCGTATGGCCTTATTTAGTCATTTTAGTTGTAAAATACAATTAAAATATTAGGAAGAATGTATCATTTGAAAGGCAAAATTTTAGTTAAACTGTCAAAATTTCTATGTAATTATTTTTATATATGTTTTTTCAATCTACATATATTTTTCTTAAAATAGATAACCTTTAATATTTGAAAGGCAACTTTAAATAAATGACCATCACAAAAAAATTGCTTGACAAACAAGGTCGACCATCAAATTTAAGCCCTGGTCCCAACATTATCCTAAGTTCATTCATGACAAATTAACGCTGTTTATTGTTGTCCAGGTGAAAACCGCATACCTTGCACTTCTTTTCATTTTGGACTCACTTTTACATGTTTGTTTTTAATGGAATGATTATATACATTTTGTGTAGTGATTTTTTTTTAATAAAAATAGATAAAATTTTTATTGATATCAGGAAGTTAACAGTATATAGAGATCAGGGAATCAGTAGGCTCTCAATAAAAGAAAGCACAAGAACACCCAACCAAGACTAAAACCACCACCCACATGACTCCAATCACCTTAGTCAGTCAAATCATCAGAAATATTTTGTGTAGTAATTAGTTTAATTTTTTTTATTCATTTTTAAAAATCTGATTATCAATTTTATCAATCTCTTATCAAAAGTTAAATTTATAATTACAAAATGATTTAGATTAGATATAAAATTGTAAAAGTGATTCTAGTTTTTTTTATGTTGAAATTTAAATCTTGGGCAATGGTTTTCCTTCTAGTTAGTTGTTATAAGCCAATTTGAAGCATAATTTTTTTGAATTGTATGCTAGGGTGTTGTATTTAAGGATACAACCTAATTCATTTATATATCTAGCAAACTTTGAGAAGCATATCTAGCATCTAGAAAGAAGATTCCATTATTCATTGTACTATCTTTAGAGAATTAATATCAACATGCACAATATCCTAAGCATACTACACGATAACTTGTCTTCTTCAATCTTTTGTATCTAGTCATTATATTAGTATCCTAAGGGTTGTAGCAAAGGGAAACACATTCCTAGTCATAGCAAACCCCTAATAGTATGACCAACATTTTTTGCAAGAATAGACTACAAGAATTTACTGAGGCCCCTATTGCATGAGGCTTCCTTCCAACCATGCGTATGCCTATATTGCATCAAGACCCTACTTCACAAAATTATCATGTAGATGGACACACAAATTACAAGATGGATAGAGGCCAAGAATTAATGAGGCCCCTATTGCATGAGGCTCCCTTCCAACCATGCATATGTCCATATTGAATGATACCCCTACTTCATCAAATTATCATGTAGATGGACACACATCTTACAAGATGGATAAAGGCCAAGAATTTAATGAGGTCCTTATTGCGTGAGGCTCCCTTCCAACCATGCATATGCCCATATTGCATCAAGCTCCTACTTCACAAAAATATCATGTAGATAGACACATATTACAAGATGGATAGAGGACACAAATTTAATGAGGCCCCTATTGCATGAGGCTCTCTTCCAATCATGCATATGCCCATATTGCATTAGGCCTCTAATTCACAAAATTATCATGCAGATAGGCACACATATTACAAGATGGATAGAGGCCAGGAATTTAATAAAGCCTCTATTGCATGAGGCTCCCTTCAAACCATGCATATGCCCATATTGCATGAGGCTCCTGTTTCACAAAATTATCATGCAAATAGACACACATATATTACAAGATGGATAGAGGCCAAAAAGTTATATTTTTCTATCTTTTCCATCTAGTACTCTAGTATTACCATCCCCACCCAAGTTGATAGTTGATAGAACCCCAAAAATTTATGATTTAAATGATCAAAATCATAATAATCCTACAAAGATCTCTTTGGGATCTTATTATTACCTCTAGGTTATCTCAAGATATTTTAAAACATGCATTAATAAAAAAATATCCTACCATTTGATGTTAATTTTGTTTAAATGTTAGCCATATGAGAACTTTTTTAGATGAATTGTTCTAATATTTCATTTGAACCTCATTAGTTTCCTAGTTCCCATGTTATTCAATGGAATGTGTCATTGTATATCATAGCTAAAATGGGAACATAAAAATTAAATGAGATAATTTGGTTAATAATAGATTTGGCTTGAACATATGTAATTATAGAGCATCCATGCATGTATTCTAGGTTGATTCATCCAATTCATAAAAATCTAAGATCACTTTCAAGATTTGATAATGTGGGATGAACAATCACTTAAATCCTTAACATTATTTTGCACCTAACTCTTAGACTTATCACCATCGATACATTATTCCATGTGATGCATGTATAGTTAATAGATAATGTTCTTTTGGTTGATCCATGGATCCATGCCATGAGTTCAATTCCTTCACGATTACACTATAGTTTGAAATTTAATCATCATCTAACAAGATAATTATAATCCATGTGAATGATCAACCTTATCATTTTTGTAGTTGACCAATGGAGAAACTAAAGTTGTTGATAGTCAAAATTTGGTTGATCACACCATCATTGCTTTCTCAAAAAAATTACTTCCTCATCTTTGCCTAATGTTGATCCTAAAGATGATTGGGGCCCTCTTAATTTTTGTAATACCCAAGTCATACTTATGATTATAATTAATTGATTGATTATATGTAAATTAATTAGTTAATTAATTACATAAGTTGGATACATTTACTATATATTTATTTTGGTGGTTTATAAAATTTAGAGTGAATCCTTAATATCCATATAATTGTCTTGAGATAGATGATCTTACAATTTTGAACTTGGTTTATAAAATGAGTATAAAAGAGATTTTTTTTTATCATATGATTATGTAGATATAAACCTAATATACCATTTAATAACTTTTATATGAATAAATTTGAGAAGTATATCTAACACCTAGAAAAAGGTGTCCATTATTCATTGTATTATCTTTACAACATTAATATTAGCATGCAAAACATCTTAGATACTCTACAAGATTTCTTGTTATTTTCAATCTTTGTATCTAGTCATTATATCAATATCCTATGGGTTTGACCAAGGGGTAACATATTCGTAGTCATTGGAAAACAACTAAGAGTACAATTAAATATTTAATGGAGTAGAGAGAGGTCACTAGAAAAGGACCCGGTGATTAGAGTAGGTGGCGAGGTAGACAAAGAGTGTGCAAAGTTAAGAAAGGAGGCCAATATCCCTAATCTTAGAGGATAATCAATAGCATTACAAATAAACGATGGGAATATTATTACAAATTTTCTAATGTGTTACATTTTTGTTTAGAGAATAAATTAATGGTTTAAAATAAGTTTCTAGATCAACTTCAACATCTTGCATTCACAATCTAACTAAAAATTCACATGTTTCGTGGCTAATGGGATACTTTATTCTTACAATATATTATATAAATATTTAGGCATATGAAATATCTTATCACTAGAGACATATTTGGACATTTTATATTCCCTTCCAAATTGATTATTTTACTTCTATATGAACACCCCATACTAGTCATTGGAAAAAAATAATTTCTAAATTATATTTTAGATGCCATGTTCATTCAACATTATATTCTCTTTGTTTGTTGGTTTGTTGATGGTTGGTTAATCAGCTGGTTGTTTTTTTTGCTGTTGTTTGGGTGGGTAGCCTCTTGCTCTATCTTTGCTGCCACTTTCTTTTTTGTAAAGGGCTCTAGGTACCCTTCAAAACTTGTTTATCATTAATCAAAAACATTATATTCTCTTTCATAAATTGATAATTTCACACTATCAATGAATACCTATATCTATGTTTTAGATCAATAATAAAGATGCACTGTTTTATAGTTCATTAACCATAAAGATTGCATGTGAATTTTTTAATGAAATGTTAAAAGTGGTTTTACTATGTTTAAATAAGTTTTTAGTAGACATTTATAGAGGACATGTATAAAGTATTTGATAAAATGATAATAGCAAGAAAATGAAGGATGCATGCTAAGTATTTGACAAAATGCTAAAAGTAGTTTAAGTATGTAAATAAAGGATGTATTGATAAAATATTAAAAATATTTTTAGTATATAAACAAAGGATGCATACTAAGTATTTGATGAAATTGTACTTTTTTGTGATGCAAGAGCATCTAGATTTATAAGAAATATTGTGTCATTTTAGTTTCTATATTTTGTTTTGTGTGTTTCTCATCATGTTGTTCATGTCATTTTACTTGATTAAGAAAGATATAGGAAGGTTACAAACTCTTAGGTGTTGCAAATTTATCTATAGTAGTATTAAAATTTATCATTGTGTTCTTTTAGATCAAAAATAAAGTTTCTAAAGGTCTATATTTTTGTAAAATTGAGCTGCTACAAAAAGTGTTTTAGGAGTAACAATGTGTTTAAATGTTGTTGTGTATGGTGCTACAAGAGTTGTATCCATAATTTAGGTTGGGAGTTTATTCCTTAAAATATATTTCTTTGAGATAGAACAAGAACATGGAGACTTGAGGGCTACTTCATATTTTAGTACTAATTTGGACCTTTCTAGGGTGGATAATCTATGTTATTTTTCACACCATCTCAAATCTATCTAAATATATAAACTACTAGTTATAACTACCATAATTTAAAGGATATTTTTACTATCATTTATTAATCTAACGCTTAGAGATTAACTATTACAGCTAGTATTACCTCTGACAATTTGAAGAATTTCTCTTTACCTTTGGTTATGTATAGTTTTATTTATTTCTATCTTGACTAGTTTACAACTTCCTTACTTCATATTTTCACATTCCATGTGTTTGTGGTAATTGATTTGCCATTTCTTGGAGCTATTATTGTTTCCAAATATTGTATTTCTATTTTTTTGGTTGTGTGGGAAAAATTTCATCATTTCTTGGTTATCCAACATATAATTAAATTTATTTAATTCTGTGGAGGTTGTGTGTGGATGCCCTAGGATTTGGTGACTAGATTTATAGAATATTTTGAGAGTTCTTGACTATTTGTGTTCTTACTAGACATTCTACTTTTGTAGGGATGCATGTGCATGTTTAGGGCTAGAAATAGAATGTGAACTAAATAAAAATATTCTCTTGGTTTTGGGTATTATGGTGAGAATAAAGAAGGAATGTTTGATGAAATAGTAGACAAAAACAATAGAAGAAATTAAGATCAATATAAAAAGAAAAAGAACAAGGTGGAAATTGGTTGCTTAGAATAAGGGAATATGTAAAAAATAAGGCATGTGAGTAACAATAAAATGAAGAAAAGACACTAATATAATAAAATCAGTACAAAATAACTAATTATTGACGAGACCGAGTTGTATGTGAGAGAATACAATCTAAAATGGTATATTTATTTTCATAAAGCACTTTTTATTTTTCTTAAGATTTGTATTAAGCTAAAAAAGAATAATAAAATTTAATGTCATATTTTTTCTTCCATATTGCATGTCATTGAATTGGTTTTTTATTGGTTTCTAGATCAAGAAGCTTTTAGTTGAATTCTCTTATTTAGATAGCTCACAAAGTGGTATTAGAGCCTAAAATTTGTTGGGTCATGCTAGAGAAGAGGCTCTAGAAATTTTTGAGTGGGTGTGGTGAAGTCTTGTAAATACTAAGCTCGCTCGAGAAGAAGGTATGGCATGCATCATGTAGACTAAGAGAATTAAGGATTGTTGACATAGTAGAGATGATAAGAGGAATCACAAGTAGGTTAGATTTAATGGAGGTGGCAAAGAGAAGATGAGTGCATGTTGAAGGTATTAGTGAAGATGAAGAAGTAGAAGGTCAAGAATTATAGATAGAAAATTAGATGGTTGAAATAGGAGGAAGATTTTTTAGGGCTTTGTTCAAGATATGTAGTGAAATGAGGCTAGATACTTCTTACTATAGTGGAAGTTTGGCCCTATAAAGACTCTTAGATTAAATACTAGATATATAAAAATATTTTAATTATGAATCAATGGAAGACCCAAAAAGGTGATTTTTTCTTCCACAAAGTTAAAATGGCATGCATTCTTATAATGAGATCAAATGCAAAAATAGAGAGAAAGAAATGAAAAAGAGAAGAATAGATCTTGGGAGAAAATGGTTGTTGAATTGAAGGTCAAGCTCTAGTTAATAAATTACTAACTACTGTCTATTTAGAAAATTACAAGGAGATGAGTGTCAAGGATTACAAATAGGAATTTTATAGGCTTAAAATTTGAGCTTTCCACATAGAGGATGATGAAGAAAAGATATCAAGAACTATTAAAATGGGATGTGAGTGTCATTTTAATATGAACTCAACATAGTTAAATTGATGTTAGTAGAAGAGGCCTATTAGTATGCCTGAAAGGTAAAGGAGTACCTAGAAAGAAAATAGCAATATAACTCTAAAGGAAGATGTAATTTTAGTGGTGGTAATGGATAATAAGGAAAAGAAAGAGAATGCAGTACAACAAAAATTAGTAACTATAATAATTAGAACATGTCAAAAGAAATATGCTACTATGAAAGTGGTTGAGGAATAGGATATATTAACAATTCTTAAATAAATATGGAGAGACTAGTCACATGACATCTAAATTCCCATAGGTATAATAGAAAGTGGGAGTAAATTAAATAAACTAAGAATACAACATAACTAAACAAAGGAGAGTAATTAATGATTAAAGAGTGTTTTGAAACTTGATTGAGGAAGAGAATGAGCCAATAAAAAAAGGAAATTTATTTAGGACCATGTCTATTTTCTAGAGGAAAGTGCTCCAAGTTCATTGTGAAAAATATAAGTTCTACTAATTTGGTGTTTCAAGAAATAGTGGAGAATTTTAAGTTGGAGAATACTAAAAACCAAATCCATACAATAATTTGTGTTTGTAAAAGGGTCATCAACTCTTTCTAAATGAGAAAAGGATAGTTAATTTTTAGATTGGTGTATAGAAGGAGAAAGTTGTTTATGATAAAAAATTTATGGATGATTTTCATGTTCTATTGAGAAGATTGTGACAATTTGTTAGTAAGGATATGCACAATGGTAGAATGAACACTTACACCATTATGAAAGATGAAAATTAATTTACATTGAGTCTATTAAAATATAAAAGAGAATAAGTGGATATTAGTATAAAAGTGTATTTGATTTCTAATAGTGTATGGTTATAGCCCAAGAGGAGTAGATGATGTTGGAAGGTTGGTGACTTCATCCCCTTGGAGAGGTTGGTGCTTGTCCAGCTTGCCACTATTTTTTGACATGGCTTAACCACTTCTTGTGCATCTTGTATAAATTTGGCATTTGTATCGAGCATTATAAGGTCAATCTTTTGGTGCAACAACAAAGCCATTGCAACAAATGGCATTGAGTGAGGTCATGGGTTTGAATCACACAGTCATGCCGGGGGGGTTGTTGGAAGGTTGGTTCCTTCATCCCCTTGGATAGGTTGGTGCTTGTCCAACTCGTCACGAATTCATGACATGTATTAACCACCTCTCATGGATCTTGTATAAATCTAGCATTTGTAATGGGCATTATAAGGTTGATCTTTTGGCACCTCAACAAAGCCATTGCAATAGATGATCTAAGAGATATTCCAAATCTTATAAGGTAGATTTTTGTGGTAGAATATTTTCTTAAGTTCATACATGACTTTCATAATGAAATAAAGAGGAGCTTCAAGTATAATGGTATAAAATACAAAAAGCATGTTGATCTTAAAAGAAGGGATAAGAATTTTGGATTGGTCATCTATTTTCAAATCACTTCTAGAAGAGGATTTCTTAACGAATGTACAAAAAATAAAAATGAAAAAAAGGTTGCATTATGTAGTCTTAATAAATTTGACATCCAATACATATGAGATTGAAATTTTGAAAGGAGTGGATACATCTCTATTTTTCATTGATGATTTTTAATATTACCATGGAGGGAAGGCAAGTGGAGGAGAAGATACAACAAGACAAGATTCGGTACAACATATAATAAAGAAAGAAAATAAATTTGAGATAGTGATAGATGCTTGAGTGGTTAAGAGGACTAGTACAAAATAAGGCATATAATAAATATTAATTTACTGGAGAAATAGAAAAGAAGAGAAAGCAACTTGGACGAGTTTATTTAAAATTATTGATCATAGAATCACCATTCTAGGTTTCATAAGATGTTCATGATCCTCACACTCATGGCACATTTTCCCTTATATAATGTTTCTAATGTTAGATCATCTAGGTTCATAGGTAATCTTGTGTTACCAAAATATTTATATATTTTTTAGATGTTGCATTTTTTATGAGTTTTTCATCATGTTGCTGATGTCAACTTACTTGATTGAGAAAACTATATAGGAAGATATGATATCTTATATGTGTAAAATTTATTTGTAGTAGTCTTAAGATTCATCACTATGTTATTTTAAACCAAAAACCAAGATTGTATAGGTCTATCCTTTGTAAATACTATTATCATAATTCTCACATAGGGTATCTTTTAGTATGTGAACATTGTGAGAGGAATGCATAAGCCACATTAATGAAGGAATTCTCACACAGAGTATCTTCTAGTAGCTCCCTACTCATAACCACATGTAGATCCCACTCCACCTTGTTATAGTCAAAGATGAAAACATGTATTTTTTGTCACATGCACCTAATATCAAAGATTCCTAATTCTTTCTCATCACTTGAATTCAATTATTGAACCTTTTTAATATAAAAATTTTAGACTAGGGAGAGAAATGGGAAGGAGTGAATATTTATCACAAATATCACTAATTTAAACTAGTTATACACTTGACTGATAGTAGTTGATCATATAACCCAAAATATTTGAGAAGATTCCACCTTAAAGGAGATATTGAGGATGTATGTGTCTTGAATGAAGGATCATCAAATATTAGCACCAAAGTATATGTGAAAATCTATTATATTTCACTTTTCCTAAATTTTGCACATGTGGAGAAAAATAATATAGTTAATGTTGTCAATTGACAAAATGAAGATAAGAACTAATCTCTAGTAATCTTGCAAAAACCAAGAAAGTTAGCAAAAAATCAACATTTCCCACTTTTAAGAAGCTCTAAAGTTAGGATTTAAAATCCTCATTGAAGTTTGATGAGAAATTTGTTCTATAATATTCTTTATATATATGTTCTTGTCATCCATGGCTTGATTGGCCAGAGCATTTGGTAGTGTGTTTGCTTCCTTGAAAGAATGAGTGCACTAACTATATTTTAGGTAACTTTACAGAATATTTTTTATTCTATCCAAAATATAATCTAGTTTCTAATTTATTATCCATTTCTTATTTAAATCATTAATGATCATCAATGAACCTCCTTTTGTTATTTATTTATTGTAGTTTTCCTTGAGAGCAAGTTTAAGGCCTAGTGGGAGTGCTTCAATTTCTACTTCATATTTGTATCATCTTTCAAATTTTTTTTGATGTGGCTATAATAACTTGATCAAATTGATTTCTTATTACTTCCCCTCCTCCTAAGAGACCAAGATTCCCATGATTCCAAATTCCCATGGGAATCATGGTCATCAAAGTTGATATTGACCGTATTAGAAGAAGGGGGTTATGATTTAATCAATTTCCTCTTAATTTTTGTCTTATTTGTTCCATAGAAGTACCATTGAGTGGTGGAGGATTAACATATTGCCAATTTTTAATAATGTTATAATCCCAATTTCAAAATTTCCTTTCCTATAGAGTATTGTTTTTGACACAAGACTTTACTCTTTTTAATTTTTCTTTTTTCATTTTAAAAATTATTTGCTCAAGGATGGAGATGGATTTTTTTAATATTTTCTTGTTTCACTCTAACTAGAGGTACCATATGATAAGAGAGGGACTAATTTTCTAGATACAAGCATAATATGTATGTAGGATTAGCTAACACTAAAAGTGTTGCAACAAGGAATTGTGTAATGGATTTCTCCTTGTAACCACTTCCAATAATTTTTGTTAAATTTACAATTTAAAATTAAATGATCAATATATTCATAAGTCATTCCACATAGTACACACTTGAATCATGAGTTTTGAAAAGTATTCTCAGTCAAAACTTTATATCCTCCTTTCATTGAATATTGTATTTATTTTGAAGCCATCCATAAGATCCCATCCTCTTTATTAGAGAACTACTTTTCCTCTTTCCTAGTTCCTTTGCATAGTTTCTATTTTGGATAGATAAAAAGGGTAATAACTCAATTGATTTCTATTTAACTTTTCGGGGGAAGTGCAATTTTCCACAATAAGATAATCCTCAACTTTTCCCACCAATTCTATTGAAGAAATTTTTGAACTTCTAAAGGGTTTTCATTTTTATCTAGAAGCTTACAACCATTCCAAAAATCCTCCAAAAAAAGAGTTTTTCCTCATTATGAATAACCCGAGAGAGGTATGGGAGAAGAACCTTACAACAATCTATTATAAAATTCCACAATTTTGACCTTTAAGGTGGAATTCAATGACGTGTATGAGAACTGATGATTGGCGATAGGGTGATCAAAGTATGAATGATGATGTGGACAAGCCAAAGGATCGGGGGTAGTGATTCTCATCAGCGAGACCTTCTAGGATGTCTACCGATGCTCCAATGGAATGGTGGACAGAGTGTAAGGAAAACATTGACGAGAAGCGGGTGTATCGACAAAAGATGATTTCAAGTCTCTCTAATTGGACGATGAGATGAATAATATGGAGATAGCAAGATAGAGAAGAGGAAGGTTGAAGAAGGGAGAGCAAGAAAAGTTGAAGAACCATCTCGGTGGTTTATAGGAGAGAGCTCGAAGAAGAGAGTGAGGCAAGGTAGCCTGCAAAGAGAGGCAGAAGGTGAAATGAACCATCTCATAAATGGTGTGTGAATAGAGGTGAAGTAGCCTAGAGAGCTCAAGGGGAAGAGCTTCAGAGAGTAGAGCATGATGTGAAGTGGAATAGAGGATTTCCCTGTAGATGTGAATTTCTAAATATAATCCTATAATCTGTTTCAAATAAATGAAAAGAGAGTTGTTTTTTCAATTTGTGTTGGTTGTGAGATTATGACAGCCTAATAAGGTCCTCCAGTCTTGACTACACCAATTGGTATCAGAGCTAGTTCTCTTGAGTTTGTAATAGAGCACTGCACGTGAGGTAGTTGCAACATGAGGTCTGTGAGTGTGGGTTGAAGGATGAAGACCTACGAGTGATGAGCTGAAAAGAGTTGTGGAAAGGAATGTTTGTTGCAAGCATGAAAGAGGGTCTATAATTGCTATCCTCCAATAGAGATAAAGTTGGGTAGAAGGTGTAGAGTTCCTCCACTGAGAGAAGGTGGGTAGAGGAAGCATCTTCTAGAATCTTTGTTGGGTAGAGGATAGTTGTGTGAGTGAGGTATTGTGACAAGGAGTACATGTAATTATAGAGGATTTGAGTTCTAGAAGAGATTGTTGTAGGTGAGAAGAGACTTGCAACTCTAGAGGGCTTGAATCCTAAAGAGATTTGTTGCAGGAAGGACATGTGACTGTAGAGGGTTGATACCCTAATAGAGAGGGAGAGATTGTTGCAAGGAGGACTTGTAACTTTGAAAGGACTTGCGAGTTATTAAAGATGTCTTTGAATAAGAGGACAAGATGGATCATGAGGAGACCAATGATAATCCCATTTTTGGGAAGAGTATTGGGAAAAGGTGAGAGGAAAAAAGTTGATTGCAGAGCTGAAAGAGATCGAAGTGAAATTAGATTCCCTTGAGGAAAGCTTGGGAATGAAGGAACATGTTATGGAAGAGGAAGAGAAAGTGTCCATAAAGGAGCCACCCATGGAGACAACTTGGTCTCTTGATTTATCTGTTAGTAATTCGTTTGAAGTAGTCAATGTAGGTATGGAGAAGGTTGAGAATAACACCTTGCAGATGATGAGAAAAGGAAGCATGCAATATGGAGAATAAGAGGTACATTGTAAAGTACCTACAAATGAAGAAAGAATTGAATGGTTGGCTGAGATAAGATTAGTTGCAGCAGAAGTATGTAAAGAAAAGATTGTTCCATATATGAAGAATGAAGAAAGAGAAGAGATTGCAATCGAGGTTGCAAGGGTTGAAAATATTTGCAGCCCTTTGATGGAAGGGGCATGGAAGGAAGAAAACGTGAGGGTAGCCCACACAAGTGGAGAAGATGTGAAGCTAAAGGAGGTAGAGATGGCAACTGAGTGGTGTTATTTATGTGAAATGGAAGAAGGGTGTTCACAAGTTGAAATAGTGAACACAAATGGTCCCAAGTTTGATGATGGGATTGAGGAACACAAAGATGAAAGGCTGTGGAGAGAAGAGATGAAGATAATCCAAAGTTATAAATGGATGTTGAAGGTGAAAAGTTGATGAAGTAGAAGAAATTTGTTGCACTAGAAGAATATGGTGATGAAGAGTCTTTTGAGGCTTGCGATTTTTATAATCTTTTTTGTAGTGTTATGTTTGTAGGAAATAGAGAGGTTGCAACAAGATGTCAAGTCTGTGGCATCAAATAAAAAATCCTCATACAAGAGGATCTAAGGAAGGAAAAGCAAGAGAGAAGTTTGTAGTGGAGTTATGTCTTTTTGAAGGCATAAATGAAAAGAGGTTACAAGTTGCAGCTGAGACTTGTTTTGTTGGAAGCATGAAATGGAGAACGAACCAAAAGTTGTAGTAGATTATAATAAAAATGAAGTTTTAAGTCTTGCAAAAGAAAGACTAGTGGTAGCAGAGGTAAATTTTGATTGTTGTGATTGTGAAAAATGCATTCATTTGAGAAAGTTGAAAGTACAGAGATGTGTAGGGTTGAGGTGCAGCTTGAGCAAAGCCATTCTATTGGTATGACAAGAAGAGAGGTTGAAGAGAAAGCTTCTAGTGAAGACATTTGGTTGTTGGAAATTCTTAATTTTTTTCTTGAGAAGTTTATAGATTTAGCGGTAAATGAACAATGGAAGGAGTGTTCTCAGAGAAGGATGGATTACAGTGGGTTAATTCCCACAAAGGGGGAATAATGTGAGGAAGAATGGTGGGGATCTAAAGTTTACAAATAAATCCAAAGGAGAAGGTATATACAGAAAGAGAAAAGCCAACAAGTGCAAATAGCAAAACTTCAAAGGCAACAGTCAAGGAGATTAAAAAAATTGGAAAGTGAGGAAAAATAGATCAAAATTGAAGGATGGCATAATAGATGCCATGTGTAGGAGCACATGATTCTTAATCACTTGGGGAGTCTGATGCAGGAGCATCGTGCTCCACCTCCCCTTTGGTTGATGTTGCTCCCTCGTCAATAGGACTTTGGCTTATTGGCAGGAGGTTTCTACCTGTTCTAGTGACAAAATGATCATGTTGGTAGAATGAGGTTCATTGATGAGATATTTGGATTTCTATCAGAAATCAGTCTTTGTCCCAACAATGCGGTGATTGGTGTGAGGTGGTCATATTGGTGGGACCATGTTTGTTGTCCCCTCGACAACCTGACGAGCCACAAAGTGAATGGCATTGGGAGGACTTAGGATTATCTTGACATGACATGGAAGTAAGTCCTTTCAATAGAATGATAAACATGACAAGACAATATCAACAGGACAAGGTGGTATCATTTTGAATTTGGGAGGAGTCCCTCCAACGGGCTGACAAATGATGATCGACGAGACATGGTTGATTGGTAGGAGATGTATTGAGGTCCCAGTGGTATGATGACAACAAGGAAGATGACCCTGGTGGGACCGACTGGGAGGTGACTGACAAAGTGGAATTCAATGACGTGTATGACAATTGACAAGTGGCGATAGGGTGATTAGAGTACATGAGTGATGACGTGGACAAGCTGATGATCGGCAAGAGTGATTCTCATCGATGAGACTTTCTAGGATGTCTCACCAATGCTCTAATGGAATGGTGGATAGAGTGTAAGGTGAACATCAGTGAAAAGAAGGTGTATTAGCGGAAGATGATTTAAGGTCTCTTTGATTAGATGATGAGATGAATAATATGGAGATGGAGAGAGATAGAGAAGAGGAAGGTTGGTAAGAAGGAAGAGCAAATGTTGAAGAACTGTCTCAACTGTTATCAGGAGAGAGCTCGAAGAAGAGAGTGAGGAAAGGTAGCCTACAAAGAGAGGTGGAAGCAGAAATGAACCATCTCATGAATGGTGCATGAGAAGAGGTGAAGTAGCCTAGAGAGCTCTAGGGGAAGAGCTTCAAAGAGTAGAGCGTGATGTGAAGTGGAATAGGGGATTGCCCTGTAGATGTGAATTTCTGAATATAATCCTATAATCTGTTTCAAATAAATGAAAAGAGAGTTGTTTTTGTCAATCTGTGTTGTGTTATAATCTGTGTTGGCTGCGAGATTGTGATAGCCTGATAAGGTCCTCCAGTTTTTATTACACCAATCTAGCAACCTAGTTTAGGAAACAATGATTATGAGCACCCCCATGCATGAGTCTAAATCCTCCAATCCTCAACCCAAGTCCTCTAAAACCTCTGGTACAGTATCCACTTAGAAGCTTATTTTCATGATCTTATGTAACCTTAAGAACATCCTAATCAAAATCTTGGGTAAAAGAGGTAACAATGTAAGCCAATTTTGCAAGTATAAAAATAAGACCTCAATCAACACTGAAAAGGAAGAGGTCAAAATTGGGCCTGAAATTATTAAGGAGGCTGACAACCCTAATTTGATTGTTAGGTAGTCTCATAGTCTGGCCAACCATTTTATCCCTAACCTTAGTGTGGATAAAATCTCAAGTGACTTGAATTAGGGAGAGGAGAATAGTGATCATAATAATAACAAGGATGAGGATGTGGAGGAGATGGATGCAAATATTGAGGGCCTGAGCTTGTTCTCTAAGCTAAATGCAATGTTTTCAGACTCAGAGCACCTGGACACCACCCCTACCAAGCAACCTAACCAAAACACATGCCCAAAATGAATGCAAACTATGAAGGACGTTGTTATTATGAAGACTTAGGTCAATGATTTGGAAGGGAAGTTGAGAGGTCTTTCTTTCTTTACTCTGAAAGTCATCCACCATTCAAAGACCACTCTAGGTTCTATTTTGAAAGATGAGTTTAAAAATTATGATAACTTAACAAGGGAGAAAACACCAGTTCTAATAACTAGGATTTGTTTAAATTCCTCAAGGAGGATTACGAGAAAATGTTTAATTATTTTGGTGCTCTCTCTATTCATGTTTTTTATGTTTTAAAAAAACTTTAATCTGATGTTTCTTTGTTGTTTTGTGTTGTCTCTAGCTTATGGCCTTTGAAATATTTTTTTCTTTATTGTTGGACTTTGCTTCCCTAAGGGAATTTAGTGTAAAGGGTTTAGCAACCAAAAACATTGCTTATATTATCAAAAATAATGATTATGATCACATTGAAAAGGTTAACAATTCTATGATTCAATTTTATATTTTGTGAGAAGAAAGATCCATAAATATATTTCCCACAACATTTTTTCGCCATCACTTTTACCTCAAGATCATATTTAGGTTTTCTTTCAATGTTCACAAACATAGATCCCTAGGCAATTGAACCCCTAGTTTTAAGAGATCCACATATTTATCCCCATTTTAAAAAATTAAGTCATTTACTCTATTCATGAACACTACCCATATTAATCCTTTTTTTCTTAAGAATAAATATAGATTTTAGTGAAATATAAGATCTCAATATTCATCCCTTTTCTTCTTAGAGCTGATTTCCTACTTTTATCTCACCTCGAATCATACATACATTGGTATTTTGCAACTAGTTTGGAAACCTCCTTCATCTAGGTAAAGAATATCTATTGATCAAATCCTTGTGAATTGGCACTCCTTAGATGTAACTTCCCCATATTCTCCCCTCAAAGGAAGTAATCAATAGAGATTATAGAGATAACTTATATTGACTATACATCTAAGTCATTTATACCTCCCATCCACAACATCTCATCTCATAAATGAATTTCTATGTTGAATATTTATTGTAAATCATGGTTGGTGGAATTATTTAACATAAGTATTTCTATAATAGAACTATTGGTGACATGATGCAAGATTTTTACTCACTTGGTTAAGGGTGTGTTTCCATTAAAAAATTCACGAGGTATGAAAAATACCATAATCTACATAACTAAAGGACATGTCCCCTCTAAGAGGTGGAGATTGTGAGCAATACCTTATTTTAAACGTCTCATTTAATATCAAATTTGAGGGAGGAAACATTATAATTTTAGAGATTAGGTTAGATTGTATTAAACTTCTTTCGAGCTACCATGACCAACTATGTTTAGTTTTCTTCAAAAAAAAATTACATAAATAAAAGAAAGATATTATAAGGGACCCTTATAGCTATTAGGTTAATTACTTTCATCCTATATCATATTTTCATAATTATATGAGCACTAAGAGCTCAATGGGTGTTCTATGTTTGCATAAAATATGGGGTAAAGTGGCAAGACAATGTCCACCTTTGCCTCTCATCATTCTGGTACCTTGATCTTCTTACGCTAGTTAGATAGGAATCATATATCTACTTCATCTTGACATGAGAGTCATTCTAATCACCATGAATCTCAAGTAGGATCTCCATGATAGGCATACATTGCCAATTTATTCTCTACCACAAGAAATTCCTTGGCCTTGGATACTAGGATATGTTTTAGGGGATATACATTTCTTCCTCTTAGGTTTTCCTAACAAGACCCTTTAGCCCTAGCAGTGATTCTATGGACACTATAAAATCTTGTATTAGGAATTTCATAGTTATTTATGATGGTGTCTTTAATCTTCTATCATACAGTTGCTACAAGCATGTGACAATCTAACCTTCTTGAGCTCCATGCTTAATTGGAAATCCTCATCTCACTATATTAACTTAAGCAAGATTTTTGGTCACTATAGCATATGTTGTCTAACCTCGCATGAGACTTTGTGTGAGAATTGAATTGAATTAGATAGAAGATGAAACCATGTTTTTATACTAATTCAAAGAAGTATTGTCCCATCACTCTTCAAAAGGGTTAGAAGAATGTGAACTGACATTTCACCTCATAAGATACAAGGGAAAGGAAAATAAACCCCATAAATATCATCCTCCACTCCCCTTATCCCACATTGTTTAATTAATTAGCTATTTTCACATGTTCACACACATTACTAGTGAATAACTTTTTTTTTTCTTTTCCTTTCTAATTATTTGGAAAGAATGTTAAATACCCTTTAATATACATTAAACATACTTTACGTTTTCCAATCCCATTGAACCATTGATCAGTTGTATACATTAATGTATTTTTCCCTTTCTCGTCTTGTTATTACATTTCAAAAGTAACTACATTAAAGATAACCTTATTAATCATGTACAATGAACCATTAAAACATGGGGAGTTCCAAAGAGATGCTTCAACATAAACTACTAAATGGGGAGAAGATACAACCAAAGTTCTGTTACTTTTTTTTTCTTTCTTTCTTTCTTTTTTTTTTGTCTTTGAATGTTTTTAAGTCCAATTCATCCACATCAAAAATATAAACTAGTAAATGGGGAGAAGCTACAACCAAAGTTCTGTCACTTTTTTTTTCTTTGAAGGTTTTCAAATCCATTTCATCCACATCAAAATCAGCAAAGAATTGTTATTGTAAGACATACTATTGAAGCTCAGGGAATAACTTACCTTAGTTATATAAGGGACCAGGGAGCGCAAGGCATAGAGTCTTTCATTCAGTTTTCTGCGTCTCTTCCTCTCTGAAACAAGATTCTTGGTTGCTTTCAAGCGCCCTGCAATCCCTCCTTCGCTCCCATCAGAAAGGTAGTCTTCTTGTTTCTTTGAAATCCTGCTCCCCTCTGAATGAACTACTTTTCCATCCCATAGCAGGCCTTCTGGACTCACATTGTCCATTACATCAGTATAAGCTGTCTCAACGCCCCCGACAGACCTTGGAATAGTAGTATAGGAATCCCCATTCTGCCACAAAGCTTGAGCTGCTGTATTGCTCCACGCATCTGCATCACCGACATTAATGGCACAAGGTTTCAGATCGGGTATTCCAGCGCTTATCAACGAATACCCCACGCTGTAAAGACCAGAAGTAGATCCAAAAAGATTGTCCAAATCTTGCAGAGATACGCTGCTCAGATAATCAAAGGATTCCATTCCATCCATTTGACAGTGTCAATCCACGGGTCTCCCAGCTTTAGAACGGGCTGTGAAAACCCCACACCGTGGGAAGTGCTTAAAAAGTCTTGCGGAACCGCGTGGGCTTGTCGGGATTTTGACAAATTTAAAACATTTTAATTGCGGCTGGCGAATTGTTTATGTCCACATTTTGCTTGTGATTGGCGTGGGAAGTTTTCTTTATTCCTCACGTTTACGCCGCGGCCTCAGGAAGCACAATGAAAGTGGGACTCAGATCATTCGTACTTGTTTTTATATCACACAATTTTGTTTTCTAGCGGGGGCAAGTCTTTATCGTTTGATCTATCTGTATAATCATGGCTACCTGTTCCGACAGATCCCCATTCCCATGTTTTTCTAAGTATTATAGAATACTTTATATACTATTTTCTTTTGGGAGTGGAGGGTAGCTTATAGCGTATGGCACTGAGCAGCATTTGAGGGAGGGAGTCAAGGAACGTGTTACCGTGTAAATGTTGATCACAGCATCCATGTTTATATACTCGTGTTTTTAATGCTTTTGGTGATGATAAAATAAAAGTGCATACTCTCTTATTTTTGTTGTATGAATTGGTTTTAGTTTTAGATTAATTGATGGGTCATTTGACATGATCAATTTAAGCATAAGGAGTTTATGTAAAATTAGCTTGATTTCTTTTCGAAAGAAACTCTTTCAATAGGTCTTTATTGTTATATCTTGACTTAGGTAATTTAGAGATTTATTTAATTGTTTCAATTTTAATGATTTTTTTGAAAATTCTAAATTAATCTTTTATACAATTTCATTATACAGTAACCTTCTTTGTTTACAATTTTTTTTTAACTTCATTTATCCTTAACATATTACTATAAAATCAACTTAAGACTAATTGATCAAGACACACAACTTAAATCCAATTAAATTGATATTTAAAATAAGGTAATTAACTACTATGATTTTGTCCTAACCTAACATATCTAACTAGATGTCAAAACAAATATCAAAAGAGATTAAAATTCAAGAGAAAGTTGTCGAGTTTTCCAAAACAGTGATTCTTGATTGACAATCTAGAAAGAAAGAAATATAAAACCTCAAACATCAACCCTCATCATCATGCAATATTTAATTACTACAATGCAATCTTCTAGGAACTAAAAAAAGATAAAACTTATGCATATAAACTACCCTAAATTATGCATAGGCTTATCACAAAGTTCACATGTATCACTTAAATAATTGATCACTTCATTAATGTGTATACATTTGAATTAAAAGAAACATGCTTAATCCTCCTTACTCATATAACAAAATGTTACTTAGTAAACAAAAGACACAACTCTCTACTTTTACTATTAAATAAAGAATACTAAGTATATCAATAAGTCTAATACTCTATAATTCTCTAACTCCTCTATATTAGTTCAAAAACCAAGACTTCTAAAAATAAATTCTTTGAAAATAAGTATAACATAGGTAATTAAAATCCATAATGTCATTTGAAATTAAAATCACTAAAATATAGGAAAAAAGGGAAATAGGATCAAGTACTCTAACCAAGTATTGCAATCATGTGTCCTTACATGTCTTGAGTGTGTAGCCTAATGTTGGCGAGTCACTCCAACTATTTAGCAACATGGTAAATTATATAAGCTTGGAACTTGGCAAAATTGTCGTTCTCATTGATTATCCATGATTGTATAGTTACTAACTTGATTTGACATTTAGAAGCATTTAAGGTGTAACTACATGACCAGATTCAAGAAATATTAAATATCTAGTTTTTGGTATTTCTATATATTTAATAATCTATATTTTCAAAGGCTCCTTAGAGTGGAATCAAACTTAGAGACCTTTTTTCAATTTCTTAGGAGGGGTCTTGTAGGCTACCCTCTAACAACTTAAACTAGATCTTGAGTAGATCTTTCCAATGCATCTAAGGAATTTGATTTTTTCTTGATGGACTAGGAGTTATGAACCAACCAAGTTGGAGTACCAAAATTAAATAATTTTCTAGTATGATTTTAATTTCTTAGATATTTTTCCTCCATTTGGATATCCATTTAATCTTCCACTTGGAGGACATGGGTGTGATGAGTTTTCTTCTTTTCTTTTTTATGAGAGCCATAATTTGCTATGTTTAGAAAGTTTTCTACATTACTTTATATATATATATATATGCTCAAGTCAAAGTAATGTAGTAGAGTGGAAAGCATGCATCTTTTCATAGAGTTTTTTAGATTTGTATGATCTCTCAAATTTAAATAAAATAAACTATCTTAGTGGGCTTCAAAAAATATTCTTTCATGTTTGATTGTTAAATCAATTATTGGTGATAATATATCCAATCCCTCATTGGTCTATTATCCTATAAATTCATAAAAAATATTTAGATAGGTGGTTTCAAATCCATTGGATCTTGTATGCCAAATCACATGTGGTTACAATATTAAAAATCTATCAGACTATCTTCCTTTAAGGCACACACAATAGTTGATTATTGAAGAATTAGTTGACTTCCTAAAACCCTTCAAAGTTTTGATTTGCATACATCTAGAAATATGATAGATAAAAATGATGAATGAGTTTGTTAAGATCCTCCAACATAATTTATATAATAAAAATCAAATATTAAATGAATGAAGAGGCCATTTGGTGGTCACAACCATTTTAAGGTCTAGGATTAATATCCAGCTTAGGAAAGTAATTTTCTATAAATCACTTCTCAAAAGTTCTAATAAAATAGAATTCACCCTCCTCAAAGCTAAGCTTCATGTGCGATGATTATGGGAAGCCAAGTTGTTATCAAGGAAGAATTAAAAGGGAAACCATGATCAACATTTTGATGAGGTGATAAATAAGAATTCATGGAATATATTATGGATGGTATCTCTTTGAAGACATATATGAAGAGAAGTATTATGCAATGGTCATTACTTTGATAGAAGGAAAAATTACATCAATTTTTTCCACACATTTTCAACAAAGCTCTCCATATAAGATATAGAGAGGCATCAAATATTAAAGTACCATGGTGAACTTCACCAATATATTTAGGAAAAGATAAATTTTCTAACTACCAACATATTAGAGACTACTCTATAGTATTTAGTAAAGGCTAACAAAAAAATCAATCAAAAGGGAAGAAAAATATTTTAGAAATTCCAAGTCAAAGGGAGAAAGTTATATAAAGTTAATAGGAAAGAAACCTACCAACAAAGTTCCATCATAAGATTAGAACTAAGAAAGGTGAAAAAAGATGCAAAGGGATACCTATATGTGGTGTGAATTACACAAGAGTTATTTATAAAATACCATAGACTATTGAGCTACCAAGGCTCGAATGAAAGGAACACAAGAAGCAGAGACAATTTTTGACTCATTACATATAGATTATAGTGTGTCTTAGACACACACATCCAATTTTTCTTAAGGAAAAATTGGGGCTCCATTTTTTTCTTCTCCTTTTTTTTTTGCTTATGTTTTATTATATTCTTAATTCCTTTCCTTTTGGTTTTAGGTATATTTATTTTTGTTCATTTATAAGGTTTTCTCTTAGGTATATTAATTTTATTAGATTTTTTAGATTGATCATTTGGGAATACTCTTTAGGACATCCTAAAACCTTGACATATCTTTCAATCAACATTTTAAATTTTTCCATCTCCACATGCCTATGAGACCATCTCTAAAACCCTAGAGTGTAGATGGTTTGATGTCACCCTGACCTACCCCTTTGGCTCTAGATTGATAGTGATCTACCCACATCTATTTTTTCTAACTTGTTTATCTCTTGATTTTTTTTTCCATTCTTACTTTGTGTTTTTAGTTGTGCTTTATTTTTTGCTTTCTCTCATGATCTGATAATTTGAAAATCTTCTTATATTGCTCATGGTTGGTTGGAGGAATTCATTGGTAGTAGGATTTGTGCATTATAGTGCCTATTGTTTGTGTGTATGTTGTTTTTTGTGTTTTTTCTTTCCTAGGCATACTCACTAGTGTGACTGGATGGGGATTTCCTTCTTGATATTATCACCATTGGGTTTTATTTTAGTGTTTTTGTGGGTTATTTTTTGTGTTGGTATCTTGATTGTATTTATGTGCTTTCCCTTTTTCTATTTGTGGTTTCTTAGTTGTGGGTTGGTAATGTATTTATTTTTGTGTGGTTTGGGTGTTGGGGGCCTTTTTTCACATGCTCTCCTTGATTAATTACTATTCCCCTTTGATAGATCTATTTTTTAGAGTTCATAATCATTTTTTATCAATGACATCCCAATGATGTTATCATCCCATCAATCTATTAGAGTTGGTCATCTTGGCTTTCTCAAAGTTGCATCTCCAAAACTTTGAGGGTAGTGTCCTCCTAAGTGTATAAGGATCTAACCAATTTTCATACTTAAAGATTTTTCTATTCTTTCAGAATTATAATTTTAAAATACTCTTATTATGATACTTGGTTATTGTTTCCACCAAAGTATAATCCCAACAAGCTTAAGTGTTAATTTATTTTTGGAGTTCTCTTATTTTAGTACTGAGTTAATATTCTTCATGAATCTTGATCACAAAATTCTAGATCTAAGTTTTAGATTTTCCTTATTAGGGTGTCAAGTTAGTATCCTTTTCAAAGTTTGATTGTCAAAATCTTAATCATTAATTTATTTTTGGATTTGGAGCTTTGGAGTTTCCTTAGATCCAACTACCAAGTTAGTGGTCACCCTGAAGTTCAACCTCAATATGTTTTAAGTGCCAAGAACATGTTCTTGTTGTTAGATGCACAAGACAACTAAGAGGGGGTGTTGAATTAGTTGTACATTAAAGCATTCAATCCCTCATTAAATTTCAAACCCTTATCAAAATTTAAACCCTCATTAAGCATTAGCACAATGTAAACATGTGAAACAACAATGAAAACACAATCATACACAAGAGAACACCTGGATTATGTGGAAAAACCTAAGTAGGGTAAAAAAAATGTGAGGATTAGCTCACATATATATGAATAACAACACCAAATACAATTAGGCTCATTGCCAAGGGCTCACTGCCTAGAAAAGAAGAAAGGCCCACTATTGAGTGGCTCACTTCCAAGAAGAAAGAAGAATAGAAGAAAATATTATAGGGAGATTCACTATCTCAAGGAAACAAGAAGAATCCACCACTACAACTCTATGCCATCCACAACCTTTGGCTCACTACCTCTAGCAACTTCAAGCACACTGAAAATGTAGACATCTTATGCTCACTACATCCAGAGTCATAGGCATTTAATCTCACACTTAGATCACCACACTTGATCACATTCACATCAATCACACACCTTACAACATCTCTAACAACTCACCTTGTATTTATACAATTCATGACCTAAACAACCTTAATTAGGTTGGCCTTAATGAAATGTACACACCTCAAACATGCAATAACAAATAGGTTGGAACCAAACACCTCCATGGTGGAAAGAAGTGAAGGAAAACCATGCCAAGGGTTAACTAGAACCCAAATCTACACCGACGTGCATCACCACGCTTCCACAAACAACAAAAACCCTCTGCAATTAACGCTAGCACCCAGGTTTTCCAAACCTACACTAACACTAACAAGTGACCAAAAACACGCTTATCCAAGTTTGAAAACAATATGTGAAAGCAACACTTCACAACATCTTAAAATATTCCCGCATCATCAAAATATTTTGCAACATTCCCATAACCACCTACAACTAAAAACACCATCATTTTGTGCAACCAAACATACTGCCACATAACACAAATTATGAATCCAAGCTTGTAGAGAAACTCATCACTCAACAATCCAAGAGAAAGTAGATACAAACAATATAAGCACATTCCCAAGTCTACAAGGCAAGAAACAACAACGCGAAGAATGCGAAGCAATCTCATTTCTCCCAAACAACCTTCTTCACAAGAAAATACATTGTCAAAAACAACTTCCTCAGCCACACAAACCACAACCTAAAACTCTGGATATAGAACCTCTAAACACCTCTGATCACCATATCCAAACCACTCAAGCATATCTTCAACCATGAAGAAATGCAGAGCATAACACTAAGCACACCTCTATCACACTGCATATTCTTTTATTTAGATTTTTTCAAAAGCACTTGGAAACCAAGTGAATCAGTGGTAAAAACAACACCAACACAATGCATCTATAGCATCTACAACACAAAAAAAACATATCTACAACATCTGCAAGACCAACAATCTCCCCATGTACAATACTAGCAATCTCCAACACTCTCCATACTATTGACATTAATTACCAATTGTTGACATCAATGACCAACTATTAACATAAATGACAACAACTACAACACACTTGCTACAATCTCCCTCATTGTCATTGATAGAAACACCAGCTTTAAAAAACCATCAACAACAAAAGCAACTTCTACAACAAGCAACACTCCCCCTTACTGGGGTACACTTCACTCTCTCCCTTTACCTTTATTCTTCAGACACCAGTCTCTTTGCAATCATCACTTTTTCTCCCTCTATCTGACGGGTTCTTCAAATATTACTCTCATCACTCCCTCCCTATGTTTTTTAGATCATACTCTCCCCCTTTGACATCAATGGAAAAGGGAAACATCTTTCCCTTTGACAGCACTTGCACACCATCAAGCAATTTCTCTCTCTCCACTACTCTTCTCCATACAATTCTCACTATTGCACACACTGCACTGCTCATTCTTCACCACTCTTACTTTTTAGTTCTCTCCCCCTTAGGGGCACAAGATATGCTCTCCCTGACTGCACCAACCAAAAACACACCACTACCTACTCCCTCTAAGAGGTAGCCTTCAACATCAGTCCAAGACCAAGAATGTATCTTGAAATGCTTCTTGGATAGATGCACCAACTTATGCATATAGTTCAAAGGAGGGACAATAACCCCTAACTTCTACAAGAGATACTCAAATGTATCTTTAGGAAGAGACTTTGTGAAAATATATGCAACATGATCCTTTGTAGGCACATACTCGAACTTCACCTCATTCTCTACAATTTTCTCTCTTAGAAAGTGATACTGGATAGAGATATATTTTGTTCTTGAATGCATTGTCAAGTTCTTTGAAATATTGATAGCACTTGTATTATCAAACAAGATAGAAATAGGTTCATCATATGATACTTTGATATCCTTCAATATTTTTTTCATCCATAACACTTGTGTACAACATGATGTTGTTGTAATATATTTTTCCTTTGTAGTAGATAATGACACCGGATCCTGCTTCTTACTCAACCAACAAACCAACCTACTTCCAAGAAAGAAAGTACCTTCACTTGTACTTATTTTTTCATTTGTAAAACCTACCCAATCTACATCTATATATGCACTCAAGGAGAAATCAATATTCCTAGGATACCATAAACCAAATTCTGAAGTACCCTTCAAGTATCTAAATATCCTTTTAACTGCTACAACATGTGACTCTTTGGTATCTTCTTGAAATCTTTCCATAAGACAAATTGCATGCATGATATATGGTCTAGTAGTAGTTAGGTATAACAGTCCTCCAATGATTTATTTGTACTTGCTATGATCAACCTTTGGAGATTCATCATTTTTTCTCAACTTACAACCAGTAACCATATGAGTACACACTAGTTTAGAATCCTCCATTCCAAACTTCTTCAATATTTCCTTGACATACTTTGAATTTGAAATGAAGATACTTTTTTCTGATTAACTGATTTGTAATACAAGGAAGAAATTCATCTCCCCACACATTGACATCTCAAACTCTTTTTGTATCTCATCTACAAACCTCTTGCACATGCCTTCATTTCCTCCGAAGATAATGTCATCAACATACACTACCACAATCAAGATTTTTTCCCCCTCAACCTTGAAGTAAAGGTTGCTAGATCTACAATACCTTTTCTGAGTCTTTGTTGCAATAAGTACTTATCCAACCTTGCATACCAAGCTCTAGGAGCTTGTTTGATTCCATACAATTCCTTCTTCAATATGTAGGCCATATCAACATCATCTAATAATTGAAAACCTTTTGGTCATTCAATGTACACCTCTTCTTCTAACTCACCATCCAAGAATGCAAACTTGACATCCATTTGATATACCTTGAAGTCTTTATATGTTGCAAAATCCAAAAGCATTCTAATAGCTTCCATCCTTTCCATTGGAGAAAAAGTCTCTTCAAAATCCATTCATTCCACTTGTGAGTAGCCCTTACACACAAGTCTATCCTTATTTCTGACAACTTTTCCATCCTCATTCAACTTGTTCCTAAAAACCCATCTAGTTCCTATCACATTCTTGTTCATAGGTCTTGGGACCAATTCCCAAGTCTGATTCTTCTCTATCTATTCCAAATCTTCTTTCATAGCCTTGATCCAATTCTCATCTTTGCACGCCTCAATTATAGTTTTAGGTTCTACTTCTAAAAGTAAACCAAAGTTTACTTGTTCCTCTATCATAGCAACTCTTCTTGTCAACACACTTTTTCTCTTATATCCAACAATTTGATCTTCAAAATGATTCTTCTACACATACTTAGGAGTCTTTGGGATCTTTCCAGAGCTTCTTCCTCTTCAATTGTCATCTCTTTTTCATTCCCTTCATCCTTTTCTTCTTCACTACAAGGGGATTCATTAGATTCATATCCTTCTATCAAAATGGAAATTTGATGTGGTTCTTCATCCACTTTGACACTTGCACTTTCAACAATATTTTTCAACCTTTTATTATAGCTCAAGTATATTTTTCTTCTTGTAGAGTATCAAAGGAAGATTCCTTCATCAAATCTTGCATCAAACTTTCCTAAGTTTTCTTCATCTCTTGTAATATATAGAATTTACTTCCAAACACTCTGAAATATTTCACAGTAGGTGGTTTACCATACCATAACTCATATGGAGTCTTTGAACTATTTACTCTTGCTTGACCTCTGTTAAGAATGTATACTGCAGTATGAATAACTTCTCTCCAATAGACATCCGGTATATTTACTTCTTTCATCATAGTCCTTGCTGCTTCTTGAACTATTCTATTCTTTCTCTCCACAACTCCATTCTGCTGAGGAGTTCTATGGGTTGATAACTCTCTTTATTCTATGATCTTCATAAAAACTATTAAACTCATTAGAGGTAAACTAACTGCCTCTGTCAAACCTCAAGCACTTGATTTTCAAATTCATTTCATTCTCAAGCATAGACTTAAATTATTTAAATTCTTAAATTCTATAGTAAATTTAAGTCTATGGTTGAGAATGAAATGAATTTGAAAATCAAGTGCTTTAGGTCTGACAGAGGTGGTTAGTTTACCTCTAATGAGTTTAATATTTTTTTATGAAGATCATAGAATAAAGAGAGTTATCAACCCATATAACTCCTCAACAGAATGGAGTTGTGGAGATAAAAGAATAGAATAGTTCAAGAAGCAACAAGGACTATGACGAAAGAAGTAAATCTGCCAGATGTCTATTGGAGAGAAGTTATTCATATTGCAGTATACATTGTCAAACAAAATGTACTCGAATGCTTGAATGGCTAAATTCAGCAATCTGTTGAAACATGGGAACTATCTTCAGGCTTGTTGATGGTGTTTTCTGCACAACAACAACTCAGAAAGAATGCAATATTCTATCTCTCTTGAAAGGTTATTTTCAACAATAAATCGTTAAAAATCACCCCAAGGTCTCTCGGGTGTTAGGTCATAACAATGCATAAACAACTCAGATAATTATGTGAAAATGTTGGTAATCACAATCGGACCTTGCTACAAGCAAACTATATCTTTCCACTTATCAGATCTTGCAATCTGATGATCTTAAATCCTAAATCTGACCAGATAATAAAGAAATAGCAAAAGATAAGGGTGCAGGGATTTGATAAAATCTATACTATTCCTAGAATGAACAATGTAAGTGACATATATCTGGAATGGACCTATCTCAAATAACCAGTTCTTGATCAACCCACAATGCAATCTCACAAGAACGGTGCAATCTTCTAAGGTATACAGATTTTCAAATCATAGACATTCATCTACAATCGAACTTAAGCACATTAAATGTATGGTCCAGGTTGACTTCACCAGCCTACTACAATCAGATAGTTACTGGGAGTATAGACCAGAGATAGCTACAAACATTCCAAATATGAAATCATAAACATCATTCATCAAACCAAAACTAATCTAATTCTAAACACTAAACCCTAAATCTTCAAGCAATTTTGAAAGATAGAATAATAAGAACCATGCAAGATAAAATAACACAAGAGATTTCACCAGGTAAATCACAATGCCATCTGTTGTATTAGATCACCAAAATGCTGCAACAATTCAACTGTTCTGATTACAATACTTGCTTCAAGAAATTAACTAATACTTCTTACTACAAAAAATGCTCTAGCTCTTTCTGCTCTTACTTATCTCTACTACTTTCTAGCTAACCCTTTACAATGAGGCAAGAATGCCCTTTATAGAAAATCTCAAGGTATGTCGGCCCAGCCAAACATTTACAAAATAAGAAAAACCCACCAAAACAAGTCGGCCAAGGAAGAATCAAACTAAGGCACACATTAAATGCCATTTACCATCAAGGTCAGCCTTGACACAATCCTCAATGCAGTCTGGTCCAATGCATGCCCTATGATAATAGGGAAGCACAAATCTCAAAATAGGCATTAACTGCCACTTCCCTTATCCTTTCTCTGGGCCAACAACCCTTGGACCCTCAAAAATGTTCCATCCAGCTCAGTAACAGGTGGCAAAGGCAAGACCTTAAGTCTGCATTTAATGGAGTCAATCTCCTCCCTTGATTGCTCAACAGTCTTACCCCAATCCTCCTTGTTGGTTTGATATTTATCCATCACTGCCAGGTATATGGCTGTATCATCCAACTGGTGGCCCGTTACCACACTTTCAGAATCTGGGGCGTAAACTTCATGCCACCATTCCTTGAGTTGCTCCAGACTCAGATATTTTGGGGCAATCTTCTTTCTGCCGGTCATGACTTCAAAGAAGGAAATGCAACCCTCATAGACACTGGCTAAATCAGTATCAATTGATTTCCTTCATTTCTGGATCTTCCTCATAGCCTTCTGCCTAATCTGCAGAGCCTCAAACCATTCCCAGGGTTCATCCAATTTGGAGGAAGGAAGGATTCCATCCGCAACCAGTTGTTCCTTGCCATGCCCCATGATGATCTTGGATTTTTGCAGCAAGAGGTCAATGTCCTCCTTGTCATGTGATAGCACATGCTCTAACAATTCCTTGGCAAGGACTGCATCTTTCCCAACCGACAGGATGTCCTTGATTGTATCATCTCCCCTTGTTTGTACATCCTTCAGCCAATCTATTACGGTTTGAGCTAAGGTCTTCATTTTCTCAATCCCGGAGATGGTTTCCTTAGGCAGAAAACCAGGAGTAGCTAAAGAAGAAGGGTGGAGAGACTGCAGGGGTTTCATCACCTCCTCCAAGCATTTCCTTAGTCTTTCATTCTCTTTCTTCAACTCATGCTTGGTCTGGGTCTCCTTCCTCAACCGACCAATGATCACTGCACTGGACCCTTCATACTCCTCTTTGTCCTGCTCCATGGATGCCGGTCCAAGGTTGATAGTCTGCACACTATAGTCTTGGCCAGTGACCTCTTCCCTAGTCTTGTCTGTAGCAGGGGTGGCGATATGGATAACCCTGTTGTTTGTTTCATCTCTTTCCACCCTTGAGACCACCTTAGCTGCCTTCTTTTTCTTCCCCTTGCCGATTTTGGATAGCATCTCATCCCAATCCAAGGGAGTGTCTTCAACTACTACCTGTTTCTTTCTCGCAATCTCCTTCTCAAGCCAATCCGGGGCTGTAGGCTCCACCCGGATTTCTTCTGTTCTTGTTTCTTCCGGCTGTTCTATCATTTTCTCTTCTTCCTCTGCAGTTACTTTATCCTCCTCTTTCTCAGGGAGCTTCTCACCTTGATCAATTTCTTCAAGCTCCACCTCTGGTTGTACCAATGATGGGGTTCTAACAGGGATGTCTTCTTTCTGCTCAGGGGATCCGTTACCTCTGCCATTCTCCAGAGAATCCTCATACATCACTAGAGGAGAAGTATGCCTTTCCTCCCCTTCTGCTTCGAGCTCAGCTGCCTCGCCAAAGAGTGTCCCTTCCTCGAATGGCTCCGCCTCTCCGCTAGTTTCATGCTTCTCTGGAATTTCCTGTCCAAGTGCACTTGGTGGAGGAGAAGCAGCCTTGGATGGTTCTACAGTTGGTGATTTTGGCGGAGGATCTGCCTTTGGCACAGTGTCCTTCGGAGAGGGAGTCCTAGATCTCCTCATGTAAACTTTTGTCCTTTCTCCTCCTGAACTCTCCACATCCACAATAGGGGGCTCATCTTTTGAGGCAACCTGACCCTTCTTCCTTGAAGTTCTGGAGGTTCTTGTCTTCTTCGGTGGCGGAGGAGCATCCTCCTCTTCTACTTTTTATGACCCTTCCTCATCAGAGGACTTACTAATTGTCAAAGTCTTCCATCTCCTCTTCCCTTTTGGCTTCCTCTTTGGTTCAGGCTCACTTTCCTTGGGACCTCTGATCTTTATCTTGAAAGGAGAGCTCTTTGCAGTTTTCCCTTTGGGGTCATCTTCCCCGGATTCCTCTAAAGTAGACATGGGATTGAGGTCTCCCATCAAATTGAAGGTACAGGCTACCTTCTCATTCTCTAACTCCCAAATCTTATGCTTCAACCAAGAGGAGGTGAATTTCGTAACCGGGGCCATTAGGTCTTCTAACTCTGTGACCTCATCCTCATTCCAGCTGATGTCTCCGATCGACTTGTCTTTCACAGCTTCATAGGCATGATCCTGTACCAGATTTCCATCATCTTCTAGTTGGTCTGGGATCAACTTAACATTGTACTGTCTGATTGCATCGACAGGGAGTCTGGAATACCTCTTTTTTCTTGCTTCAAAATCATCCTTGATGTTGGCCCAATAGTCCTCTAGGTCACTTTTATGCCGGTACTCCCCGGTGGCCTTCTTCTGTGCCTCTCCTGTGATATCGAAGTTCATCCTCTTGGAATGGAAGGAGAAACCATACGCTGCCAACTCCTCTCCCGCAGTATGTGCTGACTGGATGGAAGGACACACTTCTGCCACACCAATCCCAAGAGGAAAATCTCCACCGAAGCCTATCTTATGCTTTTCTTTCTTCACAATGGCATCAAATTCACCAATCTGCCTCACAACCTCCAACAAAACAATGTGATTAGTAGGATACCGAGGTAACCTATATGGAGCGACCGGGCATCCATCAATTCTAAGGTAGGTGAAGGTGGGAAATTGGATGAACGAGGTGCCATAATTCTTTATCAGCCCTTTGGCTCCATCTGATAATCTCATATGCTCAACATTCTGGAGCATCCTGGTGATATGCATCGTGAATGCATCATTGGCTCTCTGGTAGTCTTTGTGTCCTAGATGCAACTCCGGGTAGATCTCATAAATTATGTCCCATCCAAATGTCCCTCGAGGATTCAGACCCCTGTATGGGTAGAATCTAGCTAATACATACACCACATATGAGGACATGGTGAATTTCTTAGTCTCTAGGACTTTCCTTAACTGTTTGTCAATCTCAGAACTAATAAGTCCTGCCCAATGGTAATTGGTGCCCTGTTCAATCTTGCTAATCACATGCACCATCCAGCTTTCTAATACCCTGGCGGTCTTCAAACCAACTACCCTGCTCAGAAATGTTATAGCATCATAGATATCTAACCTGAATTTAACCCTATGCAGTTGCTTGGGCAATTTAGAGTGATGGGATTTTGGTTTCTCTAACCATGAGTTGATCATCTGTTGAGCTTTAGCTGGCTCACTCTCATAGTATGTTTTAGCCGTGTCTATGTTCAGAGCACACACAGAAGACAAGTCCGGCATGTCGAAGGCCTAGGAAATGGAAACAGGACTGAAGTTAGCCAAAACTCTCCCCTCAGTGCTAACCACCCTTCACGTATCAAAATCGTACTGCCGAGCACATTCCAGAATCAGCTCATAACATTGAATTGTCAGAGGGAACCCTACCACATGCACTAGCCCAGACTTCATCATTCCATTCCTTAGGGTGGACAGATCCTTTTGAGCCGTCCTCTGCTTAAATTCTTCATATCTCCAGGCCCCAACATTGGTGTCAGACACCTCGGCCCATACAGAAGACACCCTGCTCTCAGGAAGCTGACTCTTCATATCTAATCTTAGTCTCTCTGCCTCAGAAATGGAGGACCCCTCTGTGTTCCCCTTTGACTTTCCCGACGCAGCCTTGCTTGATTTGGCCTACACTCACAAAGGACATCATTAGTACTCAAATATTATGTATATTCCAATCCAAAGGTTGGCATAAAATCATATAAAGCAGTTAAAATCCATCACATATCATCAATCCTTGAAAGTCCGAAAAAATAAAGCAATCCGGGAAAACCACATTAACAGGGAAAATCCAGTCGGGGCGGAATTTCAGAGAAATCCGACCCAGACGGATTCTTGCTGCCAAAGCATCATTAGTCAAATAAATCGTTAATACAAACAAAAGATCATTAGATTATCATGAAAATCATCCATTGGCAACAAGAAATAAGCATTCAACATTTGTTCCATCAATCCTATCTTTGGAAAATCGAAAAAAGATAAAGCCAGACAGGAAAACTGGAAAAATCCGGATGGAACGGATTTTCGCGGACAGTTCGAAACGTTCCGGTAATTACTACACTCCGCGGAAAAATCCTAATCCGGGAAAATCCGGGTGCGCGGAAATTCCGCAGACACCACGGGAACCCGACGACAGGCTACACGCGAACTGGAGACTAAATGATGGTGTAAACTTCCTCACTTGGATTCGAATGGTTTCAAAGTCGACGCCAACCAACAAGATTTGGAATACAAAGGATTTTAGATTCAAAAAACCTCAAAATGCACAAATCCCATGGCGAAACTGTGATGCCCTAATTCTGACCAACGAACCTCCCACCATGAAAACCAGGGTAAGCTCGAGGTTTGGAAAACTATCCCTAAAGATGATTCCAGATCCCTCTGAGTCCTCACAAGGTAGGGGTTAGCTCAATACACGCGGCCAATGGACAAGTCATAAAGAATTCACTATTCTGGGCCGAGCACCGAAAACCCTAACCTTACTTAATATGGAAAAATACACGCTTAGGGGACACACAGACAAACCCAGGACATCATCTGAATGGATTCACCCGTCATCTAATGAATAAATACGGGTACACACAGAAGAGACGGGTGATGAGGTCTCACGAAAAGATGGGTCAAACCCCAATTTGATAAAACCAACTCGTGACCAAGTATGGGCCGACCCAGGATGACCACCATTCAACACAGAAAAAACTCAATCATCATGCAAATAAAAGGAGGGCCAATGATGACCTACCATGGATCAATCCAGTTGAAAACTCAAGGTCGAAGAAGCAACCATGAAGCAAACACGTCCAAGCAATGGAAACCTCAATCAGTGCCAAATAATCCACGCATAAGCAATGCAGGATCGATGCTCAAAGCTCGAATGAAAACACTTAATCGCCAGAGCAGCAAGCAAGGTGAACAATGAAGTCAGAATGATGCTTAAAATGCCCTAAATCCGCCCATATACGTGTCTGAGCAAAGGTACATTGGTCATTAATGAACGACAAGACGCGTCTGACAAGTCCGGAAACCCGAGCCCAGGATGGAATTTTGGAAAATCTCAAAATACGCGGAAATCCGGATGGACAGAGATTTCGCAGAAATGCAGAAACCGGGAATAAAACAAAGTTCGGGATTTTGGCGCAGACCGGGAAAATCTGCCAGAACTGGAAAACCCCGGGGTCAAGTAGAAACCCGGATTTGAAGAATCCAGCCAGAAATAGACAAAGAACTAGGGCCCGGGAAAATCCGCCGGAGCTGGAAAATCCCGGAGTTGGGTGAAAACCCGAATTTTTCTTAAAACTCCATTTTAGTCAATTCAAACCTCAGGGCAAGGTCAAAGCTAACAAGACCAACATGTCAAGACCCTAAAAAGATAAGTCCAATAAAACCAAAGGTCAAAAGACCTTCAAAAAGAGGGTCCCTACTCCAAGTGGGGCGTGTGTGCGAAAACTGCACAACAAATGGCAACTCCGCTGGAGAAATGCTCCTGAGCATTTCGATGACAAACTGGAATCAAGAACCCAGAACTCATGGTTTCAACTCAGATATCCAGCCACCACCCTCCATGTTTAAACAAAGAAGCTCCCAGTCATTCAAAGTTTCTTATACCAGGGTCAAAGTGTGTGCACATGCATTCATTACCTACCCTTAGTTGCACCAGGAGCCAAACTTGGTATGAACAAGCTACGTAAATATTCATACTCTAAAAGTAACCTGGATAGAGCCTCACTGCCATTCAGGCATCCATAGCCCCAACGAGGTTATCACTGTGATCCTCCTGAACATAGCTCTACTTGGCGTCCATAGCCCCGGTAGAGATATTCAGATTCTCCTGATGAGTTGAATTCAAACCTCTTGATTTTCAATATATTTTTTTTTCTTTTTTTTTTTCTTTTATTTTGCTGATATTTCTTTTCTTTTCACTCATTTCATTCAACTTGTGAACAGTGAAGTCCACACTCAGGGCTGAGAACCACAGTGGCACTAGAGCAGAAAAAGATTTTTCACCTATTCAGACCTTATAAGGACCTTCTACAACTTCAGGTATATTAATAATCAAAAGTATAAGACCCTAATATATTCTTGTTTGAACTGACTAGAAAACCTTTTGCCTTAGCATAAGGAAAAGTGACATAAGATAAAGAATTCGTACCATAGTGTCTTGGAAGGATGATTAGAGTTTGTAAGGGAAATACCAGAAACATCAGACCTGCCTTGTCACCATTGCCATACAGATACACCCAAAGGTCCCCAAAAGAGAAAGAACCAAGAGCAAGAGCAACGCAAACCAAAACAAACAAACCAAAGCAAACCTACACTAACCAAAGCAAACAAGCAAACCAAAAGGGAAACCTACCCTAACTAAGCAAAACAAACAAAGCAACCTAAACTAACTATGTACAAAGTGGAGAGTTGAAAACAGCTTAGGACTGGAAATAATGTTTCAAATACTGCCCATTGACAGGCAGTGGGCTATCTTCTCCTGTGAGAGTCTTCAAACGGAAGGCATTATCTCCAAGTATTTCAGCAATCTGATATGGGCCAAGCCACAATTTATCAAACTTCTCATGGTTCCCTTTCTGATCATGAGGTTTATCCCAGTATAGGACAAGGTCAGAAATCCTGAAGGCTTTGACTTTAGCCCTCCTATCAAACCATCTCTTAACTACCCCCTGATGTTTGGCAAAATTCTCAAGGGCATCGTCCCATTTCTCCTCAAGGTGCAGTAGTTCTATCAACCTAGCCTCCCTTCTGTCCCCCTCATCATAAAACTAATTTATAAACTGCAAAGTTGGGATCTTGAGTTGAATGGGGAATACTGGCTCCAGACCATACACTAAATGATAAGGAGATGTTTCAATGGAAGACTTAAGTCTGGTACGATCTGCCCAAAGGGAAAACCGAAGCTGGGTGTGTCAGTCCTCTGGGTTCCTCTCTAACAGCTTACGGATGACAGTCAATAGGTTCTTATTAGAGGACTCAGCCAAGCCATTACCCTGGGGATAATAATTAGATGCAAACTTCACAATAATGCCATGATCAAAAGCCCAATTTGAGAATTTCAAAGATGCAAAGGCAAGACCATTATCACAAACAACAACAATAGGGCATCCAAACCGATTAAGAATGGCTGATTCTAAAAAATCAATCACTACATCTAATGTACATTGCCTACAAGCAAAAGCTTCAGTCCAGCTTGTGAAGTAATTAGTGATAGTGAGAATGTACCTGTGTCCTGCAGAAGATGGTGGATTGATAGGGCCTATGAAATCCATACCCCATTGAGCAAAAGGTCTTACCTTAGTGACCGGTTGGAGCGAGAGCGCTGCATACCTTTCCCTTGTTGCTGCAGTCTGGCATGTGTGACAGGTCCTGACATGATGGTGAACATCCTTAAACAGTGTGGGCCAATAGTATCCTGCCCTCAAGATCTGGTTTGCTGTGGCAATGGTAGAGCCATGACCAGTACCATATTTCTCATGAAATTCATTAATCACTCTTTCAGCTTTTTGTTTCCCGAGACACCTCAAATAAATACCTTCATGATTTTTCTTGTACAGCACAGCTCCTTTCAACATGAAACCATCACTCTTCAATCGTAAAGCTCTCCTCTGAACTGCATTAAGATGACCTGGAGGTCGTTGATTCAACAGATAATACACTAGGTCATCATACCAACCGTCTGGAGAAACCTCCTCAACGTTATAATTCTAAACAGTCAATTCAGGACCTATTTTTGCCATAGTCTAAGTGAGTCCCTGTCCTCTCACCAATCTCATGGGCTGGATTTCAATATCGTACTCTTGTAGCATTGTCACCCATTTAGCTCTGCGCTCACCTAGTTCATTCTGCATTAGGAGTAACTTAACTGCCGAATCTGGAACAATTGCATACACCTTATTTCTGAGGATATAATGCCTAAATTTCTTTACTGCTCTGACCAGGGCATATGCCTGCTTTTCCACACTCGGATATTTCAACTCAACATCTTTTAACGGTGCACTCATAAAAGCAATAGGATGCTCATTTCCCTCATCAGACTTTTGAGTTAACATTCCAACACACGAATGGTCTGAAGCAAATGAATAGATATAAAAGGGTTTGCTGTAATTAGGACTTACCAATACTGGAGCGTCAGCAATGGCTCTTTTGATTTCTGCAAAGGCTTCCTTTGCTTCTATAGTCCATTCGATCTTGGCATCTTGTTTTAACATTGCATTTAACGGTTTCACAATTTCGGCAAATCCAATGATGAATTTTCTGACGAAGTTGATCTTGCCAAAGAAAGATTTCATTTCCTTTTTGCTAGCAGGTGGCTGAATCTTCAGGATGGCCTCCACCCTTTCTGGATCTATGGAAATTCCCTTTTCTGATATGACATGTCCTAGTAGCTTTCCCTCTGTTACTCCAAAAATACACTTCTTGGGATTCAGGGATATGCCAAATTCCCTGCACTTCTGAAACACTTTTTGTAAATCTAAGACATGATCCCCTCTATTCTTCGAAAAAACAGTCAGGTCATCCATATAAATGATGATGCATTTTCCTATGATATCCTTGAAGGCAATGTCCATAGCCCTTTGAAATGTAGCCCCTGCATTAATGAGTCCAAAAGGCATCCTTCTGTAGGCGAAAGTACCCCACTTAGTCATGAAAGCTGTCTTGTGTCTATCCTCATACTGAACCATCACTTGATTGTACCCTGAATAACCATCCAGAAAGGACATCATCTGAGATCCATTGACTACTTGAAGCACCTCATCCAAAGAGGGAACAGGATAGTTATCTTTTTCTGACGATCTATTTAAATTCCTGAAATCAACACAGAGTCTAATTTCACCATTCTTTTTCCTCACTGGAACCAGGTTTGCTACCCATGTTGAATGTCTGACAGGAAATATGATTTTGGCAGATAATAGTTTCTGAACTTCTTTCTGTATGACTGGTTCCAATAACGCATTAATTGGTCTCTGTCTCTGTCTGAAAGGCTTGGCACCTGGCTTCAGGGGTATAGTATGAGTTATGATGGATGTATCATAAGTCTTCAAATCTTCATAACCCTAGGCTACTATATCTGGAAAACTATGCAAGGCTTCAATTATCCCTCGTCTTTCTTCTGGAGTGCACACCTTACCAATGAAAATGTTCTTGGCATTATCCTCAGTTAAAAATTGTGAGTGTCACACTGCCCACTGATCGATTCTTTCTTTGACTCTTGTTCCTGATCTTTGATCTTATCCATATCAAAAATTCGCTCCAACTGTACCATTCCCCTTGGAATAGTATTAGACTTCAGATTCAACACACCTTCCAGGTCCAGTTCCGCTTCCTGGAGCTCTGTCTCATCAATGATTTGGGAAGCAAAAACGTCTGTATTTGTGATGAAATCCAGGATATGTTTATCATCTTCAAATACTTGGAAATTAGTAACATTGTCCAGGACTGATGGCACAGGGGTCAATTCTACAGTGAACTTCTTCAGACCTGACAGAGATAAAGGCTGCAGGGTGCTTGCTACTTGAGCCAGAGAATCAGCCATTTGATTCTTCCGCCATGGTATTAGCTGAATGTTGAAGGCATCAAATCCCTCAATGAGGTCCCATACTTTATGCCTATAATTAGTTATTCTCCTATCATGGCATGAATATTGTCTCCTTACTTGTTTAACCACTAACTCAGAATCACCAAAAGCTTGCAGAACCTTAACCCTTTTCTTAAGTGCCATAAGAAGTCCATGAATTAGTGCTTCATACTCTGCTACATTATTGGTGCAATGGAATTGGAGCCTATGGGCTGCAAAGAAATTCTTACCTTTTGGGCTGATCAGTTCAAACCCTGCCCTAGCTCCGTGCTTGGACTTGGATCCATCAAATCTAAGTGTCCAACACTCAGTAGCTGCAATCTTCATCACATCCTTTGGCTTAATATTGTTGAGTGGCTTTTCAGATGACACGAACTTCCTTTCTTGACAGTCTTTCTAAGGATCTTGTATATCTGTTTGAGCTACCAGGGTTGGATTCATGCATTTCTGTACTTGTTCTACTGTTGTTTGGCATAAACAACACTCCAACTCAGAATGGGAGGCATTATGAACTCTACACCAGTTAGGTAAGAGTAATTCTTCAAAACTTTCCCTTCTACCTAGGTGAATTTGATTTTCAGCACACCACTTCATGAATTCCTGAAAACTGTCCAAGAGACTAATCTGATTGTCTTCAGGTTCTTTTCCTTCCTCAACTGATTCTGTCAAAACGGTAACAGGGCTGAGTTCTGTTCCATGATCGATGGGCATCGTATGTAGCATCAATACCTCCTCTGAGTCTGACTCCTCATACTGAGATGACATCGCATAATTTCCCATTCCTACGTCTGATATCAGAACTTCTGTTGAAGTCTTTTGGTATTCTGTAATCATGTACTTCATTCTTGGCTCTCTCTCAATTCTAATCTAATTGGGCACTCCTTTCCATGGAAGCCACATATGAGAATGATCAGTAGACACATAACCATTCAAAGCCTTAGTAAAATCCCTTCCCAGGATCAAACTGTATGCATCAGGAATATCAGCTACCTGAATATTGATAACCTGTTGAATTCTTGGATTTGAAGCTATCTACATGTGAATCATGTTTAGTTCTCCCACCACATTTACTTCAGTTCTATCCAACTGAGTCACCTTCTTCTGAGAGTCAGCAGGTGTAATTCCTAAAGCTCTACACACTCCAAAAGGCATCACATTGGTGGAAGCACTATAATCTAATAAAAAATTATGCAGATTCTTACCAAATATACAGACAGAGATCAGGAATGGTGGAGTTTCTGTCTTCCCTTGAAACAAAGTGGGCTGAGTGTCTACCTGAGCCACTTGAGTCTTATCCTTTTATTTTCCTTTATCTCCAAGGGGCATGTTAGTCCTAGTTTGGGTCTGATTTTGTGTGCTCACCGGCTAAGAACTGGAGGTCTGGCTGATATTTTGTCCAAAAGGCTTGGAATGTGCATCATAGGTACCTAAAACAGCCTTCCTAATTGCAAGAAACCTTAATAACTCAAATGCTGAAAGATTTACCTTTAATTTCTTGAACTCCTCAGCAACATATGAAGCCATCTGCTCCTCGCTCATATCGGTGGAGATGTCCTTAGAAGGTTCCTCCACCTTGTCCTTGCTTGTTTGAACAACCTTTTCCTTTTGTGAGTCAGTTTGAGCCTATCTTTCCTTGGAAAGATACTGCTTGGAAACATGTGGAAAAGATGGATGATTGCTAGCATTAGGATCTGGGGGAGTACTGAAGTTGTTAGGAGGAATGGAAGTGGTGAAAGGTCCTCCAGCCTGGGGGCGCCTATGAGGCATATCTCTCAATCCCTGTCTCTGGAACATTTGTACTTCTTCAACATAATTTTCTTCCTGATCGAGGGGACCATTATCATTCATTTCTTCTTCATTGAACAATTGAGCAACCTCATCTCCATTGCATACCTGATCTTCCCTTTCTTCTTGAGAGTCAGGTTCCTCTTCAGGTACATTCTCCTTACTGGTAGGGAAAGGAGCGTGGTTCAAAATCAGCATAGGAGCATCATAAGGACTAGAGGGAACAATCTCCTGCCCATTTGCATTATTCTCTACCTCATATTGGAAAATAGAGGCAGCAGTTTGGAATTCTGGACACTCTAATTCTGAATGTTGACTTGTCTTATGGAGCCTGCACCATCCTGATAAGGCTGCTTCAGCCAGATATACACCACTGGGAGGCTTGTCTTGAATGATTGGCTGATTTGCAGACTGGTTGACTACTTGATTAGCTGGTTGATCCAATGGGGTGGGGACTCCTCCATTATTAGGGCCTGTATTCCAAGTCCTACTTTGCCCTTGTGATTGCCTCTTATCAAATCCAGATCCACTACCTTGACCTCTATCAAAGTTCTGTCTCCTATTATTATTATAGCCTCTGTCATTGTTGTAACCCCTATCCTGATTGTATCCCCTGTCATTGTGGAATCCTCTATCATTACGCTGTCCTCTGTCAAAATTCTGCCCTTTTGAAAATTCTCTGTTCTGATTGGATTGCATACTCTTCTGGGCAGCCTGCAGTTGACTATTTTGATTCCTTAAGTAGGTCACCTCCAGATTTAACTTCTTTATCTGTTCAGCCATTTCATCAATCCTCTCCCTATTTGGATCTCGATAAGGAAGTTGGCTTGGGTTACTCTGATTATGCATTGTTCAAAACACTCAAACCATAAAACTCTCATTCATTTTTTCATTTTGCACTTTGGAGAGGAAATTCAGCGCCGCCACTATTGGGTAGGGTTTGAGCTTGAGCTGTGAGCATCATGCTGTGATTTTGCCATTCCATTTCATCTCTGGGTGATTTCCTTGAAGATTTCTACATAATAAGGCATAGTAAGTTTTTCCACAGACATAAATCTGTAAATAGTCTTCTATTTTGAAGGGCATTCTTCATTCTGAACCGTGGCTGTAGCATTCATTTCTAATGTATTTGTTTATTGTTGATTCCCTACTTCATATTGGGCCGCCATGAATAATCTTGATTTGAGCCTTTGGAGATTTCTGGAGTTTTCTTGCCATTCCCCAAGGGCTTCTAGCTGCTTCAAAACACCAAAGATGTTGTTTACTAACAGGTAGGATTCTTCCCATTTGAGCTTTGTATTCTACCTTAATTCTGCAAGATATAGAGGCCATCATGAGGGTTTTTGCATCCATGAGATAATCAACTCTTTGAGGCATTCTTTCAAACAATATTTGAGCCTTGTCTATGCTTTCGTTTTGCACATTTACAACATGCTTGTGGCCGCCATGAAAGTTATTTATTTCTGAAGTTTCTTCAACATGGCCATAGCCTGTATTTCCCTCCATTTGCGCTTTCCACCACAAAATTGCATTATGTGTGGCCATTATGGTGACTATGTGTTCAAAAGAGAGCCTATCACTGTGTTGTGAATTCTATAAGGGTTTTTGATACTATGTTTTCAAGCATTGAATACCTGCCTCCCTAAGCATACATTCTTTGATTATACTCATATGTTGTATCTTTAACCATGAATGAAGGACTGCGTTGCTACGTTGTCAACTTAGAACCACAGTGATTTTTTTCATGATGAAATCTTATGCTATATTAGATACTTGTTTGGATGGAAATTGTTGCACACATTCCTTGGTTGTTATTTCTTTGCACAGTCCATTGCCTTTTGAGATATTGTGGATTTCTATCTCTACTGCCCTTTTACAGTGACTACTCTTACAAATATACAACCCATTTTGATCCTTGGACTGTCACAATTATCTCTACTCTTATCTAAGCTATCTTTAGATCACTTATAGACTGTGTTTCTCAAGGAATATGATGATTGTTCTATTTCATGGATCATGATGACTATCACAATCTTGTAAAATGCAAACACTTGAAATAAACTCTCAGGCTGTGGTTTAAAATTTCGTATACTTGCAAAAGAACCAGCTGTCACTCTATAATTATTGTAGCATGAATAAAGTTTGTCCTTCATATTTATTTTTTTGCGCATAAGACTGCTATGTACCTATTTGTCATATGATTGTAAATGCACCACACTCTTGATCGATTTCTTCTTTATGACACTGTCAACACTTATATGCTTATGATATTTACTATCATATGGATAGTACCATGTCTTCAAATTGAATGTTGATCACTGCCTTTTGTATAAGTGATTATCTATATGATAGCTTACTAATTGTTTAACTTGATGCTCGAATGGTGGCACATTTGAATATTGTTGTGCAAACCTTTGAACTGTTCTGAAGAGGTATAAGCAATGATAATCATACTTAACTACTTCCTTCTTGTTGTTCATGTTTGGTGAGATATATATGGAACCTTCTTCCATAGGGGCACAAAAGGATTGTTACAATAGCATTTCTTTTGATTGTCTTTGAATGTTGACTTTAATTAAGCTTGGGCTACTATCCCTTTTCTTGAACTTGCAATAATAGTATGTTGGGCTCAACCCTTGTGGGAGCCCATTTTCCTCCACATACTGTGATGATAAACAAGATGATCATGAAACATAATGAACTTTGCACATTTAAACAAACAAGTTAGCAAAATAATTGAAGTTGAAGGCTTCCATTGAACTTTGTGCTCCCTGAACATCTACTCTTTTGACTACTCAATCATTTGATGAATTCTTGATAGGAGTGTGTATTACATTTCAGTTGGTAATGCGGGCATGAGGTAGGATGTGATTTTTCATTGCTCTAACGCCACCTTTTTACAATCTTGTAGATGCATTTGGAGCTCAGAGCTCCTGCAACTTGGAGATACGACAACTGTAGACTTTAAGTGTTGCGATGATTCATCATTCTAAGAAATGACGAATCACCTTCTCTCTTATGCCTATATTATCTTCAGTTGTATCGTGCACATTTCTTTCTTGTATTCATTATTTGATTATGGAAATCAAATTAGGCTACTCCCACGGCTTGTGTAGGACTTCAATGTTTACAACATGAATCAAAGCAACATTACTATGCAATTTAATGATTTCTTCTATTACAAACTTTTGCATAATCACACTAGAAATTCACAAGTAATCAGATTTTGGAATAGAATGAATAATTTTAGCATAAATTTTGTACCTTTTAATGAAGAATTCAAATCATCTCGACTTATTTTGAGTTGTAGCTAAAAATAGGTAACAAGACATTTGGTAGATTTAGTTCTTTCGTCATAGTCATTGTTGCTTCTTGAACTATTCTATTCTTTCTCTCCACAACTCCATTCTATTGAGGAGTTTTATGGGTTGATAACTCTCTTTATTCTATGATCTTCATAAAAACTATTAAACTCATTAGAGGTAAACTAACCACCTCTGTTAGACCTAAAGCACTTGATTTTCAAATTCATTTCATTCTCAACCATAGACTTAAATTCTTTAAAATTATCTGGAGCTTCTGATTTTTATTTGAGAAATGTCACCCAAGTCATGTTCTAGAATAATCATCAATCAACAACATAAAATACTTGTCACCTTGAGAGATTCTTATTCTGTTAAGTCCACATAGGTTTGTATGCACTAAATCCAAATGACCAGTAGTAGAATATTCTTTAGTCTTGAACCTCTTCTTTGCTTGCTTTCCAAACTGACATTCCTTGTAAATTGCATTGATAGGCTTTATAATCTTTGGAAGATCTCTCACAACATCAGTAGAACTGATCTTTGCTAGGCTATCAAAATTGATGTGACCCATTCTTCTATGTCATAGCCAACTTTCATTTATTTGAGACATAAAGCACTTAGTACCACTACCTTTGGCTAATAAACATTACCTTATGTCCTTGTCCCTTGTTATCACCTAAAGTTGCACCCTGTTGAACCTGATGTTCAACACCTCAGTGTAACATGGGAAGACCTCCCAAGTTGTGGGTCACTTATAAACAGAGGTCAACCTCTGGAGAAGGCTGGCTTCCTTTGGTGTCACCTAAACTACTGATTCTGTAAAGGGAAAGCGAGGAGTGCATAAAATAAAACTAACGCTATGGTGATACACCGAACTGAGAAGAATCATGAAATAAAATAGATGAACATACACTAGAAAACTAATGATAGTTACTTTATTTACTCAACATGAACTTCATGAACTTATGTATCATTCTTGAAAGGCTTAATCTGCATATACACTTTAAGAAGGAAAGATGAATTTCACAACTTTAAAGTTCGAATGTAGATTGAGAAAACACAGTTCAAAAAATCACATAATCTAGAAGAAAATGAAAGTAGCATGAACACTAACACTGGTTTCGAAGGTAATCTCTATATTTTATATTCAAAATTTCAGATGAGTTAGAAAGCATACATTAGTTGAGAAAGGATTTGAGAAAAATCACTAACTCTTTAGAATGCATAATTCGAACCCCCTTACAAAGAGGCAAAAATGCCTTACATACAAAAAGATGCCGACCCCCTAGGGCCTACAAAAATATTTGTTCATAAAGATCTGCCCTTAGATCTTTTGAAGGAAGTTAATGTTGCATCCCCACTATCCATGTCAGTGAAGAGTTGCTCCGGGAATGGCCTCCTTGATCTTTTACAACGCCCACATTAACTTTTGGTCTTGTGTCTATCTTCTAACCTCCCTGTCGAGCTTCTTTGAATGCTTCTGAGCTCAGAGCCGATCCACATCACTTTCACTCTATTGATCTTCTTGGCACTGGTCAAGCTGCCAACAGTCCACCTGTAGCTCCCCCTGATTGGTCGAATAGATGCCACACAAGCTACTTCGGGTGGTCAAAAGATCTTCATCAGAATTGCATATTGGTGAGACACAACACTCTCGGCAAGACCCCATAGCGGGTGGCAAGAGTAATATCGACATCCACAATGGTCGCCGAGATAATCATGTCGAGCTCCCTTCTTTCATCGAGCTCACTTCATTTTGGGGAGACCCTTCCGTATTGGCAAGACCTCGTAGTGAACACAAATCACCCTCCCCGAGCATAATATTTCTTTCGGTGAGACATTGGCAAGTCGGGAAGACCTCACGCCGAAGGATTTATCTCTTTGGCAAGCTCGGACCTCTTTCAAGGAGACCATCACCTGTCGGCGAAACCTTTCATTATCGGTGAGACCTCTTGGCGAATTCATCTTGTTTTGGTGAGAGTCCATCCTCCTATGCCTAATGGTCAATGAGATAAACGGGTCGGTGAGACCTCTCCCCGAGCTCAAATTTTATACCCAAGGCACCCTCTTGTCGGCAAGACTTCGCTCATTTGGACAGACGTTACACTGATGTCATCTATGTCGTTGAGACCTTTCATTATTGGTGAGACCTCTCGGCGAATTACCTCCTACCTTGGCGAGAGCCCATATAAGTCGGGAAGACACTGCTTGGTCGGCAAGACGTTTCGCCGAACTCTCATCTTGTCACCGAGACCTCCACACTTCGGCGAGACCTCACCCCAACGGTGAGACCTCCTAGAAAAAACAAACCACCTCCCCAAGCTCAAACATTTCTTTCGGTGAGATGTTGGCAAGTCGGGGAGACCTTTTTCTGAGAACATTTCATTTTGCTGAGACTTGTGCTTGGTCGCCGAGACATCACAGCGAACACAAACATCTCCCCGATGCCAACCTTGTGAGCTACCCTCGGCAAGACATCCCATGCGGAGAGACACATAAAGAGTCATGGCAACCCGAATGTCCTGACAACTGGTGCATTTGAACAAATAGAGGGCACTGCTAGTCGGCAAGACAACAAGAGGGTCTTGCCGACTCTCTTCTCTGATAAGTTTTGTGCCAAACTAATTGAGGCATGCTTTTCAACTGAGCTCCTTGTGAAATGTCATCAGATGCATGACCTAACCCTCGATGCAAATGTCCCATTTGGCCCTTATGAACATCTGAAACATAATTTGGTCTTGCCTAGTTGAGCCCGTAGGTGAAAATAAGGTAACATTTATGGCGACCTTTGCTGGATGTTTTCCTGCTAAACATGAAAACCAGTAGCATAGGCCTATCCATTGGGAATGGAGTCATTCAGAGGTTAACTTAAAATGTCAGCCTTGTTCATGGCTACAACTCTCTTGAGATTCATGAGCAAATTGGGACATTTGAAACCTATTGAAAACAGGAAAAAATTGAAATAACACTATTTACTATGTTGGGACAACACTTAGGGAATGTAAACTGCATCTAAACCTACCCTACACTAACTAGTGAGAAATTGGTCAAACAAAACCATTCACAGGATGGTTGAAATAGCTACCCTTTCTTTTCAAAGTATAATGATTGGCAAGCTTAAGGACAGCTGAGTAAAAATGATACACAGAAAAATGTTTAACAAGATGATGCACTACACCTTAAAAGAGGTGAACAAGTTCACTTACCTCCTTAAATTGATCATATGCATTTGTATTCAAAGGAGGATAAGAAAATTTTATGCACTCTTTTTCAACTGCAAGTACATTTTTTATGCCACTTTCAGCTGTGGCTCTATGTGTGAGTACCTGATTAACCATTGGTGTTGTATTAGACTCCATCTGGGCTAGGTATCTGATTGGGCAGCCTCTGGTAAAGGAAAAGCTTGAACTTTTCTTGCTAATCTCTTGTTCATGGGCTGCCATTTTATCACCTTGCTGGTTGGAAAGGTATAACCCCTGTGGCTAACTTAACGGAAAAGTAGTAACCTCCTCAGTATGCTCATGCTTTCCAAAATGAACACTCATTCCCTCAATGGAGAAAAATGAGATGGCTTCCTCCAACACACTTTCAATCAATTCATCAACCTCAGGCTCTTTTATAGACTAGAAAGGAAGCTGCTTATAATTCTCATTACTATTCAAAGAAAGATGCTCCAAATCAGGCTTGTCCTCTTCTATGGAGGCAGGCAAGTGTTCAAATAGTGAAGGGTTCTCCTGAGATGAACTCTCGGTTGATAAATTAGATTCAAGCTCTACTTTATAGCAGAAAGGAATCTCATGAAACCTTATAAGACATCATGCAGCAGGTTCATGAGAAACTTTTTGTTCAAACTTGTGAATCTGTTGTTGAATTTTTGCATGAGTTCCAAACTCCTCTAGCAGATCTGACTTTTTGTCCTCCAATTTTGAGCAAAAGTGTTCAATTATATTAGTGTACACTTCTTCATATAGCTCAGCATCAACTTTCTCAAGCATAACATGCTCAAAAGTATCAAAACCAGTTGTACACTACTCCTCTTCAACCTCATTTTGCTGACTTATGACTAGATTTATGCTTTCCTCATCACACTCAATGAAACATGGAAGCTCAACAAATGAAGCTATGGACTCATGACCTACATCACCTTTTTTAGCCTCTTCATGCTGTTGTCTTGACTCTTGAACCTACAGATGCTTGATGTCTTCTTGCTGCTCTGAGATAGCATTTAGAGTGGGAAAAATCACACCTTCTTCATTCCAAACTGTACATTGCTCTTCTTGGTCAGCCTTTTCCACCATTTCACTTTGTTGTCATGTTGGAACATTTTCACCATCTTGTAGAACAGTGGGAGGATCATCAACTAAAACATTGCTAGAATTTTTTTGAGAATTCTTCTCCTGTTCAGTCTTTTGTAGCTGTAGTCTGTATTCCTCCATGGCTAAATGCAACAAGTTCACACTTCCATTCTCCATCATGTTGATTGTGTTGTGCGGACCAAAGGTCTGCTCTTCATCTACAACCTCATTTTCCTCCATTATCACATTTTATTTGTCATTCCCAAGCTCTTGTTCAAACATAACGGAAGCTAAAAGATTTGTTTCTTCCTCTACAAGCATCTCTTCTTTAGGTTGCTCTAGAACATAAGGGGTTGGTTGAGCCTCCCTAATGGGTTCTTCACAAGGATTCCATTGTTCAATAAAGGGCTCTTGAACAGAAAGAGAGCTCCTAAAACTTGGGAAAGTAAATTTCCTAGGTTTCTCCACAGGTTGAGCTTGCTTAAGGATAGGTTCCTGAGTTGAAACAAGATTTCTAAAACTTGGGGACTCAAATTTAGCAGGCTGAAGAGGTTCAGCTTGCTTGAAGCTTGGAAAATTGGACTTGGGAACTCCTTTATTGACAGGATTGTTCAATATTATAGGAAGAGTTGGGTTGAGACTAAGACTGGAAATTTCTTACCTTAATTGGCATTGATAATCAAAATAAGCTTGACTACTTTGCACCTGAGCAAACAGAGACTTGATCTGCTCCTCTTTAGCAGCTATATCTCTTTCCAGGCTTTCCTCAAACTGTCTTCTTTTTGTCACCCGCTCTTGATCATAAATAAAGGATTGATCAGTCAACTCTTGCTACTGTGAGATGATCATGTTCTACTTCCTGATGTCAACCAACATCTGATACATATGTGAGAACACCTTACTAGCATCACTAATCCTCATATGTTCAAGTTTTTGGCTTAAAGCCCACAACACATGGTCAAGATTTTGAATTAGATCCAATACATTCTAGTAAGGGTGCTCTTGAGGCTAATTATGAAAATAATCATGTTGCTTGGAATCAAAGACCTCTTCATGGGGTTGATTTTGATCATAGATTGGCTGATATTGAGACTGAGCAGGGATGGGAGGGTGGAAAACATGATGAGGCTACTGGTAGTCTGCTATTATAGGGAGATTTGGTATAAGACAAGCAAGCTGCTCTATGTGAGATGGTTGGTAAGAGGGCACCCATGCATGGTTTTCATGAAATGGTGGGTAATATGACATATTTCCATAAAAGGCAGACATATTTGTTCATTCAAGAGACTGAAAATTCACTGAAGTTTCTGGTAAAGCAAGAAACTAGGTCTAATTTTTCATAATAGCACTTTGTCTGCTTGAAACCATTTGATATCTTTCTGGAGTCACTAGGTGTGTTGAAAATTTGCCTCCAAAAGGCTAAAACTATAGCTATACACACCAAATAGTAGCAATCAAATGCATAAACATGAACTAAGAAGCAGTTCACGGTCCCACCGGGCGTGCCAAAAACTGTTATCACTTGAAGTTGCACCCTGTTGAACCTGATGTTCAACACCTCAGTGTAACATGGGAAGACCTCCCAAACTGTGGGTCACTTATAAATAGAGGTCAACCTTCAGAGAAGGCCGACTTCCTTTGGTGTCACCTAAACTATTGATTCTATAAACAAAAAGGGAGAAGGAGTGCATAAAATAAAACTAACGCTATGGTGATACACCGAACTGAGAAGAATCATGAAATAAAATAGATGAACATACACTAGAAAACTAATGATAGTTACTTTATTTACTCAACATGAACTTCGTGAACTTATGTATCATTCTTGAAAGGCTTAATCTGCATATATACTTTAAGAAGGAAAGATGAATTTCACAACTTTAAAGTTCGAATGCAAATTAAGAAAACACAGTTCAAAAAATCACATAATCTAGAAGAAAATGAAAGTAGCATGAACACTAACACTGGTTTCGAAGGTAATCTCTGTATTTTATATTCAAAATTCCAGATGAGTTACAAAGCATACATTAGCTGAGAAAGGATTTGAGAAAAATCACTAACTCTTTAGAATGCATAATCCGAACCCCCTTACAAAGAGGCAAAAATGCCTTATATACAAAAAGATGCCAACCCCCTAGGGCCTACAAAAATATTTGTTCAGAAAGATCTGCCCTTAGATCTTTTGAAGGAAGTTAATGTTGCATCCCCACTGTCCATGTTGGTGAAGAGTTGCTTCGGGAATGGCCTCCTTGATCTTTTACAATGCTCGCATTAACTTTTGGTCTCGTGTTTATCTTCTAACATCCCTGTCGAGCTGTTTTGAATGCTTCTGAGCTCAGAGCTGATCCACGTTGGTTTCACTCTGTTGATCCTCTTGGCACTGGTCAAGCTGCCAACGGTCTGCCTGTAGCTCCCCTTGATTGGTCGAATAGATGCCACACAAGCTACTTTGGGTGGTCAAAAGCTCTTCATCAGAATCGTATATCGGTGAGACACAACACTCTTGGAAAGACCCCATAGCAGGCAGAAAGAGTCATATCGACATCCACAGTGGTCACCGAGACAATCATGTCAAGCTCCCTTCTTTCGCCGAGCTCACTTGACTTTGGGGAGACCCTTCCGTATCGGCAAGACCTCACAGTGAAAACAAATCACCCTCCTCGAGCACAACATTTCTTTCAGTGAGACATTGGCAAGCTCAGACCTCTTTTGGGGAGACCATCACCTGTCGGCAAAACCTTTCATTATCGATGAGACCTCTCGGTGAATTCATCTTGTTTTGGCAAGAGCCCATCCTCCTGTTCCTAATGGTCGGTGAGACAAACGGGTTAGTGAGACCTCTCCTCGAGCTCAAATTTTATACCCAAGGCACCCTCTTGTTGGTAAGACTTCGCTCATTCGGCTAGACATTACACCGATGCCATCTATGTTGACGAGACCTTTCATTATCGATGAGACCTCTCGAAAAATTACCTCCTACCTTGGCGAGAGCCCATATAAGTCAGGAAGACACTGCCTGGTCAGCAAGACCTTTCACCGAACTCTCATCTTGTCACTGAGACCTCCACACTTCGGCGAGACCTCACCCCAATAGTGAGACCTCCTAGCGAAAACAAACCACCTCCTCGAGCTCACACATTTCTTTCGGTGAGACGCTGGCAAGTCGGGGAGACCTTTTGCTGAGATCATTTCATTTCGCCGAGACTTGTGCTTGGTCACCAAGACATCACGGTGAACACAAACATCTCCCCAATGCTAACCTTGTGAGCTACCCTCGGCGAGACATCCCATGCGGAGAGACACATAAAGATTCATGTCGACCCGAATGTTCTGACGACCGGTGCATTTGAACAAATAGAGGGCACTACTAGTCTGCAAGACAACAAGAGGGTCTTGCCGACTCTCTTCTCTGATAAGTTTTGTGCCAAACTTATTGAGGCATGCTTTTCAACTAAGCTCCTTGTGAAATTTCATCAGATGCATGACCTAACCCTCGATGCAAATGTCCCATTTGTCCCTTATGAACATCCGAAACATAATTTGGTCCTGCCTAGTTGAGCCCGTAGGTGAAAATCAAGTAACATCCCCACAACAACCTATTGAACAAGACAACTGAGAGGGGAGGTGAATAAGTTGTCACAGATTTAATCTTTAATTCATTCACCAGAAAAAATTCTTAACATTGCTTAAATGATTAATAATTAAATGCTAATGTAGAAACTTAAATCAAACACATAAACTCAATAACACTAGATTTACGTGGAAAAACCAATAAGGGAAAAACCACAATGAGGATTAACTCACACTATAGAGAATATCAAAACTGACTGCAAGAGGCTCACTGCTAGAGAAACAAGGCTCACTACCAAAACAAGGACTCACTATTCGGAATAGGACTCATTGTCCAATAGGGCTAACAACCCAGAGGGTTCACTGCCACAAAGATATAAAGAAGATAAAAGAGATATGTTACAGAGAGACAACAATATCAATGCAACAAAGAAATCCACTACAACCACTCGCAAGCATGCGTGAATGATAGAGTACACCTTCTACTCACTGCATCCAGAAACTCAACATTTAGTCTTTGTATTGATCTGCCAAACACACTCACTAATTCGTATCTATCTGCTCTTTTTATTTTCACTTATCTCTCTTCTTTGCTCTTGTATATTCTTCACCACTAACTCATCTTGTATTTATACTGTCCTCAACTTTGAAACATATCCAAAGTCAACCATCCAACATTAAATTCAAATTAGGTCGGCACCAAAACATCCTAGGGTGGAATTAGAATGGGGTGACGAAAACACGTGCTTCATAGGGACCCAAATAGATCCAACAGGCTTCATCAACTTTGAAGGTAGTGTTCAACACAAGGTTGAAAAAACCAATGTAAAACACATAGAACCATTAAGCACAAATCTTCCAGATGCCAAAAATATCTTCAACAAAATCAAGGCAACTCAACTCTAGAAGCAAAATTCATAAGATTTACCAAAGAGAAATTCGAACCAACAACCTTTCTTCCATACCTCAACCAGAAACACAGAGAACCACATTTCACAATTGGTGAACATAACTTGCACTGTATAATAAATCAATAGCTAAAAATATGGATATAGCATCTTCTAACAACCATGATCAACCTATTTGAACTACACAAACATAGGAGAAAAACCCGAAGAAAAACCCAGAGCAACCACTGAACACCTGCAATCTTCCTTCAATATAATTTTCTCAATATCCTCGACATATACAACCAACAACAACCAGTTGATAACCAGTTGACATCAATGACAATACCTTCATCCTTTCCATTCTTGCAACAATCTCCCCCTTTGTCATTGATGGCAACACATGATGTGAAAAACCATCAAAGACACCATACTAGCTCTTAATACACTTCTCAAGATTTTTCTTTTTGTTTCTCCCCCTTAGTAGATAGTCTCTTTTCTCTTTTCTCCTCTCATGCTTCCCCTTTTTTCTTTTCACATGCTTCCTCTCCCCCTTTGACATCATGGCAAAGGAAATAGATATTTTACATTGATTTCTCCTTTTACATGAAATACAAAATACTCACAATGACAACACCTGACACTACCTACTCCCCTTAAGAGGTAGCCACCAAAACATCAGTCCAGAAGAAGGATATATCCATAGATCCACCAAACTAATGCATCTCCATATGCATCTAGTTCAAGAAAGGAGGGAAAATGACCCCTAACTTTTCCTGAAGATACTCAAAAGTATCTTTAGGAAGAGCCTTCGTGAATATATTAGCAATTTGATCCTTCGTCGAAACATACTCAAGCTTTACTTCATTCTCCATGACCTTTTCTCTCAAGAAATGATACCTGATAGATATATGCTTCATCCTCGACTGCATTGCGGGATTCTTTGAAATTTTAATTGCACTTGTGTTATCACAAAAGATAGAAATAGGATCATCATACACCATTGTGATATCTTTCAATGTTTGTTTCATCCATAGAACTTGTGTACAACAAGATGCAACAACAATATACTTAGCTTCAACAGTAGACAAAGAGATTGAATCTTGCTTTTTACTCAACCATGCCACCAATCTACATCCAAGAAATAATGCACCACCACTTGTACTCTTTCTATCATCTACACATCCAGCCCAATTTGCATCTGTATAGGAACTTAGTGTAAAGTCGGTATCTCTAGGATACCATAACCCATAATTCGGAGTGCCATTCAAATATCTAAAAAAAAAAATTAATAGCAGCAACATGTGTCTCCTTAGGATCTTCTTGAAATCTAGCCACAAGATAGACAACATGCATAATATCTGGTCTAGTAGAAGTCAAATACAATAGTCCACCAATCATATATCTATACTTTCTCTGATCAGCCTTAGGTGAATCATCATCTTTACCCAATTTCCAACTAGTCACAATAGGAGTACATACCGGTTTGGAACCATCCATCCCAAACTTCTTCAACATCTCTTTCGCATACTTAGACTGTGAAATAAAAATTCCTTTCTCTGTTTGATTAATCTATATCCCAAGAAATAAATTCATATCTCCAAACATAGACATTTCAAATTATTTCTACATCTCTTCCACAAACATCTTGCACATATTTTTATTTCCTCCAAAGATTATGTCATCAACATACACAACTACAATCAATATTTTGTCATTTTCAATCTTAAAATACATATTACTATTTGTCGTACCTTTTTTGAAACCTTGTTGAATCAAATACATGTCTAATCTCGCATACCAAGCTCTAGGAGCTTGCTTCAATCCATATAAGGCTTTCTTAAATCTGCACACCATATCTGGTTGATCCCTCAATTGAAATCCTTCCAGTTGTTCCATGTAGACCTATTCTTCTAGCTCACCATTCAAAAATGCTAACTTGACGTCCATCTGATAGACCTTAAAATCTTTATGAGCATCAAATGCTAAGAACATCCTTATAGATTCCATTCTTGCTACTGGAGCAAAATTTTCCTGAAAATCTATGCCTTCTACTTGTGAGTAACCTTTACGCACAAGCCTTTATTTGTTTCTAATTATTTCTCCATTCTCATTCAAATTATTTTTGAATACCCATTTTGATTCAATTATTTTTTTATCTATAGGTCTTGGGACCAATTCCCTGTTGCAAGTATGAATGAGTATGGTGGTCTTGTCATTAATGTTGTCATTGATGTTAACACAATACAGGTTCTTGCAGAGAAAGGAAACAAGTGATTGTAGGTTGTGCATGTATAGTTGAGATATTGTTGAGATGTTGTGAGTACATGAAGCTATCATTATGGTGTTGTAGGTGTGCTAATATGATGTGTTTCCAAGTGATTTTGGGGAATAGTGAAGTCAGAGTTGTGTGTGTGTTCAAAATGTGCTTTGGTATGTGCTCCACATTTCTCCTGTGTTGATCCTATGCTTGTGTGGATCTAAAGTATTGTTTATGGGCATTTGTTGGTGATATATCCTAGTTTGTAGATTTCGGTTTGATGCAGAGTGAAAGTTGTGTTCACCAGTGTGTGAACTGGTTTGGTAGAGTTGTTTGTCTATGGATTGGGAGAAATGTTTTTGCTCCGCAGTCCTCTGTTGGTTTGTTTTTGGTCTTACAGATCTGGATGAAGGCTTGTAATGATGTTATCTATATCCCATCAAAGGAATTTGTGGTTTGGTGCTCCGAAAGATGAGTTTCAGAGTTGTTGTGTGTGTTTGTGCAATCTGGATGGACTGATGGAAGGTGTTATGTGTATGGAAGTTGCTGCATTTGTTGCGGATGAATCCAAAGGCATTTGAAATGTGTTCCAATGTTTGGTGAAGCATGTTATGTGGTCTTCATGTTATCTTCTCGTTGCAGAAGTGTGTACTTCAAATTTTATTTGTGTTTTCATTAGGTTTTTCTGACCTGGTGTCTACACATCATGTGAAGGATAAGCATCAATTGAGGAAGTGTGTGATTGATTCGAGACATTGTTTTGGGTCTTGGTTAAGTGTTGGTTTGCTCTGTTCTCATTCTCTTCCACCGCGGGAATGTTGAGTTTCTGACCTAATTTGAATTTGTAAAATGAAGCGTGTGTAGCCAACCTTGGAGAAAGTTTCTAAGGTTGAAGATGGTATAAATACAAGTCAAGATGTTATGGATTGATGAATCATCAATGCCACAAGTGTGAGAACCAAGAGTGTGTGAAAGTGAATTGAGGCAGTGGTACTTTAATGTGTTAGACTCTTCAAAGAAGTGAGCTTATGGTGTCTACAATCTTTTGATCAAGGCTCCACAGATAGTAATCTCTATTTCAAGGTGGAAGGAAACAAAATCTTGATAGTGGTTGTCTATGTTGATGATATCATCTTTGGAGGAAATGAAGGTATGTGCAAGAGATTTGTAGAGGAGATGCAAAAAGAGTTTGAAATGTCTATGATTGGTGAGTTGAATTTCTTCCTTGGACTTCAAGTGAATGAAACTAATAAGGGAATATTCTTTTTGCAATCAAAGTATGTCAAAAATTTGTTGAAGAAGTTTGGAATGGATGACTCCAAACCGGTTTGTACTCCTATGGTGATTGGATGCAAGCTGAGTAAAGATGATGAATCTCCTATAGTTGATCAATGCATGTATAGATCTATGATTTGTGGACTGTTGTATCTTATTGTTACTAGACCAAATATCATGCATGCAGTATGTTTGGTTGCTAGATTTCAAGCAGAACCTAAAGAAGCACATGTTATAGTTTTGAAGAGGATATTCAGATATCTAAAAGGCACTCTATATTATGGCTTGTGGTATCCTAAGGATACTAATTTGACTTTGAGTGCTTACATTGATGTAGATTGGGCTGGTTGTGTGGATGACCAAAAGAGTACAAGTGGTGGTGCATTCTTTCTTGGAGGAAGATTGGTTTCATGGCTAAGCAAGAAACATGATTCAGTTTCTTTATCCACTATAAAAGCTGAGTATATTGTTGTAGCATCTTTTTGCACACAGGTTTTGTGGAGAAAGAAAACATTCAAGGATATAGGAGTGATATGTGATGAGCCTATCCCTATCTTTTGTGATAATACAAGTGCTATAAACATTTGAAATAATTTGGTAATGCATTCAAGAACAAATCATATATCTATCAGATATCATTTCTTAAGAGAGAAGGTATTGAAGAGTGAAGTTAGACTGGAGTATGTGCTTACAAAGGATCAAATTGCTGATATATTTACTAAGGCTCTTCTAAAGGATAATTTTGAGTATCTCTGGGAGAAGTTATGGGTTACTTACCCTCCTTCTTTGAACTAGGTGCACATGGAGGTGCATCAGTCCAATGGATCTATAGATTCTTCATTTGTTTGGACTAATGACTGAGGTCTACTCATCAAGGGGAGTAGGAAGTATCATTGTTGTAGTATCAGGTGAATGAGTGTACTCTTAAGGGAGAGTGATTAGAGCTACATATGGCTAAAGAATATGCAAACCTTCTTTTCTTTTCCATTGATGTCAAAGGGGGGGAGAAATTCATGTGAAAAATAGTGAAAGAAAAAGAAAGAGAGAATATTGCAAGGAAAAAAGAGCGCAAGAATTGTTGTGTAGGCTCTCTAATAAAAAAAATAAAGGAGTGCAGGAATGGAATGGATGTTGTCTTTGATGATTTTTCACATCATGTGTTTCCATCAATGATAAAGGGGGAGATTGTTGCAAGTATGAATGAGTATGGTGGTGTTTTCATTAATGTTGTCATTGATGTCAACATAATGCAGGTTGTTGCAGAGATAGGAAACAAGTGATTGTAGGTTGTGCATGTATACTTGAGATACTATTGAGATGTTTTGATTACATAGAGCTATCTTTATGGTGTTGTAGGTGTGCTGATGTGATGTGTTTTTGAGTGCTTTTGGGGAATAATGAAGTCAGCATTGTGTGTGTGTTCAAAATGTACTCTAGTATGTGCTCCACATTTCTTCTGTGTTGATCCTATGCTTGTGTGGATCTGAAGTATTGTTTATGGGCATCTTTTGGTGATATATCCTAGTTTGTAGCTTCTGGTTTGATGTAGAGTGAAAGTTGTGTTCACCGGTATGTGAACTGGTTTGGTAGATTTGTTTGTCTATGGACTGGAAGAAATGTTTCCACTCTGTATTCCTCCGCTAATTTTTTTTTGGTCTTACTGATCTAGATGAAGGCTTGTAATGATTTTATCTATATCCCATCAAAGGTTTTTGTGGTTTGGTGCTCCGAAAGACGAGTTTCAGAGTTTTTGTGTGTCTGTGCAATCTGGATGGACTGATGCAAGGTGTTATGTGTATGGAAGTTGTTGCATTTTCCGTGGATGAATATGAAGGCATCTAAGATGTGTCCCAGTGTTTGGTGAAGCATGTTATATGGTATGTATGTTATCTTCTCATTTTGGAAGCGTGTACTTCAACGTTCATTTGTGTTTTCATTAGGTTTGGCCGACCTGGTGTCTACACGTCATGTGAAGGATAAGCATCAATTGAGGAAGTGTGTGATTGATTTGAGACGTTGTTTTAAGTCTTGGTTAAGAGTTGGTTTGTTCCTCTCTCATTCTCTTCCACTGCGAGAATGTTGAGTTTTTGACCTAGTTTGAATTTGCAAAATGAAGCATGTGTAGCTGACCTTGGAGAAATTTTCTAAGGTTGAAGATGGTATAAATACAAGTCGAGATGTTATGGATTGATGAATCATCAATGCCACAAGTGTGAGAACCAAGAGTGTGTGAAAGTGAATTAAGGTAGCAGTACTTTAATGTGTTAGACTCTTGAAAGTAGTGAGCTGATGGTGTTTGCAATCTTCTGATCAAGGTTGCGGATGTGTGTAATTTGTTGTGGTGGACTTTTTTGTTATCTTTGGTATTTGTAGTTAGTGACCCTCCTTGTTGGATAGTGAGTCCTATCTATAGGCAGTGAGCCTTGTATTTGGATAGTGAGTCTGTTTTGGTAGTGAGCCTCTTTATAATCAGTTTTGGAATTACTTTATATTGTGAGTTAATCGTCATCGTGGTTTTTCCCTTATTGGGTTTTCCACATAAATTTGGTGTCTCTTGTGTTGATATTTCTTTTTGTTATTTTCATTTCATGTTCATACTTAATAACAGAATAAAGTGGATGTGAAGTTGATAAGTGTTTTGGATTTGTGTTTGAGTTTGGTGACAAATGATTCACCCCCCTCTCAGTTGTCTTGCGCCTTTCAACATTCCCAAGTTTGATTCTTCTCAATCTGCATAAGTTCTTCTTTCATGGATTCCATTGAATGTTCATCTTTACATGCTTCACTTATAGTCTTTGGTTCAATCTCAAAAAGTAAACACAAATTCACTTCAACAACAACTTTACTTCTAGTCAATACACCTTTTGTCTTGTCACCAATAATAGGAATTTCTAAATGATTCGTTTGTACATATCTAGGTGTCTTAGGGGACACTACCGAAGCTTATTCTTCTCTTTTATTCTATTCATCTTATTTTTCTTGCTCATCCTTTTCCTGTTCTTCAATCTCTTCTATTCTTACATAGTCAGGTTCATCAGATGCATATCCATAAAATGTCAATAGAATTCTTCATTGTTTCATCAACCTTGACATTTTCACTCTCTACAATCTTTCTTAGTATTATATTGAAACATCTGTATGCTTTTCTTTTAGTAGAATATCCAAGAAAAATTCCTTCATCAGTTCTTGCATAAAACTTTCCAAAAGTTTCCTTATCTCTTTTGATATAACATTTGCTTCCAAATACCTTGAAGTACTTAACAGTAGGAATTATTCCATGCCATAGCTCATAGGGAGTCTTTGTACTATTTACTCTTGCTTGAACTTGATTGAATACAAAAATAGTAGTATGAATTGTTTCTTTCCAGTAAAATTTTGGTAAACCAACCTCAGTAATCATTGATCTAGCAGCCTCTTAAACTGTTCTATTTTTTCTTTCAACAAATCCATTCTGCTGAGGAGTTCTCGGAGCAGATAACTGTCTCTTTATTCCATACACTTTATAAAACATACTAAACTCATGGGAGGTGAATTCTCCATCTCTATCAGACCTTAAGCATTTTATCCTTAAATTCACTTCATTTTTAACCATAGCTTTGAATGCCTTGAATCTATCTAATGCATCTAATTTCTCTCTAAGAAATGTAACCCATGTATATCTAGAATAATCATCAATTAAAAGCATAAAGTACCTTTCACCTAGTAGACTTCTCACTCTTGTAGGACCATAGAGATCTATGTGAATTAGATCCAGTAGTCTAGTAGTAGACTGTTCCTTTGATCTGTAATGATTTCTTGCTTGCTTTCCAAACTGGCAATTTCTGCAAATAACATTAACAAGCTTTGTAATCCTTGGTAAATATCTCACGACCTAAACAACACTAATCATTTCCAATTTAAAAAAGTTCATGTGATACATTCTCCAATTCCATAACCAACTATCATTAATTTGAGTCATAAAGTAATGTACATCATCACCCTTAAGTTGATAGATATTTCCTTCAAATTTCTTTCCTGTAGCAATCAATGTTCCAGATCCTTTCTAAATTTCACATCTCTCATCTTTGAACACAAGATCATATCCCTTACTGCACATCTATCCAACACTCAAAAGATTATGGCTTAAACCCTTGACATAGTAGACATCATCAATATGATGTTTTCCATCAAAACTTATTGAACCTATCCCACAAATTTTAGCACCAGTATCATCTCCAAACATAACCAAGCCTCCATCATATTTTTCAAGCTTAAAATTTCTATTTATCACCAGTGATGTGATGTGAACAACCACTGTCAACTACCCAATAATTCTTCTCTTGTTTATCATGTAGGGAATAGATAATAGTACCTTCATTTTTCTCCTTCTCTAGAGGGTTTTCCTTTAATTGTTTTTCAAAATTAGCAGAAGTAGGTTCATCCTTTATAGCCAAAACAAATCATTTATTTTCATCAGGATCTTCATATTCTAAATCCTCATCAGATATACTAGCATTCTCATTCACATAATATGTTATTTTAATCTTCTTTCCTTTCTTTTCTTTCTCATATCTTTGTTTATTCCTTTTAGCTCTTTATGGACACTTTGCAACATAATGACCTATTTCCCCACAACTAAAGCATTTAAAGGGTAGCTTACCGTCATACTTGTCAGAGCCTTTCCTCATCCTTCTTACAAAGTTAGTTTCTATTTCATCAAATTTTTCTTCATCTGGATCTTCAACTTTTATAGCTGTAAAAGCAATTTCTGATTTGCATCCATTCCTCATATTCACCTTCCTCATCTCTTAAGATGTCAAAAATTCCTACAACAGATCTTTAGTACAGGTCTTATAATCTATACTCTACTCAAGAGCACACACCTTTTCATTGGACGCATCAAGGAGAGTTCTAAGAATCTTCTTTACAATCCCGGTTTCATCTACAGTGGCACCAAGTCCTCGCATTCCGGCCACTATCTCATCCAATCTTTGTACATAAGCTTTAACATTCTCATCTTTAGACATATGTAGAAGCTCAAACCATGTCTCCAAAATTTGCAATTTCACCTCTTTGCTTCTTTCATCACCTTCATGTGCTCTTTCCAAAGCATTCGATACTTCCTTAGAAGTTTTCAAATTCTGAACCTTAATCAACTAAGAATGTACCAGACTATTCTTCAAGATGTACTTCGCCTTATTGTTCACTTCATGTTATTTTGATGCAAAGCATCTTTACAAAATCATGCTTTCATAATGTAACTTCAGAATTTGATTCAAAATCTGATGTTTACACATTGTAACAAGGTTTCTTGGGTCATTTCCCATGTGTCTAGATCACAGGATGGTCAATATCTAAGTTTTGTATCAAATTTGCAAAAATGCAAAGTGTATTAAAAAATTGTCATAAAAGTTGTAAAGTTGCACTGTAAATAATGCAAATGTAAGGAAGATGAAAGGTCATCCTATTGTAGGTCATTCCAAAAGTATTTGAAAGTTAGGGAGTCATCTTGTATTTCCTTTATAAAGGCCTTCAAGATATTTGAGAAGTCATGGGTGATTGAGATTTTGTGAATGAATAAAGAATACCACTGTTATTAAGCATATTTCTACAGGACATATATTTTTTTAGGCCATGTACAACCCAGTATGGATTGATATGCATGGTTAAATTCTTGTAAGTGATGAATAAATCAATCACCTTCCATTTAAATCAAGTCTCATGCATTTTGGTTAAATTTTGAATCAGATATTGAAGTTTTTGTAAAAACTGTTAAAAACCCTTGTTAGGGTAAACAAGGATAGGAAAAATTGTGTTTCTCTTTTAATATTTGGTGGAGTCCTTTGATTTTTAGTAAGAATATTCTTCCATGCATTCTCTCTCATATTCTAGAGGTTTTGGATCAAAAAGAAAGGATTTGTGTGTGAGAAATTAAACTTTATGACTGCTACAGTATGTAAAAATAGTGTTTCTAAGAAGCTTTAATACTAGGGTTTATTAAAATGTCTTTGGGAATGGAATTTTGGTGTTTTTAAAAGCATGTTTAGGTCCAATATAACATGCTCCAAGAATTGATAAAGATAAATTTATGGTAGAGTTAGTATATTCAATAAGGCCTACCTTATAAAGACCTAATTAGGCCTAGTTTATCAACATTACAGTCCTGTTTTGGAGCATATTTTTCAAAGTAATTCATGTTGGCTCTTTGATATGTTATAAAATTCTTTAAGAGGCATCTAGAACACTAATTACAGTTTTGATATAATGTTTGTAGAAGAAGTTATCTGTGACTATTGGGTTGGCAAACCTACAATCAATTGGGCCAGATTATGTAGAAAGAGGAATTCAAACAAGTGATCAATATATTTGGATTTGGGAGGTGTTTTGTTTTGTTGTTACAACCCTGATGAAGATGTCTCAGGCCTAGAGATGGTTGTTTGTGACTTGGAATGCTTGGTTGGGATTTGTGGTTAAGAGGTGTCTTTGTTTCACATTTAGGACAGTCATAAAGAGTTAATGGAATGTGGAAGGGAAGATTAATGTAATGGTTTGTTTTGTTGAATTTAAGGTTCTTGATGAATGGTAAAGACAAAGGTGGCCATGGTTGAGTCAGGTTTAATGGGAAAGTATTATTTGTTCTTGAATAAGTCAATGCATTGAAGGGTGCACTAATGAAGGTTTTTGAATCCTTGTAACATGAATTAAGGATTGTTTTTGTGAAGTCCTAGACAAGATAAACTCGTGTGAATGAAGGTGATTTGACAGATATAATGAACATTTGGAACTCTGAATGCAGATTGGAGTGTTTGAATTAAGTGACTATGAAGGGTAATTTGAATGGATAATCCAAAGGATGTTTGAGTTTTGCTAATGAGATTGATTTTGGTTGTGTTTCTTCCTCTTGAATTGCATCATATTTGATCTCATCAGTCGTACTCGAACCATTAGCAGGAGGAGTGTAAGGATTCTTGTAATCTTTCTTCACATCATATCCACAATACTCTAGATATTCTTCCATCAATATTTTCCAAATAGCATAATTAGTTCCATCGAACCTCAAATAATCATAAACCATTTTTCCAGCCATCCTGGACCTTCCTCGAGTGGTTAATCTCTTCACCAAGGAACCAAGATCTGATACCAACTATTGAACAAGACAACTGAGAGGGGGGTGAATAAGTTGTCACATATTTAATCTTTAATTCATTCACCGAAACAAATTCTTAACACTGCTTAAATGATTAATCATCAAATGCTAATGCAGAAACTTAAATCCAACACATAAACTCAATAACACCAGATTTATGTAGAAACCTAATAATGGAAAAACCACAGTGAGGATTAACTCATACTATAAAGAATATCACAACCGATTACAAGAGGCTCACTGCCTGAGAAACAAGGATCACTTCCAAAACAAGGACTCATTGTCCAATAGGGCTAACAACTCGGAGGGCTCACTGCCATAGAGATACAAAGAAGATAAAAGAGATATGTTACAGAGAGACGACAATATCAATGCAACAGAGAAATCCACCACAAACACTCATAGACATGCATGAATGATAGAGTACACCTTCTGCTCACTGCATCCAAAAACTCAACATTTAGGCTTTACACTAATCTTCCAAACACACTCACTGATTCATATCAATATCGCATCTATCTGCTCTTTTTCTTTTCACTTATCTCTCTTCTTCACTCTTGTATATTCTTCACCACTAACTCATCTTGTATTTATACCATCTTCAACTTTGAAACATATCCAAAGTTGGCCATCCCACATTAAATTTAAATTAGGTTGGTGCCAAAAAATCCTATGGTGGAATTAGAATTAGGGTGACCCAAACACACGCTTCATAAACTTTGAAGGTATTGTTCAACAAAAGGTCAGACAAACCAATGTAAATTGCATAGAACCATTAAGCATAAATCTTCTAGATGTCGAAAATATCTTCAAAAAATTCAAGGCAACTAAACTCAGAAGCACAAGTCATAAGACTTTATCAAAGAGAAATCCAGACCAACAACATTTCTCCTGGACCTCAACCAGAAACATAGAGAACCAAAGTTCACAACTAGTGAACATAACTTGCACTGTACAATGAATCAACAGTTAAAAATCTAGATATAACATCTTCTAACAACCATGATCAACATATATGAACCGCACAAACATAGGAGAAAAACTTGAAGCAACCACTGAACACTTGCAATCTTCCTTCAATACAATTTTCTCAATATCCTCAACATTTACAACCAACAGCAACCAGTTGATAACTAGTTGAGTTCAATTGACATCAATGACAACACCTTCATCCTTTCCATTCTTGCAACACAACCAAAGTTCTAGATCTTCCTTTTTTGATTTCACAACCATCATCCTGAAACACCAAATTGTATCCTATGCTACACATCTATCCTACACTGAGAATACTATGCCAAAGACCCTTGACATAAAGAACATCATCTGTTTTATGCTTTCCATCAAAACTTATTGAACCTTTTCCACATATCTTAGCAGATGTATCATCACCAAACTTAACAAGACCATCATAATTTTGAAGTTTAACAAACTTACTCTTATCACCTATCATATAATTTGAGCATCCACTATCAATTATCTAGTAATTCCTCTCCTCTCTTGCATGAAAATAAGTCGCCATAGTTCCTTTAATGTTATGACATATTTCCAAAGTACTTTCCTTCATACATCTTTTAGAATTAGTAGAATTAGTTCCAACATTTAGAGCCATGAACAAGCATTCATCACTGTCATCATCAAGATAGTCTGATTCCTCATCATTAGATACACCATTGTATTTTTCAACATAATAACTCTCCTTGACAAATTTTCCTTTATGATCCTTGTGTTTGTCATTTACAACTTTGATTAGACATTTAGAATCATAATGCCCTATCTTTCCATAATTGAAACACTTAAAGGGTTTTCCAATGCCCTTTTTTAGTTTCCTTACAAAATTTACTTCCAACTCATTAAGATCATCTGGATCTGATTCATCAACCTTCTCTACCTTTCTAACTTTAAAGGTAGTTTCTTTCTTTATAACATCTTGACCAAACTCTCTCCATCATAAGAAATCAAAGCACCAAACATCTGATCTCTACAATATTGGTCTAAATTTTGAGCTTCCTCAATAGTAGAAACTTTAGAACTATAAGTTTTAGGAAGAGTTCTCAATACCTTTTTCACAACTTTTCTTTCTTCTAGCTTACCACCAAGACCATTGATGGCATTGACTATTTCATCCACTCTAAGCATGTAGGTTGTAATATCTTCATCTTTAGACATCCTTAGGGTTTCAAATTTGGATTTTAAATTCTACATCTTTGCTTGCTTGACCTTGTCATCTCCTTCATAAATACTCTCCAACTTTGTCCAGATCTCTTTAGTAGTTTTCAGGATTATAACCTTCCCAAGTTCAGAATCAAAAAGACCACTTAGGATAACATTTCTTGCTTTCACATTGTTCTCATATTCCTTGATCTCATCATCACTTTTTAGACCATTAGCAGGAAAGGTATATCCTTTTTCAACTGATTTCTAGACTCTAAATCCAAGAGAGATCAGAAAGGATTCCATCTTGGCTTCCCAATAAGCATAATTCATTGCATTGAACATAGGAACTTTGACACCCTTCTTGTGTACCATCTGGATCTACCTCAAGCGGTTAATCTTTCTCCAAGGAACCACAACTCTAATACCAATTGTTATATGCACAGGACAGCTGAGAGTGGGGTGAATCACATTAAAAAATTCAATCCCTCATTAACTTTCTAACCCTTATCAAACTTTAAACCCTCATTAAGCATTATCCAATGTAAACATGTGAAACATCAATGCAAACACAATCATACACAAGAAAACACTAGATTTACATGGAAAACCTTAAGTAGGGAAAAACCACAATGAGGATTAGCTCACATATATATATGAATAACAACACCAAATACAATTCAGTTCGCTGCCAAGGGCTTACTACCTAGAAAAGAAGAAAGGCTCAATGTTAGGTGGCTCACTGCTAAGAAGAAAGAAGAATAGAAGAATCTGTTGTAGATAGATTCACTATCTCAAAACAACAAGAAGAATCCACCACTGCAACTCTATGTCATCCGCAACTTACAAAAAGAAAGGGCACAAAGATGCAAAGTGTTGGAAATTGCATCTTGATCAGAAACCAAAGTGGTTCAAGGATCGAAAGGGTGAGCAAAAGACTGCAGCTATCATGTAGGACCTCGGATTAGGTTCTGATGATGAAACCAAGATAATAGTTGTGGGAATAAAAGGTATAATTCCTATTGCTAGTACTAGTTCCCAAGCTTATTTTTTAAAGTGTAATGAGATCCCTGTTGGAAGTAAAAGGAATGAATTATTTCATATAAGGACTATTGCAAAACAAATTAAAATTGATACACTCATAGGTAGTGGATCACAAGTGAACTTAATCTCTAAACAAGTTTTTAAGCAATTGGGATTAAAAACAACACCTCATCCAAAACCATATCCATTGGGTTGGGTGCATGATAATGCTCAGTTACATGTGTTGAGACAATGTAAACTCCGATTTGCAATCACATCCAAGTTTGTAGATGAGGTAGAATTAGATGCAATTCCACTTGACATTTGTGGGATGGTTTTAGTAAGTCCTTACTTGTATGACAAAAAGGCCATTTTCTACAGGGAACATAACAGGTATTATTTTTTTAAGGATGGAATTGAATTCATTGTGAAAGCTCATCGCATGAAGAATGATAGATTTGTTGTAAACACTGGGCATTTGAAGATGATTGTAAATGTAAGCAATACTTTAACCCTCATGTCTGTAATAGCTAGAGATATTAAGCATGAATATTCTAATCATGATAAGATGTCACAGAAAACACAAAGTGATCATCAATCACTAGCACATTTAAGCCTTCAACCAAAAGTGGTAAAAGAGGGTTTGAATGATTCATTTTCTGATAATGTTCTCATTCAAGAGATCCAAGATGATGATACTTTTTCTTTCACATCAATTTATTCAGTATTGTTGCTTGTTATTCTACTAGCTAGTTATATGTGGTTGGTGGATGCAACAATGACTATTGATGAGTACACTATTGATGGTATCAACAATGATATCTCATTCTTCATCTTGTTTGTGATGGGTTAGATGGTCAAATTTCTAGTAGGGTGGACAAATGATATTGGGCAAGTGAGGCAACAATGCCCTCACTTAAATTCTACATAAAAATAAACTTTTGGTGGTCCAAAAGCTTCTCAATTAGGAGGAATGATCCAGGAGGATCCAAAAGACCTAAAAAATTCAATCTTAGAATCTAATGAAACTAGCATCATTAGATAGAGCTCGCTGACATGATCTAGATGCAACTTGAATCATGTCAAAAGGAGACTGTACGCAAAAGTTATGCTCAGTCAAAGTTAGATGGGGCCATAGATTCTAGACGTTGACTCAAGGCCAAAAAATGATTGTCTCCAAATCAGTTTGAAATAGTTCCAAGTCGAAGAGATCGTTGAGACAATTCTGACGTCGCTTGAATCACGTCAATCAGAGTCCATACGTGAAAGTTATGGTTGATAAAAGTTGTGAAGAAAAATGGGTTGACTAGGTACAAATGATGATGTCAGCATGTTGACATGGGGTCACCAGAGCTTGACACGTGGTAGGACACGTGGTAGATGATGTTTCAAGAGTAGTGAGTTGGTGTTGACATGGAGCAACCAGGTGATGACACATGGAAAGATGTTGAGGTGGCAAACACAAGTGACATGGACCAATCAGGTGATGACACATGATAGAATGTTGAGGTGGCAAGAATAGGTGATGTGGACCAATCAAATGGTTCCATGTGTCAAGGAAAAAGTGAATAAAGTGGTGTCACATGGTCCAATGGATAGGTGTCACGTGGCACTTGTGCAGAGCTCCAAGTGGGTTGGTTTGTGCAGTTCGTTTGTTCAAAATATATGTGGGGGAGGTTCAAACGCTTAACCTCCCCCATTCCAATAATAGCTCCTACCATTAGGCCATCCATCATTTTCACAATATATATAGGGCCTAACTAATATTTAAAGTATGATAGTCAGCGAAATAAAGGGAAAAGGAGGTTCAACTGGTTTGAACCCCTGACCTCCCATTTCAAGAAACCTCCACTCTTCTCTCATGGCCACTACGCCCACATGGATTATGGAGCCATAAAAGGAAATAATATTATAAAACAACCATTAGAGCCTAATTTTCTTAGAAGATAATGATAATGGGGCTCTAAATAAGGAGAGCCCTTGGTATTGGTGGTTAAAACAAAACCTAGGAGCTTGATGTTTTTTTTAAGAGGATTTTTATTTGTTTTAAAAATATTAAGCCATGGGTTTAAAGATTAAGGAAATATTTAAAAGATATAAGGGCTCAATTTAGAGATTTTTAAATAGGCTAAAGGTTAAAATTGGAGATATATAAAATATTTGCAAATATTATTGTTGTAGCCCCTATAGAGTATGTGAAATTTTATAAAAGGGGAACTTTTTCTCTTGCAAAAAATCAATTTAATCTTGGAGGAGGAATTTGAATTTTCTTAGGAGGAATCTTGGAGTTTTGGAGATTAATGCAAGCACAAAGGAATTGTAAGTTGTATTTCCTTTCAATGTAATTGGGTTTTTGAAGGAAATTGAAGCCTAACCCTTGAATGCAAGAGAAGGAGAGTATGAAAATGTCTTTAGGTGTTGAGAGATACTGTGAGAGAAATTGTAATGCAAGTCTGAAGCTTGGATGATGTACAAAGGAAATTAAATCTTGGCATCATTAATAAAGTGGTCCTACATTGAGAAGTGGACCCGGAGACGTAGCCCAAACATATGGGTGAACTACGTTAACAAATTCTCTATCATCTCTCTATTCTCTCTTATTTCTTTTAGTATTTAATTCCTTCTTTGAATTTTAATTACTACATTTAAGTAATTAGTTAATTTTATTAGGTTGAGTAAAGGATTAAGTGAACTCAATTCTATAATTGCAATGGTTAAATAACATAACCACACAATTTTATTTTACGATCGGGAAAATTTGTGATTGTGGTTAAGTGCAAGTATGTTGTACACCTTTTAATTACAGATCATTCACACCATGAACTAGGGAATAGGCTTGTTTCTCAACATTAGGATATCTCAACTCTACATCTTTCAATGGAGTACTCATAAATGTATAGGATGCTTATCCCCTTGATCTGATTTATGAGTTAACATACTAGCACACGAATGTTCTAAGGAAAATGAATATATGTTAAATGGTTTAGAGTAATCTGAACTTACCAAAACTGGAGCCTCAACTATTGTTCTTTTTATTTCCTCAAATGCTTGCTTTGCCTCAGGATTCCACTCTACCTTAGCATCTTGTTTTAACATTGCATTCAGAGGTTTAACAGTTTCAACAAAACAAGTACAATGAATTCTCTAACAAAGTTGATCTTACCAAAGAATGACTTCATTTCCTTCTTACTGGCTAGAGGCTAAATTTTCAATATAGCTTGGATGTTCTCAAGGTCAATAGATATTCCATTTTTTTAAATAACATGACCCAAAAGCTTGCCTTTTGTCACCCCAAAGATGCACTTTTTTGGATTCAAGAAGATGCCAAATTATTTTCATTTCTAAAATACCTTGCACAAATCTGAAATATGATCTCTTTTCTTTGAAAACGCAGTCAAGTCATCCATGTAAATAATGATACACTTGCCTATCAAGTCTTTGAATTTAATGTCCATGGCTCGTTGGAATGTAGCTCCAGCATTAATTAAGCCAAATGGCATTCTCCTACATGTGAATGTTACCCACTTCATAGTGAAGGTTGTCTTATGTCTATCCTCATACTAAACCATTACTTGATTATAGCCTGAATATCTATCAAGAAAAGACATCATTTGAGAGCCATTTACGATCTACAAAACTTCATCCAATGAAGGCACTGGGTAATTATCCTTTTTAGATGCATGGTTCATATTTCTGAAATCTACACACAGTCTGATCTCCCCATTCTTTTTGCGTACTGGAACTAGATTTTCTACCCAAGTAGAATTTCTAACAAGAGAGATAATACAGGCAAATAGCAATTTCATTACCTCTTTCTGAATGATAGGCTCAAGCAGTGCATTTATCAACGTATGTCTCTGTCTAAATGGCTTCGCATCTAGATTGAGTGGGATCGTATGCATGGTGATTGATGTATCATATATCTTGAGGTCTTCATATCTCCATTCTATGATATCCCTATATCAATGCAATGTATTGATTATTCCTTCCTTCTCTTCTAGGGTACAAAATTTTCCAATGAAAACATTCTTTACCTCTTTTGTGGTACCCATATTGTGAGTGTGACACTAATTATCTGTTGAATCTTTTCTAGCCTATTGATTTTATATCTTCTTCCATCAAAATCAAATATTCTTTCTAGTTGTATCATACCTCTTGGTATTGTGTTGGTTTTCAAATTAATCACTCCTTCCATGTCCAATTCCTCTTCTTTTGGTTCTACTTCATCAATAATTTATGAATCAAAAACATATGAACTAGTAATGAAATCCAAAATATGATTGTCATCTTCAAATACCTAGAAATTGGTCACATCTAGAATTGATGGAGTTGGAATAAGCTCAACTATGAACCTCTTCAAACCGGACAATGACAAAATTTCTAAAGTACTAGCTACTTGGGTCAACATGTTAGTAGTTTGATTTTTATGATGAGGAATTAATTGAATATTGAATGCATCAAATCCCTCAATTAGATCCCATACTCTATGCATATAATTCACCATTCTCCTATCATGGCATGAGTATTGATTTTTAACCTATTTTATTACTAACTCTGAATCTCCAAAGACTCGCAAAGCCTTAACTTTCTTCCTCAAAGCCATCAACAATCCATGTACTAAAGCCTCATATTCTGTTATGTAATGTACAATGGAACTATAATTTATGTGTTGCAAAAATGTCTTACCAATTGGACTAATCAGCTTGAAGCCTGCACCACCTCCTTTCCTTGACTTGGAACCATCAAAACATAGAGTCCAAAACTTGGAAAGACGTGTACCTTTTGAATTTATTGCACAGACATCATTCTTTAGCAAAGGATCATCTTCCACATTTTGTTGTTCATCCTCTAGGTTATTCTATATCTTTTTATTATTTGCTTATATTGCAACTAGATTAATTTTTCTCTTGATTTGATCAACAACTGTTTGGCACAAGCAACATTCAAACTCTAAATTGGATTCATCTTGAACTATACACCAACTAGGCAACAATAATTCCTTAAAATCCATCCTCCCTCCAAGATTGACTTGATCCTTAACACATTTTTGGATAAATTTATGGAAGCTTTCCAGAAGAACGATTTTGTCATCACCTTGAAGATCATCAACATCAGACTCAATCACCACCTTAGTACTATTAGGAAGCTGAGTTAAATCCTTAGGTGCATCATGGAACATCAAAACTTCCTCTATTTCTTCTATTTCATCTGAAGTTCCAATAGGAACATAATTACCTAGCTAAGCATCTATAAACAACACTTCATTCATTGTATTGTTATATTCAGTAATCATAAACTTTAACCTAGGATCAAGTTCTATGTGAATCTGATTTGGCATTCCTTTCAATGGGAGCCACATATGTGAATGATCAGTACAAATATAACCATTGAGTGCTCTTGTAAAATCTCTTCCCAAAATCATCCCATATGTATCTAGAATATTAGCTGCCTAAATATTGATTATTTGTTGCACCCTCGGATCTAATGCAACATGCATAGGAATCCTATTCAACTCCCCAATTACACTCACCTCTGTCTTATCTAGTTAAGCAACTTTCCATTGAGAGGGAGCAGGAGTAATGCCCAGTTCTTTACATACTAAAAATGGCATAACATTTGTAGAGGCCCCAAAATCCAGTAAACAATTGTGCAAATTATTTCTAAATAAACAAATGGTAATCAAGAAAGGACGAGTTTCAGGTTTCCCTTGAAATATAATTACCAAAGTATCTACCTGAGCCACTTGAGTTTTATCTTTCTCCTTACTCTTATCCTTAGTTTACACCTGACTTTGATCCCTCGCTAACTGGTTGACTTGATCTTTATCCAGTTGTTGATTTTGAACTTTTCCCATAACTTCTATGATCACAGGTTCACTTGCAAGAGTGCTAAAAGTAACCTTCCTTACAGCAGTATCTTGTGAAGAATTGGAAAGTGCAACATCATTCAAAGATCCAAAAATAGCATCCCTAATTGCAGGGACTCTTAATAATTCAAAAGCAAAAATACTAACTTTTACTTTTTTAAGTTCCTCAACAACATATTCTCCCATTTTCTCCACACTCATTTCAGGCTGGTCATTTTTTACTTGATCTACTTGCTTTCCTTTGTTAAGATCATTTTTTCCTCCCTTCAAAAAATATTTTGTTGGCACCTTTGGATAGGGAGGTTTATTTCTTGCATTGGGATCAGGAGGTATGTTGAAGTTATTCGGTGGGATAGAAGTAGTGAAAGGACCTCTAGCCTGTCTGTTTGGAAAATCGTAAGGTGTAGAGCATTGATGGAACATCTAAAATTCTTCCACTCTTGATTCTTCTTCATCTCTCGGGCCATTTTCAATAGCATCACCATTCTCAAACAACTAAGATATAGATTCCTCATTGCATACATCTTCTGTTCTAATACCATCTTTAGTAGATTCTTCTTCGGGCTGATTTTCTTCACTTCTAGGAAAAGGAGCATGGTTCAACACCAAGACTAAATCATATGAATTTGAAGGCACAATTTCTCATCCACCTAAACCATCATTACCAATAGCTTGCCAGACCTCCATTTGGAAAATTGCAGCAACAGCTTGGAATTCTAGACAATCCAACTCAAAATGCTTATTTTTCTAATGAATCCTACACCATTCGAACAATGCAGTGTTTGCTAGATACACTCCACTGGTTGACTTCTCTAGATTGCTCAATGGATCCAATGGTTTCAGGACTCTTCCATTATTTGGCCTTATATTCTATGTTATGTTTTATCTTGGAGACTACCTCCTTTCAAAATTCTATCTAGAAGATTGTCCTCTTTCAAAACTATATCCAAAACTTTGTCCAAAATCCTAAATGTCTCAATTATAGTTCTCCTGAATACTCCTTTGTGAAGCTTTCAATTGATTATTTTGAATTCTTAAGTAGGTAACCTCTGTTGATAACTTTTTCACTTGTTGAACTAGTTTAGCCAGCTGATCCTTTTCTAGATTGTCCTGGGATGGGGCAAAATTTTGCAAATAAACAGGATGTGTTCCAGAATTTTATGGGTAAGGTGGCACTTCAAAAGTTT